>JAGSMR010000012.1:20037500-20637500 GCA_029286605.1 Sericinus montela | reverse complement strand
GTACGAATTATACCGTTGGCTGTGACATAAAGACGGCGACGGGCTCGCCATCTGTAACGTTGTGTCGAAAATATCTTCGGTGGAGGGTGGGTCAAAAGGACTTAATTGTCTAGACTAGACCTCTGTCTAACCCTGTATTAGGAATTGCGTGAAGATTTATATTTACGGGAACAGCACGTTACAAGATTAATTTGTAGATTACTCTTAGAGACAAAGAATAGATTGTAAAGACTTCCAAACTTAATTAAACACTATTTAATTAATAAGTATTTATTGAAGTAAATTTTTTTACATTTCAAAACGTAACATGAACATACATAAAGTTTAATAAATACTTTATACTTAATGACCTCACAAAGTCCCCGGACTTAATTATATCTTTTTCATTCTCTGAAGGATACATTCTTAAGTTAAAATTAATGAAATCGTATTGTGCATAATTTTATAAGAATTAAGGCGCGTTCACACTCGCCGATTTATTTCAAATCGGATTTTAGAAACGTTCATAAGTAATCTGTGTTCATAAGAGATTTCCTTCATATAGGAGTAAAGAAAATATCGACACAGTAAAGTACGACAGATGCTTGCGTGAGTACATTACATTAATACGGTATAGTTTTTGAATAAAATACAATATATATAGACATAATATGATATAAATAAAGACAAGTAGACACCATTATTGTGACACAGTGTGAAAGGGTAAGGTAGGGGAAGGATTTAAAAAAAAATTGTGCATGGAGTCCCTCCGTGTGAAAAAGTGAAACTTCGTAACGTACAAATGAATATAGGAAGGGGTAGGAATTGCACTCTCGCTCTGTCTCTTTCTATTCCCCCTCCCCAAGAGCGTTGAACGTTTTACCCAACCTTGTCGGAAGTCTCATAAGAAGTTTCACTTCAAAACATCGAAAGATAATTAAATGTAATTAATACATTTCTAACACGATTGAAATCAACAGAAATCATCGTAAGGCATCTTTAGAAACACTATCACAATACTAAGACCTCTAAGATAACTTCTTAAGGCATACCCATATTTGGGTCCCAATAAATCCCTGTTCCTCTTACCTCCTACCTGAAATTTACACTTCAACATCTTTCCACTGGGCGTTAAAATTCACAGTTTGTAGGAAAAACAATGTCTTCTGGATGTATGCAAGTAATTCTAGTTTGGGATCAGTCCCAGTACAATTATTGTATTCCCTGCTTCATAGTAATCGTATATAAAGAAAATTAATAAATATCTTCATGCAGTTCCCAATACAGTGGTATACAGAGTTCTAGTCTAGTCTAGACAATTAAGTCTCACCTGTATTAAATTATATAAGGTATCATAACATTTTTATAGACATATTTTTTATAGACTATTTCAACAGTATTTTTTTTATTTTAAAACGCGAAACTAATTACAAAAATATTAGAAATCATAAATAAATGACTGTGTATAATACACATTCTTATTTAAATTTCCCAAAATACAAATTTTTAGTCTGCCACAAACTTACATAAGGCATAAATAATTATATTATTACCAGATATACATAACATACAAGATTCCAGTTTTACATTCATTGGTACGTAGTTTGTTCTAAAAGGAATTCAAACCTCTCATTACCAACTTAAAAGCCAGAGACACCAATAAAGTTTTTATTCAGTAATAATTAAATTTTAAAAGTTAATTTGTAAGTAGATAAAACTTAATTATAGCATATCTCTATAATTTAAAATGTACGAGTATTTACATCTACTTATAAATGCAAACATTAAATATAGAATTGGTAATTTCACAAAAAATCCATTATTTTAATGATAAGAAAAAACACTGCATGTATCGACATTGCAGAAACATTGTATGCTGGAAGGAGTTGCACACTCCCACAAATAAATTTAGACCTTAGTGCTAATATTTTGCATCCGACCTCTAAATATTTCTGTGCTTTGTTAAATATTATAAATATTCTTTAAATATATATAGGAAGAAAATGAGGAACAATTAATGTTTTATTAACACAACAAGCAAGTCATATTCTTGTAAAAATTTAAAAAAAAAATTTCACGCAATTTCCAATATAGGGGTAGACAGAGGTCTAGTTCAGACAATTAAGTCCCTTCGACCCACCGTCCACCGAAGATATTTTCGGGAAAACGTGACAGGTGGTGAGCCCGTCGCCGTTTTAATGTCGGCGACTAATGTGTGTAAAATTTATTTATAACAATCAAAATAACATTTCCTTTAACAGTCCTGGCCATTTATTATTATTCCAATGTAGTAAACTTCTATTAAAATTGTGAAAAATATTTTTATGAGAGATATTATTTATTTTGTTTGGTATATTCCAAGTTTCTTCTACACTTTCAAATACTCATTTATTTTACGTGTAAGAATGGATTAGCTGAATAGAGAAGAACTACAATTTGACAGAATACTACGGTTCTTAGAATCTTTAGATATTTCAGATATTGTAATGATCAAATGCTTAATATTATCTAATTAACAAATATAAAAATATTAACATCGTTAAGAAAATTTAAAAAGTTATTTTTGGTGTATATTTTAAAATTCAAGTTATTGCAAAATGGAACGTAGAACAATTCCTTATTAAAATTTAACATGTAAACCAACAGATTAAGTCAAATTATGTACCAAATTGATTTCCAGATATGCGCCGTTTCAGCTTCATATCTAAACAGAAAAACTTGTGGCCATCTTTTAATGGGCTTCAAGTGTTTTTCTTTACTGTGAGGTAATATCTAGCTCATCTAAATATTTCCTCATTAACATTATGAAGTACGTTGTAACACTAGTGGTATTCTAACTGGAGGGGGGATTGGGGGCTGCGGGTGGCGAGGGGGGCTCTACTGGCCGGAGCGTCACCTCAGCAGTTTCAGAAGCCTCCTGGAATACAATGGAAAAGTGTATGCCGTGTAAAAAGTTGTTGAGAATACATTTAAATAAAATATTAAGCGGCCCAAGGTATAAGGTACCTATTAAGGTATATTAAGCGGCGATAGCCTAATGGTTTAAAATGCGGCCTGCGAAATACGATGTAGCAGGTTCGGAGCCCGCCATTCGACTATTGTCGTAAACCAACTTCAGACACAAGCATTGCAGCTTAGTTGGAGTGGTTTACTGTAATACTAGTAATGTTATTTGGCATCGCTAGTATTCTATATTAAAAAACAAAATAACTTCGTAGGAGTAACATACACCGATGTTCATGGTGTCGCCAGATCTAAGATCCCGAGTTCGATCCCATCATGTCCCGGATGCGTCAATGTAGAAATGTAAAGGGAAAGAGATAGAGAGAGAGAGAGAGAGAGAGAGGGAGAAAGAGACAGAGAGACAACAGTGGTAGAGCCACGCATCAGCTTTTGTTGTTGCATGAATGGTCCGGCTCGACCGGGGAAGTACCACGACCTCACAGAATACCGGCGTGAAGTAGTTTAACAAACTTCTGCGTTTCGTCTGGTGAGTGCAGGTAACCGGAGGCCCACACACTCAAAGGCCGGCAACGCATCTGCTATGCCTCTTGCTATGCCACGTGATGGTAATCACTTACCATCACCTGGGCCACCTGCTCGTTCGCCTCGCTTTTCTATAAAAAAAAAAAGAGACCATGCACCGACCTGCAGCTGCGTGGTGGTCTCGCCGGCCTGCCGCTTCTGCCGCCTCCGCTCCACGTGGCCGAAGCAGTGCTCGCACTCGTCGTCGCTGCTCTCGGTATCCGACTCGTCGAAGCGCCGCGGCTTCTCGTATATGCAGCAACCTGCCCCAACAACCCACGTTCAAACTCCTACTGACCTCGTTGGACGAGGACGACGATACACTCACTATGGGTGTGGTAAGAAGCGACCGAGGAAACCTTTAAATGCAGTAGACTACCGACAGATGGCTGGATAACTAACCATACCAAAAAATAACACTTCGAAGACTATATTTGGACTGGTAGATACCGACTAATGGCGGGATGACCATCCCAAAGAACACCATATGGAAGACAGATTGGAACTGGTGGAGTCCATCCCCAAATCTGTGTACTTACTACGAGCGCTTAAAACAAGAGTATTGATAAAAGATTTATGTGATAATGTATTTGTAGCAATCATTCCCACCGGATTCCCCTATCCAAAAACTTGTTCAAATTACAAGATACCGATAAAGAGTGTAAAATAAAAAAAATATCTTCACGCAATTCCCAATACACGTGTACACAGAAGCCTGTAGACAATTAAGTCCTTTCGACCCACCTTCCACCGAAGATATTTTCGGGACAACGTGACAGGTGGTGAGCCGTCTTTAAGTCCAAGCCAACGATATAATTCGGACATAAGCTTTTGAAAAACCCATTGGTACGAACCTGCCACCTTGGGATCGAACTCGGGTCTCTTGACTCGAAGTTCATTCATCGATCATTTATTCATCGATTTAAGTAAAATACATTACATCCATCGGTCGTCATTTTTAATTTATCACCGTTTCATAATGAGGTTACTTTAACGAAGAGGAAACAGGAGAAAGAAACGCCGTATATATATTATAGAGTATGGCCTCGGTACATATAGTCATTATATGACTCAATATATTACGTAAGATTATATATTGAGTATAAAACAACAAACATTCGTCAACAACTTCTTGCGAACGCTCTACAAAAAACAAAATGGCGCGCTAATCATGTTGTAGTCTACATCATAATAATATTACAATTTTATTAAATTAAACAAATGAGAAATTAGGCGGAGACATAAAGGCGGCGACGGGCTCACCACCTGTCACGTTGTCCCGAAAATATCTTCGGTGGAAGGTGGGTCAAAGGGACTTAATTGTCTAGACTTGGCCTCTGTCTACCCCTGTATTGGGAATTGCGTGAAGATATTTATTTATTTATTATTATACAAATTTAAAAATCTACGCTAGATATTAAAATTGCGTAAAATTTAAAATTTAAAGAATAAAATTTTCCCCTACAAATTCAATTTAACAAAATAACAGCTTTTTTACTAATAATGTGTAAACAGAATTATAACTTGCAACCACTGTAGAAAATATGACAAGAATTCAACTTTGCCCCGCTAGCTTAGTCGAGAGCGTTCTTTATAGAAACTAAGTGTTTCGGGATTGAAATTGGCTTAGTGTAAAACTACGCTGAATATGTTTTGTATCAGTGTTGTACTTCGTTCAATAATTTACAATTGTGTGTTTTTACATCAAAGCTATGCTAATTATTTGCTAATAAATACTAAAGAATATTATTATTTATTTATAATTTAATTTTATACTAAATATTTAAATATTTAATCAAAATGGAAGATTAAGAAAAGAACTGACACGTTCGGGATTCGAAGTTGTGACTCCTGCATAATAAAGATGCTTCTAACTACGGACCCATTCTATTTCACCAAAAACCGGAGGAGATTTTGAATCAGTTTTGTACAATTTTTAGTAACGTTAGCGACATGTAACTGGTAACACTGATAGTACAGGAAAATACTTACATTTCGATTTCTTCTTATTCATATTCTCATTGTCGACTGTGTCCTCTGTCCATACAACCTTCTTCCGGCTCTGTGCACGGGTCGGACGAAGAGTTATCACAGCTACCGGCTCTACTGGCGCCTGGAAACCACAACGTAGAAGAAAGGCGCCGTTAGTTTTGATACTAGAGTTAAGTTGTATCACTCGTCATAAACACTTCACTGATTTTAATTATCGAGTCTTACCAATAGGAAAAATGTAGACAGTGCCATTTATTCTAAATTCGAATAATTTATAATATAAATTGTGTTAAAAAAAACTCCAATGTAGTTGTTCGTAGGAAACAGGAGCGTCGACTAAAGTGTAAAAAGGTCTTAAAATAATTGTGAGATAAAAATGTTAATGGACGTGTTTACAATTTCTTCATCGATATATGAATTTAATAAGAAGTAAACAATGATATCATTTTATAGTTTAACAAGCAGTAATCTGCGACTTTGTCTGCATTAAATCTATGTGGTTTTTGATTAGTAATGTAACATATACGTGGACATCTGACCTCATAGACAACCAAACAGTATAAGTTTATATGATAATAACAATATTATAACACATTAAAAATAATAAAACAAATTAAAAATATAACAAAAAGAGGGGTGGTATTATTCTTACGCCGTAACTACTCGGCATTTCGCCAATTAGTGACATTTAATGAAATAAACTTGCGAAGATGAGATGTCGTGACACGTACGAGGCAAGTGGTAGGGTTGACGGAAATCAAATTAGAAGAGTTTGAATTTGTTTTTTTGAAACATAAGCTATGTAGAAAAGGGTGCGTCCAAATATGACGAATGCGTCGCTCGAATCGCGAGTGTGATCTTCGCGCGTGCATTTTAAGTTCGCGCGTCGTTCGCATGCCAGCAACGGGTCGCGCGCAAAACAGCGCGAGAGCCGCGTATGCCACGCGCTTACTTCCTACCGCTCACACGCTCAATTTGTTTCTTATTACCGAAGACTGAATTCGTATTGTTTATAAATATATATCTTCATTTATATATTCTTTGTTGTACAACACTATAGATAAAAAAATAGTGCGAGGAACATGATAGTAAAAAAAGCGGTCTTTTTACTAAAAAGCAATATCTTCCATATTTTGGTAAAGAAGCAGATAGAGAAATAATACAGATCAGACGGTTGGTGTAGTGTTATTATTAACACTACACCAACCGTCTGATTTTTTAACTATGAAAATAGACAGACAACTGCTTTCTCTTTTATTATAATATTAGTTACCCCACACAATTCGATGTTGTTGTCTGTCATTAGTCATACTTTACCATTGCAATCGAGAAAACAAATTACATAACATTAATGCAGTATTTAAAAACGTTATACGTATTAAGTGATTTGTGTCACCATTTATTTATGTAAATATATATGAAAGTATACCGTACCGTTAGCATGGTAACCAAGACGGCGGTAGACTCACCAACTGTCACGTTGCTTTGATGAAAAGTGACTCTTGCCTTAAGACTAGACGTCTGTCTACACCAGTTCAGTGATACATGTAAGTAATATACAATTACATGCATAAATTGTATTTTTTTCTACCACAGTCTTGTGATTGAGGTTCCTTCAACGAAGAACAAAGATTATTTTTGGAAAAGATAAGGAATACAATACACACAATACAATTAAGCACATATAAAATACACACACAAATGAAAAAAAAAACATTGTTTGCAAATTGATTGTGTATTGATTGATAAGTTTTACATAGTTTACACCAGTCATGCAAAACCAAACATTGAAGATAACAATGTTAAAATATTCCATGCCACTTAATATTTGTTTGTACTTCGGTTTCAATACCTTTTATTTTTATCTTACGTTCATAATACTAGTTACATTTTAATACTTATGTAAAGATAATTCCTCGTTGCGTTCCACGTGACGAACGAAACTGATTACCGTATAATGTTATTTTCAAATAGCCCATCAATCTTCGCCTCGTGATAACCCAAAAAATTTGACAGAACCTCCCTCGTGTGCTGTCCTAAAGTGGGTGGTGCGCTTCTGGCACAGTTACCACCTTCACTGTACGCAGTTGGTGGTCCCACAACTTTAACCGTCCCAGCATCGGGATGAGCCAGCTCCTTCACCAAACCGATTGCCTTAACATGCTCATCATCAAAAACATCCTTCATCGTATTAACCGGACCGTTCGGAAAAGAGGCGTTCGCAAACATCTTCGACCATTCCTTTTTCGTTTTTTTAACCATAACCTCGCTGATAATACAGATTAGTGCTTCTCTATTTTTGACACGAACAGAGTTGTCTTTGAATCGATCGTCGCTTATTAAATTTTCCATATCGATAAGCTTGCAGAGATCTGCGAATTGGGCATTCGATCCTGTTGCGATCACTATCTCGCCATCGCTCGCTTTGAAGGCTTGATATGGCACTATGTTCGCGTGAGCTGTGCCCCAACGCTGAGGTTCTATACCACAATTCAAGTATATATTGGCTACGTTTATCATGCTTGATATTTGAGTGGATAGCAAATTGCAGTCGATCCTTTGCCCTCTGCCTGTGTTCTTTCTGTAGTACAATGCCGTCATTATTGATCCGAACGCGTGTAAGCCTGTTGTTATATCGGTGATGGCGACACCCGGTTTAACTGGGTTGCCATTTCTCTCTCCAGTGCAATTAAGCAGACCTCCCATTGCTGCAGCTATTACATCATACCTGCAATAAGGGCCAATAGTAAACGGTAATTCCATAAATTCATGTTGCGTGCATAAATTTTATATATATATTTTTTTTTATATTTCCATCTACAAAAACACCTTGATTACATAGTTTAAGTCACGATAGTCGAGTGGTTGGGTGGTCGGAATTCCGAGTCAAGAGACCCGAAGTTCGATCCCCAGGTGGCAGGCTCGTGCCAATGGGTTTTTCAAAAACTAATGTACGAATTATATCGTTGTCATGGACATAAAGACTGCGACAGGCTCACCACCTGTCACGTTGTCCCGAAAATATCTTTGGTGGAAGGTGGATCAGAGGGACTTAATTGTCTAGACTTCACGTCTGTCTACCCTGTATTGGAAATTGAATTGAAATATCTTCACACCATTCCCCATACTGAGGTAGACGGAGATCGAGAAAGAGAGAATCAAGTCCTCACGACCTACATTCCACAAAAGCTATTTTGGGTCAATGGGACAGGTGGTAAGCCTGTCGAGTCTTTATGTTTGGACATAAAGAAACCATACCATCATGAAAAATACTAAACAAAAATTCAGCCGACTGGCAACGGTAACCATGTTTAGTACTAAGAACAGAAGTGGATTAGCCGCTTCCTAAGCTTGGCGATTATGTCAAACCCTTGTGAATATGAGAGGACTATGTCTTTAGTCGACATTTACAGATCATTAGGATGATGATCATTTATCATACTTTTTTATCATTGTTTATTTATATAGTTGGGTTGGCCCAATCATCATCATCATCATCATCCTAATGATCTGTAAAGAGAAGAAAAGAAAAGAGAAGAAAAGAGTCTAATATTTTTATGAGATAACCAAACATCAATATAATATTCAAAATAGAAGCGAAAGAGGCATGTAAGGATTGTGACACTTGGTGAGCTGTTCTCTCTGGCTACCCCGTCAGGGACTGAGCGTGAAGATAAATAAATAAATCAATTCAAGTACAAATGTTCAAATACATCACATAAAATGTTTATCCATACCAATAGGATGGGGCCTATATATAAAGAATCCATCTGAGCACATATGATGACATAAATGTCTTCACCTATATTCCCAATACCGGAGTAGACACAGATCTTTGCAATTAAGTTTCCCCTTAAATCATCCTTTTACCTCATTCTACAGTATCCTTTCGACCCCCCGAGACAGAAAGTAGATATATTAAATATTTTTATGCTGTTTCTCTTAATGAGGAAGGAATGAGACAATGAAGTCATTTTAACTCTCGATTAAACTTATTTGTAATGACATGTCTTATTGGTAAAGTCACGACAACCGAGTGGTTGGGTGGTCGGAATTTCGAGTCAAGAGACCTGAGTTCGATCCCCAGGAGGCAGGCTTGTACCAATGGGTTTTTCAAAAACTTACGTACGAATTATATCGTTGGCTTGGAAATAAAGACGGCGACAGGCTCACCACCTCTCATGTTGTCTCAAAAATATCTTCGGTGGAAGGTGGGTCAAAGGGACTTAATTGTCTAGACTCGACCTCTGTCTACCCCTGTATTGGGAATTGCGTGAAGATATTTTTTTTTTACATATATTTACATAGATAAATATTCATGTATATATATAAAAAAATGAATTCTTTCAAATAATAAACCACTCACCCAGGTTTTGCAGCATATGGTCCTGTTGGACCAAAGCCAGTTATAGCACAGTAAATGAGCTTGGGATTAATCTTACTCAACTTTTCATAGCCAACTTCAATTTGGTCTAGCTTTCCTGGTAAAAAGTTTTCAACCAAAACATCACATTTCCTAGCTAAATCGTACATCAAACTCTTTCCTGAAATTTAGATCTCAATCAGTATTTTCAAGTAGAATTTTATCTTTGAAAGTTGTACTATTTATTGGTGTTACCAAGTTTTAATACTTTTAAAATTTTTCAATACTCTAGTACTAGGCTACAATTATACTTCTCATTATGAAAAGTATTTTCTTCTTTTCAAAGTAATGGTGCAATCATTGAATGCTTCTACTAACTGAAATTTAAGCAGAATTTTTATATAAAAGGTGTACCTGATACATATTTCAAAGCTTTACAATTGCACATAAACAAAGCAATTGAAAAGTGATACATTACAATAGAAAGTTTTAATAGCAAGTTTAAACATTACTTACCCTCTATAGTTTTAAAATCAACACATATGCTCTTCTTATTCCTGTTCACTGACATAAAATAGAAGGAATCCTTAGCATTATTCACAAAAGGTGGTCCCCACTTCCTGGCTTCATCACCGTCCAAGCTTCCACTTTTATCATACTTTTTATCATTGTTTATTTATATAGTTGGGTTGGCCCAATCATCATCATCATCATCATCCTAATGATCTGTAAAGAGAAGAAAAGAAAAGAGAAGAAAAGAGTCTAATATTTTTATGCTGTTTCTCTTAATGAGGAAGGAATGAGACAATGAAGTCATTTTAACTCTCGATTAAACTTATTTGTAATGACATGTCTTATTGGTAAAGTCACGACAACCGAGTGGTTGGGTGGTCGGAATTTCGAGTCAAGAGACCTGAGTTCGATCCCCAGGAGGCAGGCTTGTACCAATGGGTTTTTCAAAAACTTACGTACGAATTATATCGTTGGCTTGGAAATAAAGACGGCGACAGGCTCACCACCTCTCATGTTGTCTCAAAAATATCTTCGGTGGAAGGTGGGTCAAAGGGACTTAATTGTCTAGACTCGACCTCTGTCTACCCCTGTATTGGGAATTGCGTGAAGATATTTTTTTTTTACATATATTTACATAGATAAATATTCATGTATATATATAAAAAAATGAATTCTTTCAAATAATAAACCACTCACCCAGGTTTTGCAGCATATGGTCCTGTTGGACCAAAGCCAGTTATAGCACAGTAAATGAGCTTGGGATTAATCTTACTCAACTTTTCATAGCCAACTTCAATTTGGTCTAGCTTTCCTGGTAAAAAGTTTTCAACCAAAACATCACATTTCCTAGCTAAATCGTACATCAAACTCTTTCCTGAAATTTAGATCTCAATCAGTATTTTCAAGTAGAATTTTATCTTTGAAAGTTGTACTATTTATTGGTGTTACCAAGTTTTAATACTTTTAAAATTTTTCAATACTCTAGTACTAGGCTACAATTATACTTCTCATTATGAAAAGTATTTTCTTCTTTTCAAAGTAATGGTGCAATCATTGAATGCTTCTACTAACTGAAATTTAAGCAGAATTTTTATATAAAAGGTGTACCTGATACATATTTCAAAGCTTTACAATTGCACATAAACAAAGCAATTGAAAAGTGATACATTACAATAGAAAGTTTTAATAGTAAGTATAAGTAGCAAGTTTAAACATTACTTACCCTCTATAGTTTTAAAATCAACACATATGCTCTTCTTATTCCTGTTCACTGACATAAAATAGAAGGAATCCTTAGCATTATTCACAAAAGGTGGTCCCCACTTCCTGGCTTCATCACCGTCCAAGCTCTCCACTTTTATCACATTTGCGCCCAAGTCAGCCAAAGTCATAGTACAAAACGGGCCAGCAATAATTCTTGTCAGATCGAGTACATTTATATCACTAAGTAAACCTGGCACTTTAGTAGAATACTTCTGCTTTATTAGTGGTTTAATTGATTTTAAAATCCATGTATTAGGTTTGTACATATTCGCGCCTAATGTTTTCGTACAGCTCATTGTTATTTTACGAGTAGTACTACGTTTTAGTACGTAATAGAAAAAACGTTACGCGCGAACCGGTTAGATATCTAAAACTTGAACGTTAGCGTTTGACAGAATAATTACACATCAAATATAGAAGATAAGGTTGTGTTTATATCTAGTCAGTTACCTCCTGCAGTTGTGGTGGGACAGTAGTAACGGCTGTGCTTGTTGTGGCCATTTCTTCAGCCCGTAATGTCCTCTGCCTGTCGCCCATGAAACGAATGTATAGGGTAAAACGTATTCACATTATAAGCATGTCGTGATAAGATTATTAGTATCTATCAAATCTTGTCACGACTTCAAATTATATGAAGCCAAAACACTTCTTTATTGATGCAAGGCTAACTTGACAAAATTATACCATAAGATAAGTGTCAAACAAATCATTAGTGTCATTTGTCAATTTAAAAAATGTCAAAGCTGATGTGCCAGCTAGCAACACCAGGTATGTTGAGTGCTCTGTAATCGTAGCTATCGGATAACCGAGAAATAATTTATCCGAAACCTCAATCGAATCTGACTTTCGAACAATTTCGTATTTGGATGGAGTCTAAGTGTCACAGGGGGCCTGTGATTTATTTTCTCCTAGTGCCCTAGCCAAGCTGTATGTTATCCATCTGTAGTTTATAGATTTGTACAATGTAGCCGTAGACCTTCCGAAATAATTTCTTATTCATAACCGATAACTATCATATCTCGTGGTACGGTAGCACTCGCGGCAAGTCAAGTACAACAAAAACAAAATCACAGCCCTACTACACTTTTCTTGGAGCTATTTCGAGCACTTTCAACACCTTTGTAACTTGGCACCTTAATTCTGATACCCAGTCTACTTAATTTAGGTCTGGTATTTTTCTAGATGTATCACGCCATCAGTTGGTAGCGAATTATATTTTTTAGTTATTTCCCTTAGTCGCCTCTTACGACACCCACCGAAAAAAAGGCGGTGGTATATTCTTACCGTAACTTATCGTCTAGGGTTATCGGAAATTATTATGTCCATGTCGGGTGGTTGGAATTTCGAGTCAAGAGACCCGAGTTCGATCCCCAGGTGGCAGGCTCGTACCAATGGGTTTTTCAAAAATTTATGTACGAATTATATCGTTGGCTTGAACATAAAGACGGCGACAGGCTAACCACCTGTCACGTTTTCCCGAAAATATTTTCGGTGGGCGATGGGTCAAAGGGACTTATTTGTCTAGACTAGACCTCTGTCTACCCCTGTATTGGGAATTCCGTGAAGACATTTTTTTATTTTGTCATTGCCTATTAGAATTAAGTTGGTTACAAGCGAAATAAGTATGCGACCCCGGCTTCCTAGCTATTACTGTCCTATCCCTTGCCTTCCTGGGCGGTAATATCCTACCTTTCCTAATTCCCACCTTAACTTACCAATCTTCCTTTTCTCACAACCTATACTTCCTTTCCTTACTCCTATTCTCTCCGCCAATCCAACGTCTGCCGTGCGGATGGATGCATGGCTAGGGGCAAGCCTAGTCGTTAGCGTGCCACACTGCCCTGGGACCGGGCGACCCAGAATTAGGCTAGCCTTACCCTGGCATGCGGGGCTCTGCTGGGGTGGACAAACCTTTCCCTTGCTACTCGTGGGAACGCAATGGTGAATTTTACTTACCAAAATGGCGGCGATGTGGTTCGCCACCCATCACGTCTCGTTTCTCGCGGGGCGAAAAGCGGCCCATGGAGAGCCGCTTCGCTACGTTGAATGTAAGAGGAGGAATGGATGGTAAGGTAGATGAAGTATGTCAGATGATGGACGAACGATGTATAGATATCCTGTGCGTGAACGAAACCAAGAGGAAAGGATGTGACACCACGGTTCATGGTCCCTACACGGCATACTGGTCGGGAGTCCCCAAACCAGCCGAGGCTGTCAGGAGTTGGTGTGATTCTTTCCTCTCGAATAGTTGAATGTGTGATAGAGCATGAATGTGTAAGCCCAAGACTCCTCTGGGTTAGGTTAAAAGTTGGACTCACCCGCTTGTTTATCCTTGGGGTTTATGCACCGACGGATCTGCGAGGGGTGGGTCATTAAAAAGCCCAAAAGAGAGAGAGGAATTTTGGGATAGCATGAGAGAGGTCTTGAATAAATGCGGAGAAAATGAACGGATCGTGATGTTAGGGGACTTTAATGGGTGGGTTGGAGTAAAGCGTGATGGGTATGAAGGAGTACTGGGTACATTTGGGGACGAGAGAGTGAACGAAAATGGGAGAAGCCTACTTGAAGTATGCTTGGAATGGAATCTGTGCGTGGCCAATACAATGTTTGATCACAAAAGATCCATTTGTATACAAGAATTGAGGGTGAGTCTAGAAGTATAATTGATTTTGTTATTGTGGATCAAAGATTGAGGAAGAACCTGCTAGACACTCGAGCATACCGCGGTGTAGGCCTTGACACAGACCACTTCCTGGTCATAGCCCGAATACATGGCATCTTTAAACGGTGGCGACACTGAGGAGCTGAGCCTACGAGTGTTTTGGACAGAATAAAAGTGGAAAATCTACAAGAAAAGGATAAGAAAGACGAGTATGTAGAGAAACTGATAGAAAGTTTTAAAGGCATAGAAGAGATATGTGTGATTGAAGATTTGTGGGAGACATTTAAGAAAGGAGTCGTGAATGTTGCTGTTGAGGTATGCGGAGTAGCTAAACGGAGGAAAGGAAGAAAGAAGTATAATGTGTGGATGGATAAAGATGTACAAAAGGCTGTGCAAGAAAAGAAGAAAGCGTGGTTGGATTGGTTAGCAACAAAAGCTAACCAAAAACTTCAAAAGGCGACGAATGACGAGATAAAGGAAGCGAGAAAGAAGTATAAAAGATTCAAATCAGCTGCGAAAGATGTTGTGACTAGAAAGAAAGAAGAACAAAAGGATGATTTTGATAGAGGCTCACTGAAGATTTCCAGTCAAACATCAAGTTTTCTGGAAATCCGTCAATACAGCCAGAGCCTCTACCTCGGAGCTGAATACAATCAGGAGTCAAGATGGGAGCATTATAAAAGGAGAAGAATATGTGTTAAAGAGATGGAAAGAGTATTTTGAATGTTTATTTGAAAGAGAGGAAGTGCAGGTACAACACCCGGCACCTTCCATGGTTAATATAAATGTTGGTGACAGTGAGATAAGCGTGGATGAAATAGTAAAAGCGTTGAAAAGTATGAGATTTGGTAAGGCTGCCGGATATGATAGGATTACCGTCGAGATGCTGAGGACTGGACAGGGCTTAGTGGCTAGTCAGCTGTACCGCCTTTTCAATATGTGCTGGCAAAATGGGCAAGTACCGGGAGACTGGTGCAAAGCCGTAATCGTGCCATTATATAAGGGAAAGGGGTCACGGCAGGACTGCGTAAATTACCGCGGTATAAGCCTTCTCAGCGTCGTCGGTAAATTGTATGCGAAAGTGTTGATTAAAAGGGTTGTGAATGAAACGGACGAAAAAGTATGGGATGCACAAGCGGGATTTAGAAAGGGAATGGGGTGTACGGATCAGGTCTTTTCCTTGCGGTGCATAGCCGAAAAGTGTCTGACTAAAAACCAGAAGGTCTATTGCACGTTCGTGGATTTAGAAAAGGCCTATGATAGAGTGGTGAGGAATGAATTGTGGTCAGCATTGTCCGTGAAAGGTGTCAGCAGTATCCTCATACGAGCATTGCAATCTCTTTATAGGGATTCCTGTGCTTGTGTAAGGATAAACGGGGCGTACACTGAATGGTTTAATATCGAAAAAGGTGTTAGACAGGGATGTGTAGCGTCACCGTGGCTGTTTAATCTGTTTATGGACAATTGCTTGACAGATTTAAAAGAGAATGAAAGTGGGTTGAGAATGAATGAGTTACTCGTCAAATGTTTTCTCTATGCTGATGATCAAGTATTACTTGCGTCTTCAGCCGAGGAGATGCAGGAGATGGTAACTGCTATGAGTGAAGATTTTGTTAGGAAGGGGATGAAGATGAATGTAAAGAAGACGAAAGTAATGGTGTTTGAAAGAGATGAGGTCATG
Source organism: Sericinus montela (assembly GCA_029286605.1). Taxonomy (NCBI): domain Eukaryota; kingdom Metazoa; phylum Arthropoda; class Insecta; order Lepidoptera; family Papilionidae; genus Sericinus; species Sericinus montela. Next base: position 20,621,522 of record JAGSMR010000012.1, on the reverse strand, counting down.
ACAGACTGCAATATAGTGATTGGAGATGAACAAATTGAACAGGTGAATGAGTTTGTGTATCTGGGTTCAAAGTTCACAAGAGATGGAAAGTGTGAGAGTGATATTGAAAGAAGAGTGAATGCAGGAAACATGGTGAATGGAGCTTTGCACTCCTTTATGAGCAGTCGGATGGTGTCTAACAAGGCTCGTTTGGCTGTGCATAGGGAGTTTTGGTTCCGACACTCATGTACGGAAGTGAAAGTTGGGTATGGCAGAAGAAACATGAAAGCAGAGTAAATGCAGTTGAGATGAGAGCATTAAGAAGTATGTTAGGAGTTAAACTGAGCGACAGGATAAGGAATGGTGAAATAAGGAAACGTTGTGGTCTGAAAGAAGATGTAGTGACTAAAATTGAGAAAGGTATGCTGAGATGGTTTGGCCATGTCGAGAGAATGAATGAAGAACGATTGACGAAAAAAGCATATAAGGCGAGTGTGAATGGAAGTGTAGGAAGGGAAGACCTAGGCGGACGTTTCAAGACCAAATCAGGGACGTCCTGAAAAAAGGCCAGGTCAAGAGTACCCTGAATCGAAGAGAATGTATGAAGGGAATAATGAAAGTGGACGAAGCGAAACAAGTATGTAAGGATCGTAGCAAGTGGAAAGAAGTGGTCTCTGCCTACCCCTACGGAAAGAGGCGTGATGATATGTATGTATGTATGTATGTACAAGCAATTGTTTAGAGAAAAACCGTGCTGCCTCCTGGGGATCGAACTCGGGTCTCTTGACTCGAAATACCGACCATCCAACCTCTCGGCTATCGTGACGGTTATTCTGATTGGTAGCTAGCCTATTCCTGTATTATTACATCCGCTGCACATTCTGTAAGTTGTTTTCGATGAAAGTTATTTGCAGTTAATTACATGGGCTGCTATAGCTACTTATTATCAAGCAAGTGGATTCGTATGATAATTTTTTACTATGACTGGAAAAAAAACGTTATTCAAAGTTTAATCTTGCAATAATGGATTAATGTTTTGTGTTTGCTATAATTTTTTACTAGGCGTTTGTATTTTTACGGCAGTATGTATCCATTGAAACCAATAATAAAAAAAATATTAAAAAATCTTCACCCAAAACTGAGGTAGACAGAGTTCCAGATAATTAAGTCCTTTCGACCAAGCATTCACTGAAAACATTTTTTGGGACAACGTGAAAAATAGTGAACCTTCGCCGTCTGTATATTCAAGCCAACGATGTAAATCGTACATAAGTTATGAAAAACTCATTATTACGAGCCCACGGGGATCGAAGTCGGGTCTTTCGTCTCGAATTCGGATCACCCAACGTCTCGGCTATATTGAATTTTTATAATATTTTAATTTTTATAACGAAATGTCTCCAACGAAACATAGAGAAAAAGGAAATAAATCATATCGCTCGTAGATAAACAAAAATTAAATTTATTATTATTCCATACCTACGTGTACGAGCTAAAGCGTTTTAAATAATTTATCGCACCTCCGCCCGCAACTATTTCATACCTTTGCCATAGATAAAAAATTATTATTTTAGACTATAAACATTTGGAATTTTTCCAGGAATTTATACATAGGAACTATTTCTTTGTTTGCGTGGGTAAATACAGATTGCGGCCATTACGCCTGTATGCCATTTATACACCCTGTAAGTAATTCGCTTCTGTAACACAGTATTTTTATTGAATATTTATTCCTTTTTTATTGTGTACCTTAGTCTCACCTCTGTATATCCCTGTATTGGGAATGGCGTGAAGATATTTATTATTTACGATACATAAATATATTCGCAGACTAGATAATGAACTGCATATTAAATTAAAGAAAGATAATTTTTTAATATTTTTATTTATAAAATTCATTAAAATTTCAATTTATATAATTAATTAAATAATAAATCTTTCTCAAAAATTATGCAGACTATTTGAAATGATTAACAGCCTTGTATCACGTATACGTGTTCAGGCTCGTTATTCATCTCCGGCGTGAAATAAGTTTCTTATTAATATGAAAAAGGTTATAAAAAATGTTGCATATAATTTACTATATGGTGGAATATAGTTTAATTCATTTCTGGAAATGAAATCAAAATTGAAAAAAATAATAACTTATTACAAAAATTTTTTCACAAACAAACGGCACAGGGAAACTGTTATATCGCAGATAAAACCGCGGCTATTATAATAATAAAAGTTTAATAAATTCTTAAACTATCGTTTCGTAATGTATGTAATCTGCCGTGTGGTAACGGTGTAAGAATACTGCCATTCCCTTTCTTCCCGTGGGTGTCGTAAGAGGCGACTAAGGGAAACGGTCTTGAATATCGTTATGGCAACCGATAGATGGCGGGATAACCATCTCTAAGAATATATAGACCAAAATAATCAGATTGATGATGGGCAGCTGCGTCTGAGGTGCGTGGTCGCCTGCGATCGCCAATCCGCTTACCTTGCGTGGCGTTGATGGCAACTCATTCCTGTGGGAGAGGCCATATTAAAGGCTATTAAAGTTCTCTGCAGGACATATCCCACAGAGGACTTTAATAGAGAATTATGTATATATATGTATATTACACATGCATACACAGTCAGGTCATAAGTATTTTCACACAGTAAAAACTTTTCTTTTAGAATGCTGGCCACAAAAAAGTTTATTGAATTCGAATTTCGAATTGTTCATGAAAATAAAACTGTATAATTTTTAGAATTTTACTCATTTTTAAATATGGAGTGGACGCTTAAAGATGACCGTGTTGCAGTTATTGCGTTGCATCGTTGCGGTTACGCGCCAATTTAAATTATTGACATACTGAAAAATTTGAATATAACCAAAAGATTCGTTTATCGTACCATCAAACGATACAATGAAGACTCTAGTGTAGATGACAGGTCAAGAAGTGGTCGCCCTCGGTCTGTTACGACTCCAGCAGTGATAAAAGCTGTGAAGGCGCGATTTCAAAGAAATCCCAAACGTAAGCGGAAACTGTTGTCCCTTCAGATGGGGTTAAGGAGAACCACGGTCAAAAGGGTGTTAAATGAAGACTTAGGGCTTCGGGCATATCGAAGAAAACAGGACATCGTTTGAATGATCGTCCAATTGACCTGAGACTGAAGAGATGCCGCGCTTTGTTGAAGCGGTACGCGGGAAAAAATATCGGTAAATTTTTACCGTAGAAGAGAGCTACAACAAACAAAATGATAAGGTGTACGCATACAGTAGTGAAGAAGCGAGCAACCGTATTCCGCGTGTCCAACGAGGTCATTTTCCATCCTCGCTCATGGTATGGTTGGGAGTTTCTTATTGGGGCTTAACAGAGGTACATTTTTGTGAGAAAGGTGTTAAAACGAATGCAATTGTGTATCAAAATACAGTCCTGACGAACCTTGTGGAACCTGTTTCTCATAAAATGTTTAATAGCAGGCACTGGGTATTCCAACAAGAATCAGCGCCAGCTCATAGAGCGAAGAGCACACAAGACTGGTTGGTGGCGCGTGAAATCGAATTCATCGGGCACGAAGACTGGCCCTCCTCCAGTCCAGATTTGAATCCGTTTGATTACAAGATATGGCAACACTTGGAGGAAAAGGCGTGCTCAAAGCCCCATCCTAATTTGGAGTCACTCAAGACATCCTTGATTAAGGCAATCGCCGATATTGACATGGACCTCGTTCGTGCTGCGATAGACGATTGGCCGCGCAGATTGAAGGCCTGTATTCAAAATCACGGAGGTGATTTTGAATAAACTTTAGTGTCATAAGAATGTATGTTTTGTTAAGTTCATTTTGGTATATACATGGTTACATAATGAATAAACTTGTTTTAATTATTTTATATAAAACATGTGACAGAATTTATTACCTGACTAGGTATATTACATATGTATAGTATGAAATTTAAATAAGCGGCTCACGCTTGCTTGTTTGACGTCTTACAAATAACATTTTTTTTAATGAAAGGATACTAGCAATGGCCAATAATATTATTAAATAAATTACGTGAATTCCTGATAACTAGTTTAGAAAAGCAGCAAAGTGGATTTTAAATGAAAGGGCTTGAAAAGTAGAAGGGAAGTTCTTTTAAAGAGGAGAAAAACAGCCTCGCTGCTCCAGCAGCTCGTTTGGGAGACATCTCACTCCCTTGAAATATTGTTTTTAAGTGAGTACTAGATACACAAATAAATAAATATCTTCACGCAATTCCCTATACAGGGGGCGGCAGAGGTCTAGTCTAGATTAGATAGACAGAATTAAGTCCCTTCGACCCACCTTCCACAAAAGACATTTTCGGGACAACGTGACAGGTGATGATCCCGTCGCCGTCTTTATGTCCAAGCCGATATGATTCGTACATAAGTTTTTGAACATTAACATCGCATTCATTGCTCTGATCCCAAAATAAGCAGCTTGAGCTTCCATAACTCAAGTGGTTATGGAATCAGAAACAACGAAGTTACATACACCCAGACCCAAGAAAATGTAAAAGAAGTGTTTTCTATATTGACCTAACCGGGAATCCAACCCGGGACCGCAGAGCTGCTGACACTATGAAAACCGGAGTGTGCGCCACGTACTGTTAGTACTGTTTCTCAGATATGAATGTTTCCTTAGGATGTCTCCAGGATCTTCTTTCACAGTAGCTTTTAAAATTTTTAGTCGTGCCGACTCGGGGACCGTACTGGGTTCACTTCTCTTGTCTTTGTCTAAAGTTTTAAGTGTAGTACTAACAATGTAATATTTAAATAAAAGCTGGAACGAGATCATCGTCTAAAAATGAAATCAAGTGTTAGTGTAAGTACCTATTTTAAAATGGCCGTTCTCAACCACGTTTGATCTGTATTTTATGAGTGAGTTTGTGATAAAATGGTTTACATTCGCCCGGATGCAGCAGTAGGCAGGCAGCAGCTAGGCAAAATACTAATTTACGATGTCATATTAACACGCCAGTGTTTTCCTAGAATTTTCTATTGGTTACAGTTGAAGTTACAGGAGAATTCAAGTTTATCTGTATATAATAGAGATGTAACTTTATTTTTTATTCATATAGATTAAATTTGATTTGTTATTATTTAAAGTCAGGATAGGCGAGTGGTTAGTTGATAGGAATTCGAGTCAAGAGATTAAGGTTTGATCTCCAATAGGTTCGTACCAATGTTTTTTTTTTTTCAACATTTATGTATTATTTATATCGACCTTAAAGACGGCAGGCTCACCACCAACAAGATGCTTAAATAGTGGAAGTCAATAAAAAATTGATGTGTGCGATTCACACACGACAGAAGTGAAACTTCAGTAAATCAACAAAAGAATGAGATGAATACATATAATTTAAACTTAATTTAACTTAAATTATAACAAGAGTATAATAATTACAAAGTTTATTTATAAAATAGTATGTATATTTCTGTCTCATTCTTTTACTGCGTCATCGTACACAAATGTGTACGATGACGCAGTAAAAGAATGAGACAGAAATGTATTTGTGTCTCTTACCTGTCGCTTTTTCCGTTGCTAGTTTTTAAATATTTTTAAAATAAATTCCACTCTTCGGAAGGAAGTTACTCCGTTTTAAAATTTCAATCACTGGAATCTTAATCATTCGGTTTTTGTTAATGAAAGAATTTACAATATGGTAATCACCTATTGCCTTGAGATAGCGTTTAGTAGTAAACATAGAACGTTTATAAATAACGACGAACACGGCGCCGCTGTCAAAGTAACTTTTAGATGAATCATTTTTTAGATGATGGTGATTGGTCACACAAAATTTATGTATTTATTATATATAGGTATTTGACGTCACACTTTCATAATCGAATAATTTATTTATTATATATAGGTATTTGACGTCACACTTTCATAATCGAATAATTTATTTATTATATATAGGTATTTGACGTCACACTTTCATAATCGAATAATTTATTTATTATATATAGGTATTTGACGTCACACTTTCATAATCGAATAATTTATTTATTATATATAGGTATTTGACGTCACACTTTCATAATCGAATAATTTATTTATTATATATAGGTATTTGACGTCACACTTTCATAATCGAATAATTTATAGATAATCTATGATATAGTATTTAGGTGGAAATAGCACGCTTCAATAATGAAAACCAATATTTTTAGTTTGTAAGCCACGATAGCCGAGTGGAAGGGTGGTCGGCATTTTGAGTCGAGACACCCGAGTTCGATCCCCAGGTGGCATGCTCGTACCAATGGTCTTTTTTTTTAAAAAAAACTATGTACGATTCATATTGTTGGCTTGGACATAAAGACGGCGACGGGCTCACCACCAAGGTGGGTCGCAGCGACTTAATTGTCTAGACTAGACCTCTGTCTACCCCTGTATTGAGATTGTGTGAAGATATTTATTTATTTATTTTATTTTAATTATAATATTTTTAGTAGAGACAGGTGTGGAGATTTAACAAGGTCGATTTGGTGTACATGAGTATCTCTCTGTATATATCTTCTATTCTAAAAGTAAGAAAGTTTAAAAGAAAACTATCAAAAAACTATAATAAAAAATTATAACGTGAGATATTTTTAAATAACGAAAAGTTTTCCAGGTTTAAATATATATTTAGAATTCGGAAAAAGCAAATGAGAGCTGTCATCGATGTTAAGCGGCGTGAAAGAATTTGCATTTATTATATACTCTTTGCCATCATATCTTATGTGTAATTTGTAATTACTTCAAACAGTTTTCTTTTTTTTTTAAATTGCGTCTAAATTTTAACGAGCAGCTGTGTTTTTGTTTTCCCTTTACCCGTGTGTATGAATAAGTCCAAGTGGTCCGATTTGGCACGAATACGCCGATTGTCGTTATAGTCTGGCACACAGCGAATGAAATTGAAAGTCACAATTAGCCAGCTAATTAATGTACTTTCAATGCCAACATTGACAGTAATGTAAACATAACATTCCACCTGTGTTATAAATAATTATAAAAAAATTAATGCTGTTCGTTACTCGTTTGAAAATGGTGGGAACGATTTTGTATTTTTTTAAATGTTATAGTTTAGTGTTATAGTGTTATAGTTTTTTAGAAAGTCAGAATGAGTTAAATCAATTAAAAAATTAATGTGTATACACTTGTTTTTAGACGGATACGTTTACCTTAAAGTATATCTTACCCCAAATTATATCTTGTGGTGACAACCCCAAGATAACACTACTAAACATCGATAGTAGTGCACGTTACGGACACCTGGATTTTGTATCCAGGTCATGCGTATTTGTAAAATTGTCAGAGGTTAAACGGCTGTAGCAACATGCATATAATACAGTAATAATAGTATTACGGATATACATATACCACATCCAACTCTAAAGAAAGAAAATAATTTTTATTTTAATCTTGGATTGGATAAGATTAAAATAAAAATAAAATGGTACATATCTTTAAATTTTTTTTTCATGTTTTCCCGATTTTGTGGTGTACAATAAAGTATATTCATTTCTTCATTCATCTACGGGCTATATGTAAAGTGAATTTACTTTTTTCTTCTATACCCCAGGTCAATGACTCAATCCAAAATTATTCGAGTTCGTATTTCGTAGGACACATGAACATTTAGATGTTTGTTAAAAAAATGCCGCTGCACCAGATACGTACTTTATATTTAAATCTAAAAGCTGACCCAGTTCATAATAGACGTACTAGATATGCTCATATGTTTGCAATCGTAGGCATCCACATTTCTATACAATACAAAAAAAATCTATACAGTACACTTCAAAAGAAATATGTATTATATTTTAACATACTGTCTGCGGTATATCTGGAGCTTTGGCTCTTTGATTTATATCTTTAGGATGTTTAAATTATCATTAAAATTCTTACCCGCTTCAAAGTCACTTACTTTACTTTATGAATACTTTTTAATAATATTATACTGGATATATAAATGTGCCAATACTGTGGTAGACAGAGGTCGAGAAGATTAAGCCCTTTCCACCCTTCTTTCACTGAAAACGAACTGAGAAATGAACTAGGATGAGGTCGAGGTGGTGAGCCAGTCGCCGTCTTCAAGTCTAAGCCAATGATAAAATCGTACACAAGCTTTGAAAAATTCCATTGGTACGAGCCTACCACCTGGGGATCGAAATCGAGACTCTTGACTCGTATTTCAATCATTCAACCATTCGGCTATCGTGACATATAAACATACATATGTATGTATGTTTAAAATGTCATATAAAAACATATAAACTCGTCTATCGTGTATATGTATATGTATATGTATGTATGTATTATATGTATGTATTATTTATTTTTATTTATTTATCTTCACGCACAATCCCTGACGGGGTAGCCAGAGAGAACAGATCGCCAAGTGTCACGATCCCTACATACTTCTTTCGCTTCTTTCAGATTCATCATCTTCTTCATACATGCACGTCTAGGTATCCGAGTACTCTTGACCCTCCCCTCTTCGAGCAATTTGCTCACATGGTCTTCGAAAGTTAGTCTCGGTCTACCTCGACACCTTTTAATATTAACTTTCGCGCTATATATTTTCTTCACCATTCGGTCTTCACTCATTCGCTCAACGTGCCCAAACCATCGAAGCACGCCCTTATCCATTTTTGAGACAAGGTCATCTTTCAAACCTGCCATATTGCGAATCTCTTCGTTTCGCTTTCATTCGGCCATGGTAAGGCCGCACATTTTACGAAGAGATCGCATCTCCACTGCATTCAACCTGCTTTTATGCTTCTTCTGGCATACCCAGGTTTCGCTGCCATATAACCAGCACTGCGTTATTATGTATGTATTATGTATGTATTATATGTCACGATAGACGAGTGGTTGGGTGACCAGAATACGAGTATGTATGTACATAAGGGCATGTAAAAACCCACTGCAATAGGCCTCTCGCAGGTTATCGATCACAGCACCAGACCTCTTGCACCATAAACGTTGCTGCTCGTCAACGGTGTACTGTATTTTCGTCTGGTATTTTTCGCGAAGGTTATTCAAACATCGATACTCAATTGTATTTTTAATTCTTTTCCCTTAGTCGCCTTACGATACCCTCAGTATGAAAGAAGGTTGTATATCATTTCGTAGTTACCACGTCGGCACATACTTATAACTTATAATTATAGATTTATACATGCGTTTAAGTATAGTGCTATATAAAAGCCTTTATAAAAACGTATATGTATAAGTGTAAGTATGGCCGTGTGGTAACGGCGTGAAAATATTGCCACTTCCTTTCTTCCCGTGGGTGTCGCAAGAAGCGACTAAGGGAAAGCCTTTATATCGTTTTGTCAACCGACAGACGGCGGGAAAACCGACACCAGCGTCTGAGATGCGAGTGGTCTGGTGCAGCGATCGCCAATCCGATTGCCAAGGGTGGTGATTATGGCAAATCCTCCCTATTAAAGAGGCCTATGTTCTGCAGTGGACTTTAAGAGTTCGCTATGTATGAATGTAAAAAAAGTAATTATGTATGTACGATGCAGATGTCCTCACGATGGTTTCTTTCACCGCCGAGTTAAAGGTAAATTCATGGCGAATTCTATGATAATTTTAGTGCTGCCGGTCCGTTAATTGAGCTCAGCTTACTCTCTTTCGAAAGCGAGCACCCTGATCACTGGGTTTCTGCAGTATTGCTGTATGGTATCGTCTTAAGGCGGAAGGGGATGGTATTAACACTCCCCTTCCCGTGAAGGAAGTATGTCCCTTACTTCATTCACGGGAAGTCTAAGGAAACCCTTGGCTACTGATAGATGATGGGATAAATATCTTGAAAATTACTAGACTGAAATACTGCAGACCGATCACGGGCAGCAGTCTAAGGTGCGAGGAGTCAGATATCGCGATCGGCAATCCGCTTGTGTGGCGATTATGGCAAACCGGGGAGAGGCCCATGTTCTGTAGTTGACTTTAATAGACCGTTACGTATGAACGTATTTCCACCTCATGGAGTGACGTTGGTTTCAAAAAGCATTATTTTGCTTCACGTGTAATGTACAAAGGATAAAAAGCTTGATGATATTAGTCGCACTTAGAAACGTTTCAGATTGATACAATTTCAACATAACTTTCCTAGAAATAAGGTTGATAATTAAACCATGGAAAACCCCTGTATGAAAACTGCGTACACGCAATGCACGCTGCATTGTAGTATGAAATCTTCCAGCGAAACAAATTTAGCCCGGCTTATCATTCTCCAGAAATGAAACGACAGAGACGAACTCGAATGCGTTTAATTTCGACAATTTCACCGAATTATTATTTTCATTGTGCATACAATTATTTCCAGAAAGTGACCGCTCTGTAGTTTATGGACTGATTAAAATTGTATCATACGTACGATACGTGGACACAATCAATATTGATGGGTACACAATTTGAACTGTTGATTAATTCAATCGGAAAATAGCAGTAACAATAAAAATAGCACACGTCGATGACTATAATTAAGTCAGAAACGAACCACGACTTGGCAATGCACTAGTATTCTCCAAAAAGGCGTAAACAAATCCGATGGCAACAGACAGAAAGGATTCCTAAGCGACGGGCTATTTATCTCAATGCGTCGCCTGAAAGAGAAATAGAACGTACCCGTGGCATTCTTTCTATACATATCAACGGTGCACTCCCAAGACTATTCAGTTGCACTTGTAACGTGGACCAGGTTGTCACGATATGATTAGCCAGACTTCTGAAGGCAAAAGCCTAGCGGCCACCTACTGCATCCTCCTATTGTTGCTGGTAGCACTATGGATGCTGTATTCGGTCTTTTAAAATCCGTAAGTATGCTATAAATTTTCGATATATTTAAACTGAAATTATTCAAGCATTTCTACTATATCTGATAGTAATCATCCCTATAGGCATGTAAAACAGCTTTATTATTTTAATTCTTATTAAAATATAATTCAATTAAAATATCAGACAATTAAAGTGTTTTTCACAAGTTGTAATTTTAAGAGCATATGACTTTTCATTATTAACAAAAGTTAATTAAAAAGTTAGTTAATGATGAAAAATAAAAAACAAAAAAAAGTAACAAATTATGATGACATGGATTGATAGATCGATCGACATACTTCCAAGACTAACAATTCTAAAATAGTGGAAAGTAATTGACTTTACTTGTACTTTCCATTTTCACAAACACGACTAGTTTTAGGAGCTCGGAAATGACACCTTCGTTTAAGTAAAAGTAATTGGAATTATGATTTAAGGATGATGGAAGGTGCTTGTTCAGATTTTAAGCATCGACCGAGGATCCTTTTTTGGTAGAGTCTGGCCCAGGCCTGTGACGTTTTTATTAGTCCCGCCCAAGCCGTCCGAGGATCTTCCAGCGGTCAGTTGCGCCTGCTCCGCTAGATTGCCACCATGCCGATCAACGCGGAGACCGTTAACCTGGCGGCCACCTACATGATCCTCGTGATCCTGTTGTTTTTACTCTGGTTACTGTACTCAACGGTCTTCTAATACATGGAACACCTCCCGAATGTGTGTAAGTTTTTGTTCTTGAAGTATTTAAAGCGTATTTAAATTGCATATTCTTTTATCGATATAATTTTTCATCGACTTGTCGCAAATCCTATAACAAAATTACTGTTGTATGTGGTGATTGATTAATTCTTCAGTCATTTCTTCTCCAGTTATTTCCATTTGACTTATTTGGTAAAGAAACTGTTTCTTAGTCATTTAACTATTAATTGTCGATGTTGATTTATGTTCGTCTTGAATTATTTTCTACGTTTTTTTTACGCGCAATTGGTACATGATCAAATCTCTGTCCGTTTCCAGAAGGCGCTTGTCAAAGCGACGATTCTATTATTGTACATTCATATTTATAAATGTAGATGATATTTCTTGTGAAAGAGGCGTTGTCCCGCGTAGGCGCTGGTCGTTCAACGACAAATTTCGTGGAGCCAGTCAGTTTTCTGGAGCGACTTGTCAAGTGAACAGGCGGCCGTATAACCAAGATGCCGAACCACGAGACCACGAGCCTCATCGCCACCTACCTCATCCTGGTGCTCCTTCTCGCCAGCCTCTGGCTACTCTACTCGGGAATGTTCTGAGGTGACGTTTACGTTGAAATTCGTGCGTGATAGAGTTATTTTAATTAGGAGATCATGTAAATTTATAGTGTAATTAAAATTTTTTGTAGGAAATTAACGCGGATGATCTTTAGTAACACATAATTCCGCTTTTGAATTATAACTTTATACTACTTTGTCTAAAGTTTGATATAAAAATATATAAATAGATGTAATAGATATAAAAAACTTCTAAATTATTATTAATTTCCCGAAAATTCCATATAGGAACAGAGCTTTGGCCGACTAAGTTAAATAATAGAAGGATATTATTATGTTTTACTACAACATTACGAACTTATAGCTTCAACTTACACTATATAGCATTCAGTGTTGAAAACGTCTTCGTTTTAAATTTGTCATTACTTATTGTGCAATTAAAATTTTTTTTTAATTGTATGTCAACATGTCAGCGGTTCATTATTAAGAAACAAATTTATTATTTATTTTTTTATTTATTTTTTTATTTAATTCTCGGCGAATTTTTATTTTTACTACTATTATACCTTATAAGTTACATTTGTATTTCATCTAATTATAAAATACGTCAAAGAAATTTAAATTTTAAATTATCAAAGTAATATATTTACAAAATAACGTTCTCGATTCTGTGCAGCACACACAAACTATTTTCGATTTAAAACCGTCTTATTTTAGCCTGTTTTGTTATTCCGTGTGTGACGCTATCTGAAATTATTCTCCCTTCACAGTATTCACATAACTTGAATTGTGTTCAAAGACTAGTTAGAGCTTTTGTACTTTTGCGTCAATTAAATATAGATTAAATAAAAATAATTGAATATGATAACTGCAAAAGGTGGTCATTTCTTTACCAATAACACCTGAAAACCAAATTAAAAGCAAAGGTTTAGAGCTCCTATTCCCTCCAAACTGGATTACAGTAAAACACAAAAGTGGTCGAAAAAATAAAAAAAACCCTCAAAATTATTATCATCGCTTTTAAAGATTTGTACTAGACAAACTAAACAAACTGGAGTTTTGAATTGAAAAAAAATCGTCTTTTTATAAATTTTTGTTGATCGAATAGTCGGAAATAGCGGCACAGTGAGCGATTGAGATCGTAAAACTTTAGATTTGACTAGGATTAAAGTATGGTACAGACACATATTGCTTTTGAATCCAACAGACCAGTAGGCAGTGGCTACCTTCTGGTTGTAGATTCGAATCCTGCTAGGAAATATTAATCATATTTATATGATGCATATATTTGTACACGAGTAATAAATGTGTGTGTGTGTGTGTGTATGTGTTGATTGTTTATCTATGTTGGTATATGTATCTTATCACCACCTAGTTACCAAGCCGTAGAGAAAATTACTATGGGACTGTATGGCGTGTGTTACCAGTATATTGTTAAATTTTGCCATGTAGCATTAAGCCATTAGCGATTAAGGCAAACCTTCCTCTACCGCATAGGTTTATTTTCTACGATAGACCTTTACAGGCCATTAAGTATGTGTATGTATAGTGGTGGAATATGTATATTGTTTATAATGTATAGTGAGCCGAAATAGTTGTGAAAAGCCGTAACTAATTCTATATAAGAGCACGGCGCCTGCGTCAAGAGCGAATTGAAAATATTCTTACTTCTAAAATTACTAAGACAATTTCAACTGAATCACGTCTTTCGAATACGTCACTATCTCGGATAAGAAATATTATTTTGATAAAACGAGAATTTGTATGTTTGCCAAGTGGTTTTTATTTTAACGAATCGGAACGTATCAAACCACTATGGTATGTAATAAACAAATCAGCTTTACAACGATCATGCTCATAAAGATCAAAAGTTTACTAAAATTATTGGGCTGGGGGCGTTTCGCATTCTTTTTGGAATATAGATGTATTTTATAATAGATGTATAGATGTATTTATTACACAAATATAGATGTATTTATTTCGAATTTGAACACATATAAGTCAAGTGTTTGGAAAGCCCTCTTGTAAATGCTTAGTGATTTCCGTATTTGTGATTTTTGTTTTATTATATCTTTGTGTAAATTTTCAAAATTTTTTTTTATTACTTATATTTAAGTGTAAGAAAGAAAACACCGTGTCCTTGTTTTAAATCTGTATACACATAGTTTGGACAAGGACTGTTCAATACCTTAGAGTTTTAATCTTATCATCTAATTGTCTTAGTCTGTTTTGTGTATAATAATAAATAAATATATATATATATATATATATATATATATATAGCCGAATATATTTATATACATATGTAAACATCCATAACTCGAGTACAAACAGTCATATTCATCATACAAATGTTTGCATCAAGAGTGATTCGAACTGGAATCCCTTAGCTTCGAAGGCAGGGTCACTCCCAACTCGGCTATCTGGTTGTCACTGCGGTCCGGTGTAATGAGTCGATGCGTTGACCTCTTGATTGTCTTTTGATGTCTAACTCTGTATGAGAAATAAAATTGAAGCTTATGTTGGGGTAATGTCTTTTCGGGGGAGCCGGTCGCCATATTAGTGTCGAAACTAAACGATACAAATCGTACAAAAGATCCTGGGGATCGAACTCGAGTCACCTGATTCGAATTCCGATCACCCAACCACTGAAGTGGCAATAGGCCGGTCACATTATATATATAGAAAAGGGAGGCAAACGAGCAGGTGGCTCACGTGATGGTAAGTGATTACCGCCGCCCATGAACACCCGCAATAACAGAGGCTTAGCAGATGCGTGGCCTCCCTTAGAGTGCCCCCCTCCCCCAGAATTGGGGGAGGGGGGCACCGGGTGTGTGGTTCACCGGTTACCTGCACTCACTAGACTAAACGCAGAAGTTTCTTAGACTTCTACTTCACGGCGGTATTCTGTGAGGTCGTGGTACATCCCCGGTCGAGCCGTCCCATACATGCAACAACAAAAGCTGATGTGTGGCTCTACCACTGTTTCAGGCAGTGGACTCGAGGTAGGCTGTAAAGAAGAAGAAGAACTACTTTTTTTCCATCAATTAATTATAAATTTAATGTAGATAAGTGTTTAATCTTGATATCAATAAAAAAACAACACTAAATGCTTTATTTAAAATGTTGTTTGCAACTCCTAGCTTAAATGACAATCGTAATACAGATTAATTTTATTTAAATGATTCGAATTCCGATCACCCAAACACTGAAGTGGCAATAGGCCGGTCACATTATATATATAGAACGGTTTTGATAATTTAAGTAAAAGTTTTCTTTTTCATTGAAAAAGTACATAGATTTGACAATTATTAGCACGACCAAATTATTTTTGTACACGTGGTTTTTATTAGCATGTGTGTTTCGCTTGTAACTATGTAACTTGTACTATGTAACTTTTAAGTCAGGGATGTATAAAGAATGCTTGAAAAATTTAGTGGTTGGTTTTATGTTTTGGACGTTATCTCTTTGTTTTTAACTGTTACGCAATTCCCGGTTCTGGGGTAGACAGACGTCAAAGCAATTTCGTGTTTTCAACCCACCTTTCACTGGAGCATGTTCAGCCTATTGCCTTCGTAGTGTCAAACCCAACAGTATAACATACACACATAAATATTTATATAAAGCATCATTTATTACACAAATGTTTGCTCCTAGCGTAATTCGTACCCGCATCTATCAGCTTTGTAGGCACTTCCAACTAGACTATCTGATCATGATAGTCCTAATCCGAGTTTTACGCCTGAAAGGTAGTGAAGCCTACACCGATACAGTATTCTTGTACGATACATTCATTGCAGATGTGGATATTATTTTGATCACATGTAGTTAAAACAAATTGCACCCGGGAATGTTTCAAAGTGGATTATTGACGTGCGTTCATGTGATTCATAATCATTTTATGAGCAACTTTCTTTCTTTATAACCATTCATAAACGTAATAAATTTTGCTCAATACGAACAGAAATTATCTATACAATTAAAATTGGAGTCTCTGTTTGTAATATTGAAATAACCGTTATTTACTACATGTATATGAATGTATACACCAAAATAACAATTTTTTTTACAATTTTTTTTCTGTCTGTCTTTCTGTTTTGTCCAGCTAATCTCGGAAATAGCTGGACCGATTTTGGCAGGTAGCTGATGTTTGAGTATAAGTTACTCAAACATCAGCTATCTACCTACTTTTAATTTAGAAAAATAACGAAATAAACGCGTAGTGTTAAACTGCGGGCAAAGCCGCGGCAGGCAGCTAGTTTGTTAATAAATTTTCACTAAAAATATTTGTCGAATTGTCTTGACTTCAAACGAACCATAGAATTTAGAGAAATTTCGATAATTAGGAATCCAAAGTGAAACAAATTCAAAAATAAACCACCAAACAGGAAACAGTAAAATTATAGCAACAACAACATCAGAGTTTTGTGAGTGATTGCAATATTTTCAGACTCTTGTTATGACAAGCGAAGATGATAAATCATACTTAAAAAGATTACCAAGGACGTTATTTTTGTCGTAGCGCCGTTAAACTTGTAAGAAACGATAATTTCGACTTCAAATATTATCTGGAACTATGATCAATGTGCTCTGGATATTGGGAAGACAGGATTAGTGACTATCATTCCACATTGATTAAACGTTCAAATCGATATAGCAGATGAACATATTTTGATTTTTATTTAATTGAAAGTCGACTTGATTGATATTGTTAACCGTGATTACAGAATATCTGTTTAGATATATACGAAATATCTTATTATAAAATATTATTATCTTATTATTATTAGTTTTATTTGCATTTAACATGATATTATCAGCTTTTTCGAGATAAGCGTAAAGCATGTATGTAACTTCTGCGTATATGATTGATATGCTATGTAATTTTCTGATTGTTTAATGTTGTTTCTGTTAAATTCAACTTTATCATTTTGTAATAAAGTTCTACACACTAAAGATGCACCCATTTTTGTTAGTAGGCAGAAACTTAATGCACTTTTTTAATGTGATCTACTAGAACAATCAAAACTGACCAAATTCAAAATTTAACGCATTAAAAACCTTTATTTGCAATCTCCAGTTTTTTATAAGCTTGTTTTTAATTACAAATGCTATTATGCAATTTTATTGATTTTTAAAGCATATTTATGCTGATAAATGCTATTATTAACATTTTCAATTCTGTTGTAAGACTTATTCTACATTGTGAGTGGTAAAAAATTATGTAGATTTTTTTCAATGATATTTTTTCATCAAAATTATAAACTTTACCATCTAGATGTTCTGATTCAAATGTAGCACGAAATATTCCAGTTGCTGCGAGAGCGCTGCGATGAAGGACAGTATCTAATTCTGTATTTGTAACATTCTCTACTATTGCAAAATGATTTATAAAAGGGTTTCCCAACAGAATGCGGCGATGACATCGACATTGGCATAGTTATAAATACTCAATTGTGAATTCTTCTTATGACATTCCTCCCTGTCGCTACCTATTAATAATTTGTTTACCATTCTATTCACAGATTTAATGCGGTCGAATTAGATATTTATTTTTAACCACTGTACTGTAAAGAGATTGATGATATTACGGAGGCGATAGAGATCAAAGAGGTATTTGAACTTTGGTCTAATCATCACAAAATCTAGCTCACGGCGCAAATTACACATAACTATGATATATCAGTCTGCACTTATTTGAAAGACTTTTATTATGGAATAAGGGTTTTTGTTAAATTCCAACAGTTAAATTTGTACACCAATTTGGGAACATGTAATTCTTCTTTACTTACTGTCCTCCTACAAATATTATAAATAGAAATATTTGTATTTTTGGTTTTTCAGATGTTAGGATGCGTAATATTCGACTACGACAAATTGGCTGAAGGGATTATTACGTTTAATGGATTTTGATTTGTACTATTGGGATCAAAAAAGTTGTTTGTTTAAAACGGGAAATCCAAATATCGTCCCGACATCTCCGGTAGTGGCTCTGCCTTCAATACTAAGGTTTGCAGATTCGTGTCCCGCTAGGGGTAAATATTTTGTGTGATGAATATATTTGTACTTGAGTCTTGGATGCTTGTATGCATATGTCTGTAAATATATTTGACACTAACATGGAAATGAGCTGGTGGTACGAATGTGAACCGGAGGGACTTAGTCTAGACCTACGTCCATCCCACTATTGGCAAAATGCGTGGAGAAAAAAAAGTCGTGCTAATTTCGATATGATTTGCGGTCAATTACTCACTAAGAATCTTGTGCGACTCTAAATGATACATCAATTACAGAAATATCATTTCCAGGCAACGTTCTACGTCTATTTCTAAATGCTTGCAGGATTATTCGTTACGTTCGAGTGATGTCGAGCTGAATTAGTCACGCATATAAAACGTTACGTCGACATTTACATCAGGATCATAAAAGTTTTCTTCTAGTATTTTCGGACGATAGAACAAATCGTGACTTTGTTAAAGATACACATTTCATTATCTGTGTAGGTCATTTTTATAGTTTTAAAATCATGTGACTGATTCTATATGTGTAGTCTAATACTACTTGATAATGTTTTGGTTCAGTAATATTATTTTACATTTTAAAGTATTTTATTTATGGATTTATTTCTCAGAGAATCACAGTATTTGAAATTTCTAAAAGTTATTTTATTCTTGTAATATTTAAGCTATTATAAAGTAGTAATTTGTAATTAACTTAATTGATGATGCATTCTGAATGGTTTCATCGTGTGCAATGTGTCTTTGTTTAAATTACGTTAATTAATTAATTTTGAGTATTTACATAAATTAAGCTTGTAAAAGTCCGCTGTAGGCTATAGGCCTATGCCGCAATTGTCACGCTTAGCAAGCTGATTGACGATCTCAGTAATAGATAATTCACGTACGCCGCCTGTCTCGGGTTTGCTTCATTTTGGTCTGGTATTTTTCGAGATGGTTATCCCGCCAATGATATTCAAGTAAGGAAATTTCAGTGTCGTTAGTGGGATTAAGATACCTTTCGTCTAATGACACTCATAAGAAGAAAGGGGTGGTATATTCTTAAGCCAATATCACACGGCATAAAGTAACATTCTAGTAATTTTATATGAATGTAATAGACTTTAACAGAATATAACATACTTATTCCTGTTCTAAAAATTTTGATTTCCTAGAAATTGTAACTGGACTTTGTGACTTTTCCCTTGTACCTATCCTATACCTATCGCGTTACAGGTGAAGAGACGAACGGTTTATTTTCGTGTGCTAGATTCATCCTCCATCATTCCAGCTTTACTGGGCTGTAAATATTAAATACAATAAAATTTTTGTTTCCAGGTGTGGTCGGGATAACTATAGAGACTAATGAAAGCATGCAGATAGTGAAAAATCTAAAATGAATTTAATTTAAGGAAACCGTAATTTTAATATTTAAGTTATAAATAAGTTAAGCAATGTCGCTATATAGCCAAGCATTTAAATATCCTTAGACCGGAATCATGGAAGAATCACCGGACGTAGCTCAAGAAACTTGAAAAAAAGAACAGAAAAATTTTAAAATTTATCTACCCAAGAACAAATACAGTGCTGGGCATTCCAATTTAATTTAAAACTCTTAACTAACGTGGGCAATGGCAGGGGCCCTAGGAAACGAAATACGAGAAAGACATCTTCATATACCTTACTCCAAATAAACTTCAACAATGTTTTCCTCCTCTCTAGAATATTCATATCGTTACGTTGTAAGAGTTTTGTAATAATTTAATTTGTAATAAAGTTTTTTTTACAAGTTTTCTTTTATTTAAATTTAATGCTATTATAGTTTTGTTATATTATATGCAAAAATAAAAATAAAGAAATAAATCAAAATGTAATTACTGAAAAAGAACTGTAAAGTAACGACGTCCGATCTTGTGTACTAGCAATTATGTTGTTCTGTAAGTGGACACTGGTGTCCATAAATTGTATTCCCATCAATCTTCGATGGAATATTTCGTAGTTCATTGCTCTCCACTCGACTTGCGAAGTAGGACCGACATGCAGCTATTTTAAGCTAGTATTTCGATATTCTAAGTCATATTACGAATTTGAACAGCAACCACAGTGTATACTAGGGAATTTGCTTACAAACGACATTCCAGATATATTATTTCAATCTTGTCACGACCAACAGAAACAAAAGTATAAATAAAATATATCTTCACGCAATTCCCAATACAGGGGTAGGGAGGTCGAGTCTAGACAAATAAGTCCCTTCGACCCACCTTCCACCGAAGATATTTTCGGGACAACGTGACAGGTGGTGAGGCCGTCGCCATCTTTATGTCCAAGCCAACGATTTTCGTACATAAGTTTTTGAAAAACCCATTGGTACGAGCCTACCAACTGGGGATCGAACTCGGGTCTATTGACTCGAAATTCCGACTACCCAACCACTCGGCTATCGTGACTAGAAGAAACAAAAGTATAATTTTTAATATCACCTCCGTGGTCCAATAGCGTATACACTGGTTTTCAAGGTGCTAACAGCTACGAGGTGGGTTCTATTCCCAGACCGGGCAACGTAGAAAACCCTTTTTGCAGTGTCTCGGGTCTAAGTGATTGTGGTAGCTTTGTTGCTTCCGATTCCATAACACGCGAGTTTTAACAACTTCCTGTGGGATCAAAGCAATGTATGTGATGTTGTCTCTCTGCATAAATTATTATCTAATTTAGAGAAAATATACAAGACTGTCCACAATATTCAAGTGTTTGGATGATCTGAATTGGAATCGGAAGACAAGTTCGACCCACATGAGAAATACACAAAAAGTTCTACGAAACATGTGTACGATTTGTTCATTTATCATTTTAACAATAACCTGCTGACAGACTTACCAAAGGTGAAATATGAATCGAAATCGCTAAGCTTAATTCAGACCTCTAACTAGTGTATTGGGTATACGAGCGGGAGACTGACTGCCAGACCCAGTATTGGGTATGCGGTGGTGGTGGGTGGGTCGAAATGTCTTAATTGTTTTAATCTCTGTAAACCCCTGTGTTGGGAATGGCGTGAATATATTTTTTTAAATAAATTTTTGTTTACAAAACTGTAAGTCACGATAGCCGAGTTGTTGGGTGGTCGGAATTTCGAGTCGAGAGACCCGAGTTCGATCCCCAGATGGCACTACCAATGAGTTTTTCAAAAACTTATGTACGAATTTCATCGTTGGCTTGGACATAAAGACGGCGACGGGCTCACCACCTGTCACGTTGTCCCGAAAATATCTTCGGTGGAAGGTGGGTCAAAGGGACTTAATTGTCTAGACTTGACCTCTGTCTACCCCTGTATTGGGAATTGCGTGAAGATATTTATTTTATTTTATTTTATAAAACTGTAAGTAATTAATAAATTAACTTTGAATAATAAAAGAAAATATAATTCATACAAAAACATTGTAACCACCGTTGGATGGTTATTTTTATATCTGATGAATAACTATGTAATTGAATGGATCAATAAATACCAACAGCATTAGTTTGGACTTATGATCCGGTCAGCTGGGCGCCATTTGCCACTGCTAACGATGCACCAAAATAGTCCTACCTTGGCTCTACTCCAAATCGCGAAGCATCAGTAATTGATATATGCAAGTTTCATTATTGCACCACGCTTGAATGAATAAATAATTAATGACTGTGAATCGTTACGGCGTGAGCAGAACAAATTTTAGACATACAACAACTCTACCGCCCGGTCTGTTTTATATCAAATTACTATTATATGAAACGCTTGATAAAAATCTCATATTGTATTCCATACATTTAGTACCTTTCCATACTTATCCAAATTCCTTACTTTTATTTTAAAACTTTTTTCCCCCTTATAACGATATAAATATTTTCAAATTAAGTATAAATATAAATAAATATCTTCACGCAATTCCAAATACTGGGGTAGACAGAGGTCTAGTCTATACAATTAAGTCTCTTCGAATCACCTTCCACCGAAGATATATTCGGGACAGCGATACAGGTGGTGAGCTCGTCGCCGTCTTTATGTCCAAGCCGACGATATAATTCGTACATAAGTTTTTGAAAAACCCATTGGTACGAGCCTGCCACCTGGGGATCGAACTCGGGTCTCTTGACTCGAAACTCAGACCACCTAACCACTTGGCTGAAGTGACTATACTCAAATTAAGGATTTATGAATTTGATGTTGTAAAGTCATAAATTTTAGGTGTCAAATTCTTAACACAATTCAAATGAATATATTTATTTAAAATAAATTAACATCAATTATTATCAGATGCATCTTTTTTATCATCTTGTTTTTTATTTTTATCGTTACTAGTTGAATTCAAACTAATCACCGATTCAGTATCCTCATCAGTCGTAATTTTATTTTCAGTGATTTCACTGTCACGTGCCAAAGGTTTCCTTTCGTTGGTAGATGTATTGTTTGAAGTAAGTTCTTGGGTACTATTTTCACTGTTATCTTCATCTTGATAACGAACGTGAAAGAAATGTCTGTTAGTACGGGAGGTTGACGGTAGCTCATTCGAAAGTTGTTCTCTTTTAGCTAATTGCTTTGATTCTTCTCGTTCTTGCGAAACCTGTTGTTGCGAATCCTGTGGTACCCGGCGTTCAAGTATGTAGTCATCCACATTTTTCATATCAAGAGTCTCGATATCGTCCGATGTTTCAACTTCAGTGATTTTCAATTCTTTTATTAATTGCTTTTCTCTTTCATTATTTTCTGTATCATCTGTTGAATTTTGTACTGAGGGTCTATTCGATCTAACAAAATTTGATGTCATATCAGAGGTCATTTCTTCATCATCTATTTGAAAGAAATTGTTTGTAATGTTGGAAGGACTACCTTGTAGCGTAAAGTCCACACTTTGTAAAGTTGCGACAGAGGGTAATATCGCATGAGGCGCATTGTCATCCATATCATCTTCCTCTTTCATATTAGATTGTTCTTTCACATTATCTAAACTTTCAGCACGGCTTTCTCTTCGTTTAGTACTACTAGCGTTCGTAGCTATTTTGTCATCGGTGGATCTTATTGGTTCCAACTCAATATTTTCGTGTACCAAATGGATCCTTGCAGGTTCAGATTTTAACAAAGATGTAGAAGATTTTTCTGTCTGCAACTTTTCATTAAAATCCGTCAAAGATAACGAGGATTCTTTTCCAATGCTGCCTAAAGGATAATCTGGGTCAGTATATTTGTGTTCAGTTGGAGCTGCGATCATTGGCTCAGTAGCTTCATCTTTATTTTGATCCGGTGGAGACTCATCATGAGGTTTGATAATCATGACCCGACGTTGTTTTTTGTTTACTGTCCTTTTACTTCTCTTAGCACTGGGAGAGTTACCATCTAAATTTAAATATTGATAAATAGTCTCCTTGCTCTTAGGGAAATGCGCTAGGAGGTATTCCCAATCATTTAGATTCAATGTGAGAATTTGACATTTCGTAATAGTTTGATACGAATTTTTATAAGGTAGCTCATGCATCATGCCTTGCAACTGTTAACAATAAATTTCTAGTAAAACATCAATTATTGTTACATTTATAACGAATAAATGTTGTAATGAATGAAGATGGAAGGAACAAAAATAATTAATTATAGTTACCACGCCGAAGAACTCCCCTGTTATGTATAGTTTCTTTTTATTATTCTCTTCATCGCTTTCTTGTACCCGTCCAGTGTGTATAACATACATCGACTCTGTTATTTCACGCTCTCTAACGACGTACATACCTGACACAGAAAGGATTATTAAATTGTGTAAGGATTAAACCAAAAGAAAATGAAAAAATATGTCGAAAAACCAATTTCTTCTTAAGTTAGTAGTAGTAAGTTATTAAAGTTCGCTGTTAAAGTAGATACTCGTATGTGTTACCGAAATAAAGCCTCTTTTATTTTCATATTGAATAACAATAATAATCTTAAGGCTTGGAGACACCATGAAAACCGGTGCACACGCCAATCGTCCACAAAGGTCGTCAATTTTAAACACTTCTTTTAATCTAGTGGTTGGTCATGAATTGGCTAGTTAAAAATATTTTTCTGAGATGCAGTAGAGCTTTATGGAATAAATAGTTCTAATAAAGAGGCCATGGTGCTACCGGCTTAAGGATATGCCACTGACTTTCTTCTTATTTTAGAGGCGACTAAAAACGCATTAATAATAAATAGATAAATAAATACATTAATAGGGTGCATGGAATTAGGAACAATGAAGGCACCACAGACACCCAGACCCGGGAAAATGTAGAAAAGGCTCCGGGAAAAGTGTTTTCCTTCATTGTTCCGACCGGGAATCGAACCGGGGCCTTAGTGCTGGCAACACTATGAAAACCGATGTGTACACCACTCGTACACAGTGGAAGTGAAAGTCAAGCAGTGGACTATTACAGGTCTTTATGTATGTCTATGTTTTAGGTAAGAAAAACTTCCATATTGTCATTATTTTCACTGTTATCTTCATCTTGATAATGAACGTGAAAGAAATGTCTGTTAGTACGGGAGGTTGACGGTAGCTCATTCGAAAGTTGTTCTCTTTTAGCTAATTGCTTTGATTCTTCTCGTTCTTGCGAAACCTGTTGTTGCGAATCCTGTGGTACCCGGCGTTCAAGTATGTAGTCATCCACATTTTTCATATCAAGAGTCTCGATATCGTCCGATGTTTCAACTTCAGTGATTTTCAATTCTCTTTTATTAATTGCTTTTCTCTTTCATTATTTTCTGTATCATCTGTTGAATTTTGTACTGAGGGTCTATTCGATCTAACAAAATTTGATGTCATATCAGAGGTCATTTCTTCATCATCTATTTGAAAGAAATTGTTTGTAATGTTGGAAGGACTACCTTGTAGCGTAAAGTCCACACTTTGTAAAGTTGCGACAGAGGGTAATATCGCATGAGGCGCATTGTCATCCATATCATCTTCCTCTTTCATATTAGATTGTTCTTTCATATTATCTAAACTTTCAGCACGGCTTTCTCTTCGTTTAGTACTACTAGCGTTCGTAGCTATTTTGTCATCGGTGGATCTTATTGGTTCCAACTCAATATTTTCGTGTACCAAATGGATCCTTGCAGGTTCAGATTTTAACAAAGATGTAGAAGATTTTTCTGTCTGCAACTTTTCATTAAAATCCGTCAAAGATAACGAGGATTCTTTTCCAATGCTGCCTAAAGGATAATCTGGGTCAGTATATTTGTGTTCAGTTGGAGCTGCGATCATTGGCTCAGTAGCTTCATCTTTATTTTGATCCGGTGGAGACTCATCATGAGGTTTGATAATCATGACCCGACGTTGTTTTTTGTTTACTGTCCTTTACTTCTCTTAGCACTGGGAGAGTTACCATCTAAATTTAAATATTGATAAATAGTCTCCTTGCTCTTAGGGAAATGCGCTAGGAGGTATTCCCAATCATTTAGATTCAATGTGAGAATTTGACATTTCGTAATAGTTTGATACGAATTTTTATAAGGTAGCTCATGCATCATGCCTTGCAACTGTTAACAATAAATTTCTAGTAAAACATCAATTATTATCAGATGCATCTTTTTATCATCTTGTTTTTTATTTTTATCGTTACTAGTTGAATTAAACTAATCACCGATTCAGTATCCTCATCAGTCGTAATTTTATTTTCAGTGATTTCACTGTCACGTGCCAAAGGTTTTCGTTGGTAGATGTATTGTTTGAAGTAAGTTCTGGGTACTATTTTCACTGTTATCTTCATCTTGATAATGAACGTGAAAGAAATGTCTGTTAGTACGGGAGGTTGACGGTAGCTCATTCGAAAGTTGTTCTCTTTAGCTAATTGCTTTGATTCTTCTCGTTCTTGCGAAACCTGTTGTTGCGAATCCTGTGGTACCCGGCGTTCAAGTATGTAGTCATCCACATTTTTCATATCAAGAGTCTCGATATCGTCCGATGTTTCAACTTCAGTGATTTTCAATTCTTTTATTAATTGCTTTTCTCTTTCATTATTTTCTGTATCATCTGTTGAATTTTGTACTGAGGGTCTATTCGATCTAACAAAATTTGATGTCATATCAGAGGTCATTTCTTCATCATCTATTTGAAAGAAATTGTTTGTAATGTTGGAAGGACTACCTTGTAGCGTAAAGTCCACACTTTGTAAAGTTGCGACAGAGGGTAATATCGCATGAGGCGCATTGTCATCCATATCATCTTCCTCTTTCATATTAGATTGTTCTTTCATATTATCTAAACTTTCAGCACGGCTTTCTCTTCGTTTAGTACTACTAGCGTTCGTAGCTATTTTGTCATCGGTGGATCTTATTGGTTCCAACTCAATATTTTCGTGTACCAAATGGATCCTTGCAGGTTCAGATTTTAACAAAGATGTAGAAGATTTTTCTGTCTGCAACTTTTCATTAAAATCCGTCAAAGATAACGAGGATTCTTTTCCAATGCTGCCTAAAGGATAATCTGGGTCAGTATATTTGTGTTCAGTTGGAGCTGCGATCATTGGCTCAGTAGCTTCATCTTTATTTTGATCCGGTGGAGACTCATCATGAGGTTTGATAATCATGACCCGACGTTGTTTTTTGTTTACTGTCCTTTTACTTCTCTTAGCACTGGGAGAGTTACCATCTAAATTTAAATATTGATAAATAGTCTCCTTGCTCTTAGGGAAATGCGCTAGGAGGTATTCCCAATCATTTAGATTCAATGTGAGAATTTGACATTTCGTAATAGTTTGATACGAATTTTTATAAGGTAGCTCATGCATCATGCCTTGCAACTGTTAACAATAAATTTCTAGTAAAACATCAATTATTGTTACATTTATAACGAATAAATGTTGTAATGAATGAAGATGGAAGGAACAAAAATAATTAATTATAGTTACCACGCCGAAGAACTCCCCTGTTATGTATAGTTTCTTTTTATTATTCTCTTCATCGCTTTCTTGTACCCGTCCAGTGTGTATAACATACATCGACTCTGTTATTTCACGCTCTCTAACGACGTACATACCTGACACAGAAAGGATTATTAAATTGTGTAAGGATTAAACCAAAAGAAAATGAAAAAATATGTCGAAAAACCAATTTCTTCTTAAGTTAGTAGTAGTAAGTTATTAAAGTTCGCTGTTAAAGTAGATACTCGTATGTGTTACCGAAATAAAGCCTCTTTTATTTTCATATTGAATAACAATAATAATCTTAAGGCTTGGAGACACCATGAAAACCGGTGCACACGCCAATCGTCCACAAAGGTCGTCAATTTTAAACACTTCTTTTAATCTAGTGGTTGGTCATGAATTGGCTAGTTAAAAATATTTTTCTGAGATGCAGTAGAGCTTTATGGAATAAATAGTTCTAATAAAGAGGCCATGGTGCTACCGGCTTAAGGATATGCCACTGACTTTCTTCTTATTTTAGAGGCGACTAAAAACGCATTAATAATAAATAGATAAATAAATACATTAATAGGAATTAGGAACAATGAAGGCACCACAGACACCCAGACCCGGGAAAATGTAGAAAAGGCTCCGGGAAAAGTGTTTTCCTTCATTGTTCCGACCGGGAATCGAACCGGGGCCTTAGTGCTGGCAACACTATGAAAACCGATGTGTACACCACTCGTACACAGTGGAAGTGAAAGTCAAGCAGTGGACTATTACAGGTCTTTATGTATGTCTATGTTTTAGGTAAGAAAAAACTTCCATATTGTCATTATTACCTTCGTTATATGTGTATAACTGAAAGCAACCAACTAACTGACGAAGAAAGGCGGCTTCGCAATTTTGAAAGACCGTATTCTGTAACAATGGAATACATAGATAGGTTATCCAGTTATTTATAAAGTAAGAGAGAAAACAATTCATCGACGACTCATGTTAGTATAGACTCATGTTAGTATAGACTCATGAATATATGTATGCATTTCCGTAGTTATTATAAGATAGAATAAAAAATACAACAAGAACTATGTACAGTAATAGTAGACGATGCTGTTTCTACGATCTTCTAAAATGGTAAAACAAAAAATATATTAAATGTTAATGCATTGGAAATGTGGAAGAAAAAGACATTCAGGTACAGTGTAAGCATTTGAAATTTCGTAATAATTTAAATAAATAAAATAAATATCTGTCACACCATTCCCGATACCGGGATAGACAGAAGTCCAGACAATTAAGTTTGTGATTCAAGATTGTGAGTGTTGTGATGTCAAATTGGAAATTTGCTCAATATAATGTAATACTATGTATGTACAGTAGCAAAGAGTCAATGTAAGTAGATAGTACGTACATTAGTCAAGTGATGCAGGAAAGCTGCAGACATGAGTCTCAGCTTCACGCAGTGTGGCGCTGTCTTCAGGAAGTGCGGTTCCTGCAGGCCCCGCGACTCGCGCCAAAGGTGAATCGAATATTTGTTTATCAATTTCACCAAATTCTCCGAAACTCTGTTGTTCTTCAGGAATTCCTACAGTAATAATATAATATAATAATAATATCTTCACGCAATTCCCAATACAGGGGTAGACAGAGGTCTAGTTTTAGACAATTATGTCCCTTCGACCCACCTTCCACCGATGATATTTTCGGGACAACGTGACAGGTGGTAAGCCTGTCGCCGCCTTTTACGTCCAAGCCAACGATATTCGTACATAACTTTTTTTTTGAAAACCCATTGGTCCGAGCCAGCCACTTGGGGATCGAACTCGGGTCTCTTGACTCGAAATTCCGACCACCCAACCACTCGGCTATCGAGACTTTCTATCTATTCCTTCCATTATTCTTTCTATTCCCACAGTAATAAATAATAAATAGATAAATAAATACATTAATAGGAATTAGGAACAATGAAGGCACCACAGACACCCAGACCCGGGAAAATGTAGAAAAGGCTCCGGGAAAAGTGTTTTCCTTCATTGTTCCGACCGGGAATCGAACTGGGGCCTTAGTGCTGGCAACACTATGAAACTGATGTGTACACCACTGTACACAGTGGAAGTGAAAGTCAAGCAGTGGACTATTACAGGTCTTTATGTATGTCTATGTTTTAGGTAAGAAAAAACTTCCATATTGTCATTATTACCTTCGTTATATGTGTATAACTGAAAGCAACCAACTAACTGACGAAGAAAGGCGGCTTCGCAATTTTGAAAGACCGTATTCTGTAACAATGGAATACATAGATAGGTTATCCAGTTATTTATAAAGTAAGAGAGAAAACAATTCATCGACGACTCATGTTAGTATAGACTCATGTTAGTATAGACTCATGAATATATGTATGCATTTCCGTAGTTATTATAAGATAGAATAAAAAATACAACAAGAACTATGTACAGTAATAGTAGACGATGCTGTTTCTACGATCTTCTAAAATGGTAAAACAAAAAATATATTAAATGTTAATGCATTGGAAATGTGGAAGAAAAAGACATTCAGGTACAGTGTAAGCATTTGAAATTTCGTAATAATTTAAATAAATAAAATAAATATCGGTCACACCATTCCCGATACCGGGTTAGACAGAAGTCCAGACAATTAAGTTTGTGATTCAAGATTGTGAGTGTTGTGATGCCAAATTGGAAATTTGCTCAATATAATGTAATACTATGTATGTACAGTAGCAAAAAGTCAATGTAAGTAGATAGTACGTACATTAGTCAAGTGATGCAGGAAAGCTGCAGACATGAGTCTCAGCTTCACGCAGTGTGGCGCTGTCTTCAGGAAGTGCGGTTCCTGCAGGCCCCGCGACTCGCGCCAAAGGTGAATCGAATATTTGTTTATCAATTTCACCAAATTCTCCGAAACTCTGTTGTTCTTCAGGAATTCCTACAGTAATAATATAATATAATAATAATATCTTCACGCAATTCCCAATACAGGGGTAGACAGAGGTCTAGTTTTAGACAATTATGTCCCTTCGACCCACCTTCCACCGATGATATTTTCGGGACAACGTGACAGGTGGTAAGCCCGTCGCCGCCTTTACGTCCAAGCCAACGATATTCGTACATAACTTTTTTTTTTTGAAAAACCCATTGGTCCGAGCCAGCCACTTGGGGATCGAACTCGGGTCTCTTGACTCGAAATTCCGACCACCCAACCACTCGGCTATCGAGACTTTCTATCTATTCCTTCCATTATTCTTTCTATTCCCACAGTAATAAATAATAATTATTCTTCTACTTCCTAAAAGCCTATCAAAAGTCCACTGCTGAACGTAAGCATCCTCCAAAGTTTTCCACAACGAACGGTCCTCAGCCACCCGTCTCCATCGATTTCCCGCAACATTTTGTAAGTCGTCATTCCATGTTGTGGGGGGTTGAGGGAGGGGGGGGGGGGCGCTTGCCTAAACGAGTTTGCCACTGGAGAACCTTTATTCCCCAACGGCTATAGTTCGCCGAGTTACATTAATGGAGAGGAATTTATTTTTGGTTAAACCCCGTTCTCCTTTTCTAATTCTTCGAACTAAACCAATGTCACAACAATCTGCGAGCCCCCCTCTTCTTCCAATGTGGTTAGAGGTAAATAAAGATAAATCATAATAGTTTCGACAAATAAGGAGAGCACCATTACAAAAAGTTATTTTTTTCACTTATTATCACATTATTCTGTTTGCAAGTATCGTTTTTCTGTTTCTTTTACGAATAGATTTCTGTTGAGAAATATACAGATGAATTTAAGGCGGGCACTATTCGTAAAATAAGTTACCGCCGAGGTGTCAGGTGGTGAGCCCGTCCCCGTCTTTATATCCAAGCCAACAATGTAATTCGTACATAAGTTTTTGAAAAATCCATTGGCACGAGCTTGCCACCTGGGGCTCGAAGTCGGGTCTCTCGATTTGAAATCCCGACCATCCAACCACTCGGCTATCGTGACTTAACTTAACTTTCATCGAAGAAATTTCTTGGGACAACGTGACAGGAGTTAAGCCTGTCGCCGTCTTTTTTTTATAGAAAAGGGAGGCAAACGAGCAGGTGGCCCACGTGATGGTAAGTGATTACCGCCGTCCATGAACATCTGCAATACCGGAATAGCAATAAAGCGGAATAGAATAGCAGATGCGATTGCCGGCCTTTAAAAAACCATTGGAACGTGTACTTTTTGAAAGAAAAAAAAACATTAGTACGAGTCTATCACTTGGAGATCGAAGTCGGGTCTCCTGATTCCAATACTGTACAAGCAATAATGACAAAAATATTACAGATTAAAATTATTATTTCAAAAGTCATCCTTGATTGTTCGAGACGAATGTCACACGAGTCTGGTGACGCAGTGAATGCGACAAATGCAGAAAAATAACGCAGCCTAGTTACAAAGGGAAAATTATTAGTGCAAGGGCAAAGACACTAGACATCAAAGCTACACAGGTTGTTTTTGGTATATTAATATGATAAAGTTGTCTACTTTATATATTTTTTTTAATTTCTTAAGATAAAGTTTAGTATGAGAAATTAAATCGTTACCGGGGTCAGGTAAGCGTGGCGATTATCCATCCGGAACGGGAGAAACCTATGTCTGTGGACTTTTACAAGCCGCTATGAAGACAACACTTACATATCTTCACGCATAATCCCTAACGGGGTAGCCAGAGAGACCAGATCGTAAACTATCACGATCCTTACATACCTCGTACGTCATACAAGCATGTCTAGGTATCAGAGTACTCTTGATCCTCCCCTCTACGAGCAATTTTCTCATGGTCATGGATGATGATGATGATGAAAAAAATTAACACGGCTGCGTTTACCTAAAAATAAAATAAAAAAATTCCCAATACAGGGGTAGACAGAGGTCAAGTCTAGACAATTAAGTCCCTTTGACCCACCTTCCACCGAAGATATTTTCGGGACAACGTGACAGGTGGTGAGCCTGTCGCCGCCTTTATGTCCAAGCCAACGATGAAATTCGTACATAAGGTTTTGAAAAACTCATTGGTACTGCCACCTGGGGATCGAACTCGGGTCTCTCGACTCGAAATTCCGACCACCCAACAACTCGGCTATCGTGACTTTGCGTTTACCTGGAGCTCCAAATACTTGGAGTAGAAGTTGAACAAGCGATACGACTGGTACTGTATGATGTTGGACAACTCGCCGACGTAGATCAAGAAGATCATGGTTGACATCACTTGGAGGGCAGTCACAAATAACACCTAAAGGACAACAGCTGTGTCAAATGTTGAGTTTATAGAAAAAGCTTCTCACTGGGATTGGTTTTGAGGTTGTGTTCTAAGGTTACTTACGATAAATACCTATAAATAAATATCTTCACGCAATTCCTAATACATGGGTAGACAGAGGTCTAGTCTAGACAATTAAATCCCGTTGGCCCACCTTCCACGGAAGATATTTTCGGGACAACGTGACAGGTGGTGAGCCAGTCGCCGTCTTTATGTCCAAAGCAACGATATAATTCGTACTTAAGTTTTTGAAAACCCATTGGTACGAGCCTGCCACCTGGGGATCGAACTCGGGTCTCTCGACTCGAAATTCGACCTTAATCTTTAATTATATACAAATGGGGTGTCTGTTTGTTTATCCAAAATACATATTGCTCTGATCCCCAATCCAGTAGCTTAAGCACTTGTGTTATAAAATCGGAAACAAAGAAAGTAGGAACTGCGGACACCCAGAACCGAGACAATGTAGAAAAAGTGGTTTTCCACATAGAGACCTTCGACAATCGAACCTGCACCAAAGAGGATCGCAGAGCTGGCGACTTCAAAGCATGAATTCCGGTGTTCTTCACTCGTCCACTGAGGTAACAAGGAAGTACATATTACTTGCAACAATAAAGTTTTTATTTTTATTTTACGAGTAGTGTCTCTGTTTCGCCTTATCACGTACCACAGTTTTATTTTCATGGTAACAGGTAGCTAATATTATAAGGAGTAACATAGGCTACTGTCATTGTACAAAAAGTAATAATGGTTCACGAAAATCAGTATTTTAACTCTGTAAATCATTCACGAGAGCCGAGCGGTGGGTGTTCGGAATTTTAGCCAACACACCTAAGTTCAATCTCCAGGAGGGGGGAGGCTCGTACCAATGAGTTCTTTCAAGATTTTTATATTATAAAGGATCCTCGTGAACAGTTAAAGAGGCGCAGCTGCAAGGTTACGTCTATACAGCTTAACGTAAACACAAAGTAAGCAATTATTATTAATTAATGTTGTTATTTAGTATGAATTAATGTTATTATTTAGTTCTTATTGTCCATAAGAACTAAATAATAACATTAATTCATACTGGCTATACATTTACACCTGTAAATAGGTTATTATAATACCAAATTATAAAGTTTTTCGTCCAGTTGATTCAGAGAACATAAACGTAGTCCGATGCAGAGGCTGACCTAGAGTGGTTCCTCTTTTAGTTGTTATATGGATTTTTTTTTAACATTATAAGCTAGCGTTTCAACCCCACAATCCCACGTGATGGTAAGTGATTACCGCCGTCCATGAACATCTGCAATACCGGAATAGCAATAAAGCGGAATAGAATAGCAGATGCGATTGCCGGCCTTTAAAAAACCATTGGAACGTGTACTTTTTGAAAGAAAAAAAAACATTAGTACGAGTCTATCACTTGGAGATCGAAGTCGGGTCTCCTGATTCCAATACTGTACAAGCAATAATGACAAAAATATTACAGATTAAAATTATTATTTCAAAAGTCATCCTTGATTGTTCGAGACGAATGTCACACGAGTCTGGTGACGCAGTGAATGCGACAAATGCAGAAAAATAACGCAGCCTAGTTACAAAGGGAAAATTATTAGTGCAAGGGCAAAGACACTAGACATCAAAGCTACACAGGTTGTTTTTGGTATATTAATATGATAAAGTTGTCTACTTTATATATTTTTTAATTTCTTAAGATAAAGTTTAGTATGAGAAATTAAATCGTTACCGGGGTCAGGTAAGCGTGGCGATTATCCATCCGGAACGGGAGAAACCTATGTCTGTGGACTTTTACAAGCCGCTATGAAGACAACACTTACTTATCTTCACGCATAATCCCTAACGGGGTAGCCAGAGAGACCAGATCGTAAACTATCACGATCCTTACATACCTCGTACGTCATACAAGCATGTCTAGGTATCAGAGTACTCTTGATCCTCCCCTCTACGAGCAATTTTCTCATGGTCATGGATGATGATGATGATGAAAAAAATTAACACGGCTGCGTTTACCTAAAAATAAAATAAAAAAATTCCCAATACAGGGGTAGACAGAGGTCAAGTCTAGACAATTAAATCCTGTTGGCCCACCTTCCACGGAAGATATTTTCGGGACAACGTGACAGGTGGTGAGCCATTCGCCGTCTTTATGTCCAAAGCAACGATATAATTCGTACTTAAGTTTTTGAAAACCCATTGGTACGAGCCTGCCACCTGGGGATTGAACTCAGGTCTCTCGACTCGAAATTCCGACCACCCAACAACTCGGCTATCGTGACTTTGCGTTTACCTGGAGCTCCAAATACTTGGAGTAGAAGTTGAACAAGCGATACGACTGGTACTGTATGATGTTGGACAACTCGCCGACGTAGATCAAGAAGATCATGGTTGACATCACTTGGAGGGCAGTCACAAATAACACCTAAAGGACAACAGCTGTGTCAAATGTTGAGTTTATAGAAAAAGCTTCTCACTGGGATTGGTTTTGAGGTTGTGTTCTAAGGTTACTTACGATAAATACCTATAAATAAATATCTTCACGCAATTCCTAATACATGGGTAGACAGAGGTCTAGTCTAGACAATTAAATCCCGTTGGCCCACCTTCCACGGAAGATATTTTCGGGACAACGTGACAGGTGGTGAGCCAGTCGCCGTCTTTATGTCCAAAGCAACGATATAATTCGTACTTAAGTTTTTGAAAACCCATTGGTACGAGCCTGCCACCTGGGGATTGAACTCAGGTCTCTTGACTCGAAATTCCGACCTTAATCTTTAATTATATACAAATGGGGTGTCTGTTTGTTTATCCAAAATACATATTGCTCTGATCCCCAATCCAGTAGCTTAAGCACTTGTGTTATAAAATCGGAAACAAAGAAAGTAGGAACTGCGGACACCCAGAACCGAGACAATGTAGAAAAAGTGGTTTTCCACATAGAGACCTTCGACAATCGAACCCGCACCAAAGAGGATCGCAGAGCTGGCGACTCCCCAAAGCATGAATTCCGGTGTTCTTCACTCGTCCACTGAGGTAACAAGGAAGTACATATTACTTGCAACAATAAAGTTTTTATTTTTATTTTACGAGTAGTGTCTCTGTTTCGCCTTATCACGTACCACAGTTTTATTTTCATGGTAACAGGTAGCTAATATTATAAGGAGTAACATAGGCTACTGTCATTGTACAAAAAGTAATAATGGTTCACGAAAATCAGTATTTTAACTCTGTAAATCATTCACGAGAGCCGAGCGGTGGGTGTTCGGAATTTTAGCCAACACACCTAAGTTCAATCTCCAGGAGGGGGGAGGCTCGTACCAATGAGTTCTTTCAAGATTTTTATATTATAAAGGATCCTCGTGAACAGTTAAAGAGGCGCAGCTGCAAGGTTACGTCTATACAGCTTAACGTAAACACAAAGTAAGCAATTATTATTAATTAATGTTAAAGAGTTTAGTATGAATTAATGTTATTATTTAGTTCTTATTGTCCATAAGAACTAAATAATAACATTAATTCATACTGGCTATACATTTACACCTGTAAATAGGTTATTATAATACCAAATTATAAAGTTTTTCGTCCAGTTGATTCAGAGAACATAAACGTAGTCCGATGCAGAGGCTGACCTAGAGTGGTTCCTCTTTTAGTTGTTATATGGATTTTTTTTTTAACATTATAAGCTAGCGTTTCAACCCCACAATCCCACCTGATGGTAAGTGGCGATGTAGTTTTGTCTTCTCTTGAAGACACCCACATTGTAATCGGACGGAAAGACTGATGCAGGCAAATTATTCCAGTCCTTTGCTGTACGCATTATGAACGACGAAGCAAAACGCTTCGTCCGAATGCAGGGTATATCGACAACAAAAGGATGGAGACCCGCCGTGCGTCTTTTTCAATTTTAATAAAATAATTCTAAAAATAAATAATTGATTAAAAAGCATTGTCATTAAACCGTCAGCCGGCAGTATATTTGTATAATAAATAAATAAATGAAATAAATATTTCACGCCCAATAGTAGGGTAGGCAAAGGTCTAGATAATAAGTCCTGTCGATCCACCGAAGAAATTTTTTTTGGGACAACGTGACAGGTGGTGAACCAGTCGCCGTTTTTATATCCAAGCCAAAGAAAAAAATCGTACATAAGAATTAAAGCTACCCATTGGTTCATTATAAGCAGCTAATTATTTGCCTAAGAATAGTTTTAAAATGACAAAATAGACGCTTGGATTCGTTACGCGACATTAAAAATAATGTCGCGCAACGAATAAACATTATTCCACAAACAAGATGGCTGACGTCATTGATGCATTGGCTTCTGTCACTCTGCCAGTAAAAATGTCGGCGCGCCGCGTAAGAATTGTCTTTGGTACAACGACAGTCGGTAAATAAACATATCAAATTATAATTCATGTCTATTTTAGAGATCATTATTTTTAAAACTAGAGTAGACTCATAAGCAGACTATTTTTGTAACAGACTATTGTTTTTATTTAGGACTTGCTGCCCTCCGCGGCTTTGCCTGCAGTTTAACACTTGACGCGAAACCCTAACTATGTTTCTAAAATAAAAGTAGCCTATGTTACTCCTTATAACATTAGCTGTCAGTGAAAGTCCTGTTGAAATCGACACAGCCATTTCAGAGTTTAGTCCGAACAAACAGACAGACAGACAGAAGAAAATTGTAAAAAAATGTAGATATTTTTTTTAAATTGTTGACATTATTTTGCATGCTATAAAATAGCTAAGTTGGTTAATGACACACAATTATACCACTGTAACATCTTCACACAATGTACCCTACTTACGGCAAATAAAGAATTTGAATTTAAATATGTTATTCTTTATAACATTAGCTATCTGTCAAAGTCCTGTTAAAATCGGTCTAGCCGTTTCAGAGATTAGCCAGAACAAACAGGCAGGAAGACAACAATTGTAAAAAAAATGTTAATTTGGTTTATGTAGTGTATACATTCATTTATATGTAGTAAAAACGGTTATTTCAATATTACAAACAGACACTCCAATTTTATTTATATGTTTAGATTAAGAAGAAAATATAAGCAAAAATATCGAATGTAGCCACTACATTACAAACCACTACATTGTCTCGTGATTGAACATTAAATTCCTGGGGTTCCGATTCCATAAAACATGTGCTAGTTACTTTGGGATCAAAGCAATGTATGTGATGTTGCCCCTTTTAATGCATGGATACATTATTTGATATTCAATTACATACAAATAGTTTACATAAATATAGTTTGAAATTAAAATACTGGTTTAATCGATAGTAGAATTAACTAAAACATTTTAATTGTAATTATTTGATAAATAATTTGAGTATGCTTGGTTTCCTTGACTACCAAACAAACTCTTAATAAACGTAAACGACCACCGTGGACGAGTAGCGTCCACATCGGTTTTAATGGTGTCGCTATCGCCGAGGTCCCGGATTCCGGTACGGTTCAATGAAAAACCACTTCTACATTGTCTCTATGGGTTTTTCAAAAACTTACATACGGCGGACATAAAGACGGCGATGGGCTCACCACCTGTCACGTTGTCCCGAAAATATCTTCGGTCGAAGGGACTTTATTGTCTAGACTCGACCTCTGTCTACCTCTGTATTGGGAATTGCGTGAAGATATTTTTTTTTATTTTATACATTGTCTCTAGTCTGGGTGATCGTGGCAACATCGTTGTTTCTAAAACGTAAAATGGAAAAATTTAAGTAGTTATTGTTTATAATTAAGAGATATACAAATACATTACCTCCGACTGATTCTTCGGCATAATATCACCAATGCCGTTATGCGTGAAAGTTGTGAGGACAAAGTACAGCGAGCATATATACAGGTTGTTACACCAGGAGCTGCCGTCATCTGATGAGTATCAAAATCAAAATTTAAATTTAGATATAGGTACATGTATTTCATTAGTCTAAAAGATTCCTTTTTTTATAGAATAGGGAAGCAAACGAGCAAGTGACTCACGTGATGCTAAGTGATTACCGCCGTCCATGAACCGGAGGAATTGCAGATGCATTGCCTACCTATGAGAAAGGTATAGGCTTCTTTCTTGAAGTTCCTTAAGTCGTATCGGTTCGAAAAAACTGCTGACGGCAGCATATTCCATAAAGTACAAGTGCGTGGCGTAAATTCCGCGAAAAACGCACTGTGGTGGAATGCCAAGCATAAAGATGGTGTTGACGGAATTTTTGACTATGCCGTAAGGTACGATGGTGAAATTGAATTCGGCTGGGATTAATCCGAACAATTCCTAAAAGTTAGCTGTTTATTTGTCTTTTATTTAATAGGTTCTCCAACGAATAACCGTAACAAAACATAAAGAAGTTGAGTAGAATAAACAACATAAATCTCATAATTCAGGGTTCAATTCCCGGACGGGTCAAAGGAGAATTAACACATTTCTATATTTTCTCGGGTCAGGGTGTTTGTCATACCTTCGTTGTTACCGACCCCATAACATGTGTTTTAAGCTTTCTACTTTAGGATCAGAGAAATGTATATGATATCCACGCCTATTTATTTATTACAAATATTACAGGCGTCACTGTCACATTGGCTCAAATAGGCTTCGGTGTGGCGAAAGGATTGTCTAGACTTGTCTGTCCCTGTGTAGGGCAAAAGAGAGTAATAAATAAAAAAATAGAAATAGTAAAAGACGATAAATCACAACGTAACGACACGACGAAAGGAATAAAAAATATCTTCACGCCATTCCCAATACAGGTCTCGACAATCAAGTCTTTTCGACCTACGTTTCACCGAAGACATTTGTTGGGAAATCGTATCAAAGAAAATAAATGAATCATTTAAATACTATCGGAACCTTTGTAAATCCACGACGATTTCGGCACGGCTCTATCCTCGATGTATCCAATGAAGTACCATAGACAAGTGATGATGTGAACGAAGAGGGTGAACCAGACGAACACCGAGTACATTGTGGTCAGCGTGATGTTGATGGAGGGGCGCTCTTGATGCCGGTTTATATACTTGTACAATGTTATCTGAACAAATAATTTAAATTATATATTATTTTTGTGACAAGGTCATCTTTCAAACCTGCCATATTGCGAACCTCTTCATTTCGGCCATGGTAAGGCCGCACATTTTACGAAAAGATCGCATCTCCACTGCATTTAACCTGCTTTTATGCTTCATCTGGCATACCCAGGTTTCGCTGCCATATAACAAAGTCGGTACCAACACTGCGTTATGTATTGCATGGCGTGCACTTTTCACTACGCCTTGCCTTTTGACTAACGCAGTCAGGGCACTATTGACTTTGTTCCCGGCAGCGACATGCTTGTCCACATCTAAATCACATCTCCCATCCCGGCTAAACGCACTCCCCAAGAATAAAATTTCATTCACCTGTTCTAGCCATTCCTGATTTACCCATATTTCACACTTCGTTCTTTCTTCGTCCCTTTGAAATACCAGAATCTTAGTTTTATTAGCATTCATACGGAGACCTTTATTTTCACATTCTTCTTTCATACACGTGACTAATGCCTGCAGTTCTGCAGTTTATTAAATAAAAAAACAAATAGAGTCACCATTGCCGAGTGGTTCGGTGGTCGGAATTCGAGTCGAGAGACACGAGTTCGATCCCCAGGTGGCAGGCTCGTACTAATGAGTTTTTCAAAAAACTTATGTACGAATTATATCGTTGGCTTGGACATAAAGACGGCGACGGGCTCACCATCTGCCACGTCGTCCCGAAAATATTTTCGGTTGAAGGTGGGTCAAAGGGACTTAATTGTCTAAACTAGACCTCTGTCTACCCCCATATTGGGATTTCCGTGAAGATATTTGTTTATTTATATTGAAAGCTAGACCTCTGATGTTGAAATGTCTGGATCTCTGTCCATCCCAGTATTGAGAATAGCGGGAAATATTTTATGTACACAAAACCCATAGTGAACTTAAACGCTAGCATAAAGAAGAGTAGCCGATTGGTTGGCCGAAAACGATTTTCCTGTACCGACATATAATTAAAAATTAATA
Organism: Sericinus montela; assembly: GCA_029286605.1. Lineage (NCBI taxonomy): Eukaryota > Metazoa > Arthropoda > Insecta > Lepidoptera > Papilionidae > Sericinus > Sericinus montela. The sequence goes on along the minus strand of JAGSMR010000012.1, from coordinate 20,581,254 downwards.
CATGCATAGATAGCTCTGATCCCAAAGTAAGCAGCTTAAGCACTTGTATTATGAAATCAGAAAAAACGACGGTAACACAAATACACAGACCCGAGAAAAGGTAAAGAAAGTGTTTTCTACATTGACGCGACCGGGAATCGAACCCGCGATCTCAAAGCTAGCGGCACCATGACAACCTAAACAAAAGGTGTGTGTGCGATTCACACACGATAGAAGTGAAACTTCAGTAAATCGACAAAAGAATGAGATGAATATATATAACAAGTGTAGGATAATTACAAAGTTTATAAATTAGTATGTATATTTCTGTCTCATTCTTTGCCGGTATCATCCTACACATTTTTGTACTTGTGTCTCTCACGTGTCGCTTTTTCCATTGCATACGCTTTGAAATCACAACGATTCTAAAGAAGTTTCACTTCGAAAAAAGTTTTTAAATTAGTTTTTGAAAAATCACTTTACGTGCCAGTAAACATAGACTACATAGCGATACTTACAACTCTAAAGAGTCTGTTTAACCGAAAGAAGGAAAACAAGAGCCAACCGTGCTCGTGGCTCAAGTAACTGAGCAATTCCAGAGGGGCGATGGAGAATATATCGAACTTGAATTCGTATCTGTAGTATCTGAAATAATGAAAGTCGTAAAAATATCTTTACGAGTCTAGACAATTAAGTCCCTACGATCCTCCTTTCACCGAAGATATTTTCGGGACAACGTATCAGGTGGTGAGCCCGTCGCCGTCTTGATGTTCAAGCCAACTATATAAATACGTACGTAAGTTTTTGCAAAAAAAAAAAAACCTCTCTCTTGACTCGAATTCCGATCAACCCAACCACTAGGCTATAGTAACTATTAACTGTTAAATAGTTGTGTAAAAATAAAATAAAGAAATATCTTCACGCTATATCCAATAGTGGAGTAGATAGAGGTCCAAGACTTACGACTCATCTTTCACCGAAACCTATTTGGAAGAACGTTTTTAGCGAACGTTTAAACGACAGGTTTTAATTGTTAAGTCGTACGTTGTGGGTCGTCGTCGTGAAGTGTTATTTGAATCAATTTATTTCTAAGAAATATTCCTATGTTGTTGGGTGGTCGGTATTTCGAGTTAAGAGACCCGAGTTCGATTCTCACCACCACCTGTTGCCCCAAAGAAATCTTCCGTGGAAGGTGGGTCGAAACGACTTAAGATTGTTTTAATTTATTTGAAGCATTATTACAACATAATAGGTGTAATTAAATTAAAGAGCAATTAAATTAAAATAAATGTTTAAAATTTCAACTGACACGGGCGGGGTTCGAACCCGCGACCTTTGCCTTACACGGTACGACAAAGGTCGCGGGTTCGATTCCCATCCGTGTCAGTTGAAATTTTATTTTTTTTTCTAATTTAATAACAAAAAGCATAACACATGTGCTTTAAAATCAATTAAAAAATTAAGTAAAAAATTTATGAAAATTTATTAATAGTACAAAAAATTTAATTAGAAAAGGGGTTGGCAGGGAAATGAAGGGAATAGGATTGTTCCTTTTGTTGCATCAGTCATCGGACGCAAATCAGACGCACAAAATGCCTCTACTTTTTACTTCACTTCACGTATGTATCATGCGAGGCGTGATAACAATCGCCATGTCATCCAGGCCGTGCCCATTCATGTACCAACAAAATCTCCTTTGCACTGATGCGTCAAAAAAGTATGTTATATAAAAATATCTCTCTCTGTTCTACTCTAAAATCTTACCTATCTCTATCGATCAACAAACTTATTATATTCTCTCCCTTTTCAGCGATAAACGGCTGTATGTAAGGTATCACAAACTTCAAACAGTAACCCAAATCCAGCAGATACAATGCAAGAATCAACTGGAATCTGTTGTCTTGAAATCCGGCATTGTACACGTCACCATAGATACAGAGCAAAGACACTAGAATGAGGTACAGTTGTATTGCGAAGTTCTTGTGGCGTAGACATTTCGCAATGCCTCTGTGTCTATGTAATTGTAGAGTGGGAGAGATAAGGTTCCGCTCCTTTATAATCTTCGAGGGCACTTCATCAATGTTCCCTAATACATAATTCTGTAAAAGACGGAAAATTCTAAATTAAAATTATGCTTGAAAAGTAGGCAGTCTTTATAATAATGAAAAAAAATAATAAAAATATATAAATATCTTCACGCAATTCCCAATACAGGGGTAGACAGAGGACAAGTCTAGACAATTAAGTCCCTATGACCCACCTGCCACCGAAGATATTTTCAGGACAACGTGACAGGTGGTGAGCCCGTCTCCGCCTTTATGTCCAAGCCAACGATGAAATTCGTACATATGTTTTTGCAAAACTAATTGGTACTGCCACCTGGGGATCGAACTCGGGTCTCTCGACTCGAAATTCCAACCACCCAAAAACTCGGCTATCGTGACTTATAATAATGTAATAGTATATTATTATAGCAGCAGAACTAATGTAGCCGACATAGCCGTAAGGATGAGCGCACTAAAGTGCCCTATTGATCGACTCGGACTGGTTACAGTTGAGGAAAATAAGGCTCTTGAGTGGCAGCTGTCGCCTGAGTCGACTGATGCAGGTACCTGAGCAACTTTATTTGTGTCAAGAAGAACAGATGGCTGTCTAATACAAAGATTTCTAAACTGCAGCTTAAAACCTTTCAAACTTTCAGCAGACTGGTGATAGACAGCAGCGTATGAGGTGCGAAGTGTATGGTACTGTAATCGCCAATCCGCTTACCAAGAGTGGCGATTATGGCAATCCGTCCTGTGTGGGAGAGGCCTGTGTCCTGTGGTGGACTTTTTACGTTATGATGTTAACGATGATGATCTCAAAAAGTCTGAAGTTTTAGATATAATAACCTGACTGTTAACATTTGTTGCAGAAGCTAACTTCATTAAAATTTTTAACCAAAATAAAAAAATTCTACACCACGCTTCTTATTTGAATTGAATTTCTAATCTAGGAGTAAAATGAAAGATTATAGCTTGTATCGTATACCCAACCAACCTCATTATTTGGTCGATAACTCCTCAACAGTGCAACGACTTCAGGAAAGTCACTGATTATGGTGTAAAAAACTTTAGCATTGATCTGCAGTAAGTGAACCTTGCTCATTGATACTAAGGTCACGGGAGACCGGAATGACGTCGCGCCTTCGAGATCACCAAAAATGCTGTGAACAAAATACATATACTTTGTGGTAGATCCAGGCATCAGCTTTTGTTGTTGCATGAATGGGCCACGACCTCACAGAATACCGGCGTGAAGTAGAAGTCTACTAACTTCTGCGTTTCGTCTGGTGAGTGCAGGTAACTCGGTTCGGTAAAAAGAAACATACATAACTCCCAATAAAAGTCTACTGCCGGCTACAGGCTTGAACTAAAAGGGAGAATTTGCTACGCTTGTTTGTCAAACGGATTAGCGATCGCAGTATTAAACACCTTGAATATTATTCTCTGCTGCTCATCAGCGTTCTGCTCAATATTGATCTGGTACTTTTCGTAATGGTTGGCGCGTCATCTGCACGTAAACATTTTTTTTTTATAGAAAAGGGAGGCAAACGAGCAGAAGGCTCACGTGATGGTAAGTGATTATCACCGCCCATGAACAGCCGCAATACCAGAGGCTTAGCAGATGCGTTGCGTCCCATAGAGTGCCCCCCTCCTCCAATTCTGGGGTGTGTGGGCCACCGGTTACCTGCACTCACCAGACGAAACGCAGAAGTTTGTTAGACTTCTACTTCACGCTGGTATTCTGTGAGGTCGTGGTACTTCCCCGGTCGAGTCGGGGCATTCATGCAACAACAAAAGCTGATGCGTGGCCCTACCAAAAAGACGTCATGTCTTTTTGACAGTGAAATTAAAAAAAATTAAGAGTCCCAATAAAGACCATCCGTATTATACCATATATATCGCCAATTTATTACCACTTTTCAAGTTTCCTCACGATGTTTTCCATCAGCGCCGTTCTCGTAGTACATTCTTTTTAATAATTATCAGGTTTACGGCCTGAACTAAACCTGAAACCTGAGCCAATAAATGTCCAAAGGACCAATGTCCTTTGAATTCATTTATTCCGGAATGTAATTTATTTTCCACCCAAATTTAAGTCGCGATAGACGAGTGCTGTGGTGATTGGAATTGAGTCAAAAGACTACCCAGGTGTTAGGTTCGCACCAAAGGGTTTATTCAAAAACTCATGTATGATTTACATCGTTGGCATGGACATGAGACGTGACGGGCTCACCACCTGTCACGTAATCCCAAAAAATATCTCTGCCTACCTCAGTATAGGGAATATCCTGAAGATATTTCTTCGTATAAATCGTTCCGGAACCAAGTACCTGCCCTTAGTGAGGGTTACAGCATGGGACTGTTCGCTTTCGCTCTCGAGGAGCTCCACGCTGCCCGAGTCCACGAAGTAAATGTCCGTGATGACGTCATCCTTCTCCACGATTCGTGTGCGCTTCAGGAAGTGAACGCTGCGTATCGCGCGACCGACGTTCCGGAGCAGGGACACGTCGCAGTGACTCAGGATTGGGCACTGCACACATTAATAGCGCTGTGGCGACATCTATGTATCCACATAGGAAGCTATCGACGTCCTACATCGCGCTGTCGAAGTTCGCTCGATTATAGGTTTATATACCTCTTTCATGTAAAACCGGCTAAAACTAATTTAGGTCATCATGCACCTATTAGGAGATTATGTAGAACTTACAACAATATGTCGAAATTAAACAAATTATGTATTTTTAATGGAAATGTTTCTAGTTTTAAACAAAAACTAAAATTAATGTATACTAGCATATAAGCATTATCTTTGATAAAATTTTTGGTGTACAGTGCATATTACACCATTCATATGAAAAAATAAGATGTTCTTCCGAAGTCCGTACAATTATGAATGTTGTGTTTACCTTTAATTAAGGATACATTTACCTAAAATATTTAATACTTAAGTTTTGTGTTAATTGATACGATGTAATCCTTGTTGGTGAACCTAAATAAATAAATAAATAAATAAATATACGTGGAGGAGACGTCCTATCCAGGTCACGAACACTCGACTTACGACCCCTTTGTCTTACGACTCCTTTGTCTGTAGTATATTATCCAATACAGCGCTTTGAAACATTGACCATTTCCGCAGACGAGTGACGTTTTCATGGTGTCACCAGCTATGATCCCCGGACGATTCCCGGTCGAAAGTAGAAAACTACTTTTTCCACATTTTCCCGGGTCTAGGTGTTTTTGGTACATTTGTTGTTTTTAATTCTTTAGCTACTTGCTTTGGGAGTAGAGCAATGTTTTGATTTAGTCCCTATCTGTGTGTGTATTTATTTAATTATTTATTTAAAAATCTCTCGCCCTCAACCTTGTACCGTAGTCCTTTCTGAATTTATGGTCTTTGGTTATGGGCACACAAGCCGTGTGGCACGACGCACATATACATGCAAAACATTTCAAAGGTAGAAAATTACGAATGAGTTTTCACCCCTGTGGACTACGATAGAATGTCGAGTAATACGGACTCGAGAAATAAGATGGTGTATCGGAACTCAACGATTATTACACTGACATTTGTCGGCAGAAATAGGGGTGTGGTACTGACCCAGACCACTCCTTTAAGTAGAAGTATATAAGGAGTGTACCGCCATTAAATATTAACATTTAAATGTTTTCCTAGATTACTACATAAGCACATACAATAATATATTTTACAAATTTACATTTGTCTCTTTCATTCCGTCGGGAGGTCTATTTTTAAAATCACCTATATTGCGTACCAAACGGATAAGACGAATCTACCGAATCCTCTTTTTCCGTGAGTGTTGTGTTGTAAGAGTGACTAAGGGTATCATACCATAAACCTCCATGGGTTATGGTATGATTCCATTAATAAATAATAATAAATATTAATTAATAATACTCTTTTCCCGTGAGTGTTGTGTTGTAAGAGTGACTAAGGGTATCATACCATAAACCTCCATAGGTTTATGGTATGATTCCATTAATACCATTATTATTCCCTTTTCACTTGTTTCTGGGTACCATATCAAGACAATTAATACCATAGCGAAAGTAGGTCCATAAATATACAGCATGGCGTCCGTGCGCAGAGTGATCTGGTCGCAGAGCTTCAACACGCTCCGGTAATCCAAGTTGCCCATCTTGTCCCAGCTGTGGCCGAAGTGAGCTATCACATCCCTAAGAGTTAGATATTTACAAAGTTTAAAATTACGATTTTCTTTTCTACGAAACGTTTGAAAAGTTGGTAAAAATATATATAAAAAAGGAAGAGAAAAATTTTCTTGTTAAAAATCCTGTTAACAATGTTTGTACATGATCCTTTTCAACGGAAGAAGTCGCAGAAACGCAATATCATCTCGAAATAGGATAAGAACCCATTACATGTTTACATTTCAATCTGTATAAAAAAGTCAATCAAGTCCAAGTCAACGATATAATCGTACAAAAGTTTATTCGTTATAGTTTTTTAAGTATATTCGTCGAAAAAACCTATTGGTACGCCCCTACCGGCTGGGGATCGAACTCGGATTCGAATTCCAATCACCCAGCCACTCGGCTATCGTGACTTTCTTTCTTAAATTACACACTAAAATTATACTAGTTAATACTTGCTTTTGCAGCTCAGAACTCAAGTTCTCTCTACGCATAAACGCAACAATGTCTTGCATGTGGTGCTGAAACGCAGCCAGAGGGTTGTTCACGTTAGACCGTATGCTGATAATGCGCACCGAAAAGTAAATATTTATCATTGTACCTGGAAACGAAGACAGAATTTATATTATCATAAAGTCCACTGCAGGACATAGGCTTATCCTATTAGAAGAATTGGACATAAACGCAAGGCTAGGATAACGCAAGAAGGAAGGCAGTTATCTCTCTTAGGTACAGGATATTCTAAACGTTAAGGGAGACATCACCAAAGACGCTGCAACCGTATCTTTTATCTTTAGAAGCTTAGATATCGAAGATTATTAGAGCCTTTGCTATACCAATACTTTTTCCTTAAGCAGTCGCTTATTATATACGCATAGTCCATGACGGGGTAATCAAAAGGAACTGACCGATAGTCATGATCCTTGCATCTCTTTCGTTTTTAAAAAAAATTATCAATTTCTCAATTTCTTCATACTCGCACATCCTAGTACTGTTGACCCTTCTCTTTTCGAGCAATTAGTTTACATAGATTTCATTTTAAAAAAGGGTCTGGTCCTTTTTTATGATAATGCTTATGACTACAGTAAATATTACATTAATATAGAAAAATTTCCATACTAGACCCAAGACTGTTAAGTACAACCTGATATACTTAGATAAGACTTACAAGCCCACAAAGAACTTCGATCGTAGAAGATTACAGAAGTTGTTGTCAAAGATCATCTCGCCATTTTTAGGTAGTCATATCATGTGAGTCGACAAACAGAAAAGCCCTATATTTCGATGTAATGGTGATTTTTTAGTCAGTTCATACGTCTCCGACGGAAAGAAAGATGGTGGTACATTATAACTCCGACACTAACCTTGCTTTCGAAGCCAAGCATTTCGAGTTTCAGTCCCGCTAGGGACAACAGTTTAAATGTATAAATGCACATTTATCTATGTCAGTATATTGTCCCGTTAGCTTGGACAATAAAACGGCGACAAACTTACCACATGTCACGTGGTCCCTAGTAAGGTGCGGTGAAAAGTGGTTCGGACTTCATTGTCTGGGCCTCTGCCTACCTCAGTTTTGGGAAAATGCATGACTTCGTGGTTTCCGAAAGCGATTTCTGGCATCCGATATCAAAATTTAATTTGTAATTAGTCAGAATTTATACTCCTAACAAATTACATTAAAAATAAATAACGTACGTAATATTTCAACTTACTAATGACCATGCCGATAAACATAACCCTCATTAGTTTTATGTTGCTGGGATTTATGGTGTTGTAGCCGGTGGTGGTGGTCTCGTACACCACCCAAAAGAAGGTGGCCAGGTGAAGATTCCACGGAGTTTCGGTCAGGTTGAAGCGGACTGGAAAATAAATTGTGTAAAGCCTACGGTTTTACACGATAAAATTATTTTTTATACCTGAGTCTATTAACTTTGTCTTATTAAATATATATTTACGTATATATATAATTATATATTTACATAATATATAATTACAGAATTATAATTTTAATACGTATTCAAATCAGAAAGTAATCAAATTTTATAAAAATGAAATATAACATAACAGTAAAAAATTACTCTCTCTTCAACTATTCAATTTTATAAGCTATGTATGAGCTATTTTCAAGGTTCTAGTCACTATAGCCGAGTTGTTGGGTGATCGGAATTCGGAGTTGAGACCCGACTTCGATCCCAGTGGCTCGTACCAATGAGTTTTATTAAAACGTATATACGATTTATATTGTTGGCTTGGACATACAGACGGCGACAGGTACACCACGTGTCACGTTGTTCCAAATAGTCTTAGGTGAAGGGGGGTTGAATGAATTTAGTTGTCCAGACCTCCGTGTAACCCAGTGCAGGGAAAGGTGTAAAGATATTCAAATTCCTATTCATAACACTAACAGTTATTTTGGAACAAGTCAATCCAGGAACCGCCGTTGTCCTTGTGGGGCACGATAGACCAGCCCTGGTCCTGCATGATGGAGTACACGTCCACTGAGTTGAACACCATGAAGCACGTCATCACATTCACCAGCGCCAAGAACAATGGTGTCGCTAGGATACTGCGGATAAAAATAGTTACTGTGGATAAAAAGTCACGATAGCCGAGTGGTTGGGTGGACGGAATTTCGAGTCAAGAGTACCGAGTTCGATCCCCGTGGTAGCAGGCTCGTACCAATGGGCTTTGCAAATACTTACGTACGAATTGTATAGTTGGCTTGGACATAAAGACGGTGACAGGCTAACCACCTGTCACGTTTTCCCGAAAATATCTCCGGTGGAAGGTGGGTCGAAGGGACTTAATTGTCTAGACTAGACCTCTGTAACAATTTATGTTTGTTACAGTAACAAAAATAAGTTGTTATGAAAACAGCAATGTTAATATTCGGAATACCAAGAGAATTTCATTCAAAATTTTCCATTATACAGATGATTATTGTTAAAAAAATATTGTATTACTCCGAAGACATTTTTGTGACAACGTAACAGGTGGATAAATCGTACATAAGTTTTGAAAAAACTTCCATCTGAAGATTGAACTCGGGGCACTCGATTCGAATTCCGATCACCATGTCATCAACGATCATCGTGTTGTGGAAACAACGAAGGAACAATACACTGACCAAAGACAATAAAGAAATAGTGGTTTCCTAAATTGACCTATCCGGGAATCGAACCCGGAACCCCAGAGCTGATGACACCATGAAAACTGGTATACCGGCCACTCGTCCAAGGAGATCGTCCGTGACATTAACAAAATGATATGCAAATAGTAGACTTACACGAGCACAATGTCCCTTCTCATGAACCGCTCGAGACCGTGGATGGCGCCCGGCAGCCGGTACAGCTGCAGCAGCCGATTGAGGATCAGGTACTGGCACGACTTGGCCAAGCGATACTTATCACCTGCACCAGGTGTAACTTCTTCATAACTTCACTTTGACTTCCTCCGTCGACGAGTGGTATGCACGCCGTTTATCACGGTGTCGCCAACTCTGATCCCGGATTCGATTCCCGGACAGGCCCATGTAGAAAGTTAAATTTTACATATTTTCTCATCTACGGGTGTTTGTGGTACCTTCCTTGTTTCGGATTCCATAACACAAGTGCCTAAGCTGCTTACTTAGGGATCATAGCAATGTATCTGATGTTGTCCCAATGATTGATTGATATCTATGTACATCACGACCTGTAAAAGTTCACTGCTGTACAAAGGCCTCTCCCTATCTCTCTCATGGAGGATTGGCTATAATCGTCACGCTCGGCGAACGGATACCAGATACGCAGTACCAGGTACCTCACACCTATGAGCAGGCGCAGTTCGCTGCTATACGTTTATTTATTTTCATCTGGTGCTTTTCAAGATAGTTATGTCAAGATACTACAGATATTATGAAAATCAGGAGATGAAAGGGATGTGGTTTATACTTAGACCGATACTGCAGGGTGACTATACATCAACATCATCAATACAGCCTTTCAAAAGTCCACTGCTGAACATAGGCCTCCCTCAAGAATTGCCACATAGAACGCTCCTGTGCCATCTGCATGTAGTCGTCGCTCCTTCTTGTGGAGGGTCGTCCTACACTGTTTGTCTGCACGAGGTACTACTATTTTACTTCTATATTTACGGACACTATGGCATTCCATCTCATGTCTCAATAGTAAGAAAGTATTTGTTACCGTCTCAGATTGCAGTTCTTTGTGGAAGTCCATGGGCTTGCGTAGCATGGTTTTTATCCTAATATAATAAAAGCAAACCATAGCAAACTATAATTTCCATCTCTTTCAAATAAGTAGCTAAACTTTGTCACGGTTATCTGTGGCTCAGTCTATATTAAAGTTATTAAATATGTCTTCATGCACTTTATTGATACTGGAGTACACAGAGGTCGAGACAAGTAAGTTCTTTTGTCGACCCACTTGTTACTGGAGCTTATTTGGGACAATATGACACGACAATCTAACGACGACTTAGTGTCCAAGCCAACTGTACAATATACTTACATAGATAAATATTTACATAAACTTTTTTTTTATAGAGAAGGGAGGCACACCAGCAGGTGGCTCACGTGATGTTAAGTGATTACCGCCGCCCATCAACATCCGCAATACCAGAGGCATAGCAGATGCGTTGCCGGCCTTAGAGAAAGATATAGGCGAAAGGTTTAGGTATAAAACAACAAAATTCTTGAAGGTCCTTAAGTCGTATCGGTATGGAAAAACCGCTAAAACCACTCCGAAAAAACTTATATCTTTATATATTAAAATAAGGTTTTGTTTTTTTTTTCTTCTGTATTTTTATGGCCGTAACACTGTTAATGGATTTACCTGAAATTTTGAGTGTTCGTTGCATTTTTATACAATAGTGTTTAAAAATTTACGAATTTTCATAACGCTTACGATACAATTCCGTCAGGGACGTCTCCAGTTTGTTCAACGGCAAACAACCGATGACGTCCACGATGAACGCGCCCCTCAGGTAGTGATTGGCTGTACTGAAGGGGTGGTAGACCAAGATGCCCTTGTCGTTGTAATATCCCACCAGCATTCTTTGCAATCTGCATAATACAAGATTTTGTAGACAGATGAGTTGGTAGATTCCTACTCTGCCTAGGTTGTGTCTGGGCAAGTACCGCACTCTTATTCATCTACTTACAACACAGTGTCATCCGTTGTATAAAGCGTATACATATACATAGATGGGGACAACATAACATACATGCTCCGATCCCAAAGTAAGCACCTACAGCACTTTACAGCAGTTAATATACAATTGTATATATGTGCTGTATTTGTTTTAATATTTTATATTGTATCAATTTCTTTCATTACTATTTTTCTGTATTTCGTTATTTGTAGAAAGATGATTTTTTATATGGTGATAGGCTCACCTCCTGCCACCTTGTCCCAAATAACTGTCGGTGAAAATAGGGTCGAAAAGGACTACATTGTTTAGACTCCTGTCTATCCTGAAGGTGTATCTTAAGTAGTTTTGCCTCGCATCATCTCATACATGATTTAACTGAAAATTTTTATAAAATAACAAAAAAAATTGGGGGAGGCCTATATTCAGCAGTGGACACCTGATGTGGTGTAAAGAAGACAAGGAAAAAGAACTGAAAATCAATGCTGCCCCAAATAGCTGCAGCTAAGTGCTCCGTTGGTTCTACTTACTACACTGACACTAACTTAAGCTTTTACGTGGTATATGGCATGGTTTTAATCGTTTGGAACAACATAACAGTTTACCGTCTTCTTAGCGTCCCAGCCCACGATACAATATACTTACGAAGATAAACATTCATACATACATATTAACATCCATAACATGAGCACAAACAATCATATTCATCACACCAATATTTGCCATTTAGCGAAGGTAGGGTCACTGGCAATGCTATCGGGACGTTGGATTCTTTTAATAATAAATAAATAAACATCTTCACGCAATTCCCAACACAGTGGTAGACAGAGGTCCAGTCTAGACAATTAAGTCCCTCCGACCCACCTTCCGTCGAAGATACTCCTGGATTCTTTTTTTTTTTTTTTTAAAAACTAACATATCAAAATAAGCCGCCCAGTCCAGAAGGTTCTTGAGGTACTCGAGAGCGCCCCACCGCAGCTGCAGGTAGGGGTACCTGGGAAGACGAGCGGATTCTTTTTTTTTTTTTTTTAAAAACTAACATATCAAAATAAGCCGCCCAGTCCAGAAGGTTCTTGAGGTACTCGAGAGCACCCCACTGCAGTTGCAGGTAGGGGTACCCGGGGAAGACGAGCGGATTCTTTTGTTTTTTTTTTAAACTAACATATCAAAATAAGCCGCCCAGTCCAGAAGGTTCTTGAGGTACTGAGAGCGCCCCACTGCAGTTGCAGGTAGGGGTACCTGGGAAGACGAGCGGATTCTTTTGTTTTTTTTAAACCAACATATCAAAATAAGCCGCCCAGTCCAGAAGGTTCTTGAGGTACTCGAGAGCGCCCCACTGCAGCTGCAGGTAGGGGTACCCGGGGAAGACGAGCGCGGACAGCAGCGCGCACGCCGCGCGCGCCCACTCCGCGCGCATCAGGTACTCGCCGTCGGGGCGGATCGTGAGCCGCGGGAACAGGTATCTGGGCAGGCGTACATACGCAACATATTTTATGAAGATGATTTTTATATGGTGATAGGCTCACCTCCTGCCACCTTGTCCCAAATAACTGTCGGTGAAAATAGGGTCGAAAAGGACTACATTGTTTAGACTCCTGTCTATCCTGAAGGTGTATCTTAAGTAGTTTTGCCTCGCATCATCTCATACATGATTTAACTGAAAATTTTTATAAAATAACAAAAAAAATTGGGGGAGGCCTATATTCAGCAGTGGACACCTGATGTGGTGTAAAGAAGACAAAGAAAAAGAACTGAAAATCAATGCTGCCCCAAATAGCTGCAGCTAAGTGCTACGTTGGTTCTACTTACTACACTGACACTAACTTAAGCTTTTACGTGGTATATGGCATGGTTTTAATCGTTTGGAACAACATAACAGTTTACCGTCTTCTTACCGTCTTCCCAGCCCACGATACAATATACTTACGAAGATAAACATTCATACATACATATTAACATCCATAACATGAGCACAAACAATCATATTCATCACACCAATATTTGCCATTTAGCGAAGGTAGGGTCACTGGCAATGCTATCGGGACGTTGGATTCTTTTAATAATAAATAAATAAACATCTTCACGCAATTCCCAACACAGTGGTAGACAGAGGTCCAGTCTAAACAATTAAGTCCCTCCGACCCACCTTCCGCCGAAGATACTCTTGGATTCTTTTTTTTTTTTTTTTTTAAACTAACATATCAAAATAAGCCGCCCAGTCCAGAAGGTTCTTGAGGTACTCGAGAGCGCCCCACTGCAGCTGCAGGTAGGGGTACCCGGGGAAGACGAGCGGATTCTTTTGTTTTTGTTTTTTTTTTTTTTTTTTTTTTTTTTTAAACTAACATATCAAAATAAGCCGCCCAGTCCAGAAGGTTCTTGAGGTACTCGAGAGCGCCCCACTGCAGCTGCAGGTAGGGGTACCCGGGGAAGACGAGCGGATTCTTTTGTTTTTTTTTTTTTTTTTTTTAAAAAACTAACATATCAAAATAAGCCGCCCAGTCCAGAAGGTTCTTGAGGTACTCGAGAGCGCCCCACTGCAGCTGCAGGTAGGGGTACCTGGGAAGACGAGCGGATTCTTTTGTTTTTTTAAACTAACATATCAAAATAAGCCGCCCAGTCCAGAAGGTTCTTGAGGTACTGAGAGCGCCCCACTGCAGCTGCAGGTAGGGGTACCTGGGAAGACGAGCGGATTCTTTTGTTTTTTTTTTTTTAAACCAACATATCAAAATAAGCCGCCCAGTCCAGAAGGTTCTTGAGGTACTGAGAGCGCCCCACTGCAGCTGCAGGTAGGGGTACCTGGGAAGACGAGCGGATTCTTTTGTTTTTTTTTTTTTAAACTAACATATCAAAATAAGCCGCCCAGTCCAGAAGGTTCTTGAGGTACTCGAGAGCACCCCACTGCAGTTGCAGGTAGGGGTACCCGGGGAAGACGAGCGGATTCTTTTGTTTTTTTTTTAAACTAACATATCAAAATAAGCCGCCCAGTCCAGAAGGTTCTTGAGGTACTCGAGAGCGCCCCACTGCAGCTGCAGGTAGGGGTACCCGGGGAAGACGAGCGGATTCTTTTGTTTTTTTTTTAAACTAACATATCAAAATAAGCCGCCCAGTCCAGAAGGTTCTTGAGGTACTCGAGAGCGCCCCACTGCAGCTGCAGGTAGGGGTACCCGGGGAAGACGAGCGCGGACAGCAGCGCGCACGCCGCGCGCGCCCACTCCGCGCGCATCAGGTACTCGCCGTCGGGGCGGATCGTGAGCCGCGGGAACAGGTATCTGGGCAGGCGTACATACGCAACGGCCGGTTAAAGTCCACCGCCGGACGTGGGCCTCTCCCACAGGGAGGAGCTGCCACGATCGCCACGCTTGACAGGCGGATCGGCGATCGCGGTGGCAAACAGCTGCACCAAAGATGCTGTTGCACATCTTGGTATGATTATTTTGGTCTGATATTTTTAGAGATCGCGCCATCCTATCGGTTGCCATAACATTATTCAAGGCCATAGTCGCGAAAAGACATCCACGGGAAGAAAGGGAGTGGCAATATTCTTACACCGTTTCCACACGGTCACCTCGCAGACAAGCCAGTGCATAAAAAAGAAGCAGAAAGAGTAGTACTCAAAATTATCTGCTGTAAGGCAAATACTCTTAAAAGTAAAGTAAAATATGCTTTATTTTACACCAAGAGAGACGTAATTATTACAATTAAAATGGACTTGAGGTACAACAGGCAACCTTATCGCTTAAGTAGCGATCTCTTCCAAGCAACCTTAGGCAAAAAGGATTCTTCTAATGAAAGCAGAAAGGGTGTAAAATACTAAACAGTATAATATATAATACCACATAAAACTGGATCTGCTGAATTTTGGTCTGGTATTTTTATAAATTGGTTATCGTCCATTTTCAAGGCTTTTCCATTAGTCGTCTTTTACGACACCCTTGGAAAGCAAGGTAAACCTCAAAACCTTTGGGTTACTACCCAAAGATGGTATTCTTACATAGTGAATGACGAATATTAAGAAAATAAATCTAATGAAAATAAGCATAATAATTATATAAGTATATTAATAATGAAAATAATTAGTTATAACAAATATCTTGCACACCAAGCATTACTTAACATCAGCAAAGTTACTAATTGAGCAATTTTATTGATATTTAAAGCATATAACTTATGTTGAAATTTTTGATATAAAATTAAAGTAGAATTTAAAAAAATTGACATCTGTCACGGTATATCAGAGGTTTCGGGTTCGATTCCCGACCGTGTTAGTTGTTTTTAAGTTAATACAGCAAAGGGAATATCAAGAATTGACAGTGATTATAATTATAGTAATAATATTTCAAAAATTTATAAGGTTATACGCTGTCTGAACAAATGAAGTAATCTCAATAAATAAATAACTCTAAATAAATATTTTCACGCAATTCCCAATACAGGGGTAGACAGAGGTCTAGTCTAGACAATTCTATTATATAATAGTCTAGACTTCGATCCACCTTCCACCGAAGATATTTTAGGGACAACGTGACAGGTGGTGAGCCCATCGCCGTCTTTATGTCCAAGCCAACGATATAATTCGTACATAAGTTTTGGAAAAACCCATTGGTACGAGCCTGCCACTTGGGGATCGAACTCGGGTCTCTTGACTCGAAATTCCGACCACCCAACCAACTCGGCTATCGTGAAATAATCTCTAGAATTCAGAAACAAAATATTCAACAATAATTTACCGCAACACTGATAGGAAGCCAAGATTATTGAATGGCTGTAGGAACGCGTGGTCATGTTCGTGCTTCCTTGGAAGACGGAAGCGCTCGATGTTTGGGATAGGATCGGGCAGCTGGTACGAGAGAAATGGCTGGCGACGCAACTGCAGGCGATTGTACTCCTATCGATAAATACATCCTTAGAGCCTCAATGTCTCCAATGTCCATTCAGTGTCCAAAATTAACAAAGAATTAAAGAAATAATAATCATATTGACGATAACTCTCGTGGACGAGTGGCGCACACACCGGTTTTCACGGTGTCGCCATTTCTGAGGTTCAGAGTTTGATTCCCGGTCGGATCATAAGGGATACAAAACACTTTTTATATATTTTCACGGGTCTGGGTGTTTGTGGTACCTTCGTTGATTCTGCTATCATAATACATGTCCTTAAACTGTTTACTTTGGGATTAGTATGTCACGTTGTCCATATCTACGAGGGGATGTATATGTATGTATTTATATTCAAAGTTGTTGTCAAAGTAACAATCGATCTGATGTGTTTATTTGATCCATGGATTCGAGTTGCGTGTGGAAATAAATCAGTGTTTAAATTTGTAATGCACAATCACAAAAAATTTTACTCAAAAACCCAAAAAAATTATCAATCGAAAACGGTCCAATAGATTTCAGATTAACAAAGAAATTAGTTTCGTCTTCATACAATGCGAGATGACACTAATATATCAGACAGAACCAGTGTATAGTATAGCAATTTTGTTAAAATCTATACAAATCTTACTTCAAACAAAGTTACAAAGTTACGAACATGTCACATGTTACTAGGACTGTAAGATATTGCCTAGCAGCCTGCAAATCTTTCAAACATGCACATTTTACGCACGATTTATATCGCTGGCTTGAACATAAAGACGGCGACAGGCTCAACACGTCACGTTGCCCCAAAAAAATCTCGTCGGTATGAAGTGTCTACTGTATGTGGGATGGCGTTAAGATATTTTTCATATTTTTCCAGTGCTATTTCTTCGGATGTTTGGTGCTGCCACCAACCATCTGAAGAAAAAGCGTAAACTAATTCCTATAGTGCTGGTTCCATGTCAAGAAAAGGAGGTCTACGTGCTAAAGCATCATAAAGCGTTTGTAGCTCACCGGCTGTTCCTTAGCAAATTCAATGGCATCCTTTATCTGCGGTATCTCGATCGCGCGCAGCAGATACTTCCGGGATATGCAAATGATTCGAACGTGGGTCACCGCGCGTACTGTGTAGAAGGCGGGCAGACCTGATGACCACACGTTTCAGAATATTAATCTATGTCTCTAATTATTGATAAGCCACTGTTTAATGCAAATTATGTTAAATTGTTAAAAATTTCGTGAGATATTATTACACAAATAATTAAAAACGGCTGAACTCACTAATTAAATAATCGGTGTAGGTGTCCTTCTGGTGGGTGTGGAATGAGTGGAATGAGTTCGCGATCGCGTACCGGCTCTAGCTTAGCCCATTATTCGTGAGTTTAGCCAATTTAAATTATTTGGCAAATTATATTAATATTTGTATATTATAGATGATTAATTAACCTTAATTATAATTACATAAATAAATTTTACCAATAAATAAAATTGAATGGTGTGTTGTGCAATAAATAAAATTTAATGTTCTGCTGAGACATTTGCGTTGACTTGGACGTAGATCTAAATTAACGAAAATAAAAAGTAGCTGTTTAAAAAAATTGCGATAGTCAAGTGGGTGATCGGACGGTGGTACTCGTAGGCTCATGCTATTGAGGTTTTTCGAAACATATATAGTTGGCTTGGACATAAAAAAGGCGACAGGACAGTCCAGCAGTTGTGGGAGCAACTAACAACTGCTGGAAGGCTTAAACTAAAAAGTATAGTAGTTTGTATACTTTTAATTAAATCGCTAACGGTTGCCTTCTGGTTGAGGCAAACATTTGTGTGATTAATATGAATGTCATTATTCGAGTCATTCTCATAATTATTCGAGTTATATGTACATATGTATATTTGTCTATATAAATATGTGTGTAAATATATAGTACCGTAAGCTTGGACATTAGCATGGCTCGCCACCTGTCACCGTTGTTCAAGTTTCGGTAGGAAGTAAGTCGAAAGGAATTAATTGTCTAGACCTCTGCCTTCCCCTGTGTGGGAAATTGCGTGAAAATATAAATAAAATATAAACATATACTTACGTAATAAACATTCAACAACACCGAATGTGCTCCGCGCTCCCAATTCGTTGACCACTTTTTTTGTTTCCGGATTTATTATCTGTAGGTTAATATTGTTTAATATTTATGTATATATATTTAACGACAGTGTTTCTTATCATGACTATATTTATTGACTTATATTTATTGACCACCTCCGTGGACGAATGGCTTACATGACGGTTTTCATGGTCATCGACTATAAGAGGTTTCGTTTCCACTATGTAGTAAGCCACTTTTTCTATATTGTCTCGGGCCTGGGTGTTTGTGGTAACTGCCACAAAAATGCCTTCAGTGGAAAGTGGGTCGAAATGACTTAATTGCACTAGACCTCTGTGTCTACAGATACAGAGGTCTAGACATTTAAGTCCTTTCATTGCATTGGGATTGGTGTGAAGTTTATATTTTTTGCTGTTTCCGATTCCATAACACAAGTTTTAATAGCTACTTTGGAATCAGTACAATGTATGTATGTGATGTAGTCCCTATGTACGTATGTATAAATAACCAGATAAACATCTCAAAAAATACAAAACCAAAAACCAGTTTACCGGTGATGGGAAGTCTAGAGTGTAATGAGTCTGGTACAGCGTTTGACAATTCGGCAAGCGTGAAGATGATAGCAAATTCTACTTTACAAAGAAGTCTCTCTTGCAGAAAAATTTTACAGACCTTTATGATAACGATAATATTAAATTAAAAGAGAAATTTCAAAATGTAAACTGACACGGGCATTATTTATTAAATATCTCTGTAATTCTAAAATTATACAATAAAAAATTATATAAATAATTAAATACATTATATTATATATATTCAATATTATATATAAGTATTTATTTATTTATATAATAGAGACAACATCACATACATTGCTCCGACACCAATGTAAGAAGCTAAAGCACTTGAGATACCTCAAGTGCTTTAGCTCCCATTACCTTAAATTCCCATACGGGAATCGTAACATACGAAGACCCGATAAAATGTAGAAAAAATGGTTTTTCTACATTGACCCGTCCGGGAATCGAAACCGGGACCTCGAGACGGCGACACCTCAAAGATCGGTGTTTACGCCACCCGCCCACGGAGGTCGACTTTCGTAATAATTATGACGACGAACATCTCACGCGTGCCCACCTCACAGATTCCGTATTTGATGACGTACATCTCGTTGCTGATGTCGCCGGTGTTCAAGAGTATCTCGTTAGGTGACGTGTAGAACAAGTTGGCCTTCGTCGAAACCGTCTTCAGGTCCTCTTTGTTCAGATACTGTAGGATATTTTTTTTTAATTTTTTCATAGAACACTAGCAATGTGAAATAACATTACCAGTATTCCTGTTAACCCTTCCAACTAAGCTGCAACGCTTGTGCCTGGAGTGGTTCACGATAATAGTCGAATGGCGGGCCCGAATAACCTAATCGAACCTAACCATTAGGCTATTGACGCTTCTTTATTTGTCAATTAGCATTGAAAAATGTTTCTCTCAGTAACATAGAGGATAGGCCTTCCAAGAATTTTTATGTGATCAGGTGAAAAATCGGGAAAACAAACTGACTACCTACCCGATTGTATATAGCTACTGTCCTTGGACACCTGTAAATAACTTCAAATCAAATTTACAGACCAGGAGTCTGTTTTCATCCCTGAACTGGAATTTGACAGAGAGAGGTAAGAATGTGGCACTGCTCTAGTCAACTGCTAGACAAACAAATATGTAAATACAAATATATATCTTCACACAATGGCGATACTCGAGTAGACAGAGGTGTGTGGAGACGAAATTACTTAGAACCTTAGGACCCTTTGGTACTAGCCTACCTACCTACGGATCGAACTCGGGTCACTTCACGCGAACTCCGATCACTCAACCACTCGGCTATCGTGACTTAAGTAACTTAGAAAGTTATTAGATACCTTCATGAAGGGTATGCAGAGGATATATTTGCTGCGTTGTCTGTTCACGATGTCTTGGTACACGTGGGGGGGCAAATCAAAATATATAGAGCTTTTTTTATTAGTCATCGAGTACCCCTGCAGAAAAAAAATATTAATGCATAAATTATAAAACTGAATAACGTGTCTACATATACATCATCATCATAAAAGCCTATCAAAGGTCCACTGCTGAACATAGACCTCCCCCAAATGTATACAAATAGAGCGGTCCTGCGCCATCTGCATCCATCGACTCCTCGCAACATTATGCAGGTCGTCGCTCCACTTTGTGGGGGTCTTCCTACACTGCGTTTGCCTGTACGAGGTTGCCACTCGAGAATCTACTATAAAAACTATATACACTACATATATACATCGAATAGAATCTTTCTGGCTGTTGAACATTGGCTTTGAAAAAAAAAACGTGACGCGCTAAAGGCTCGATCACCATTTAGTATTCCGAGCGATTTCGCTAAATGTTTGCTTCGACGCCTTCTGTTTTTGACTCTTAAAAATTAACAGCCTCTGTCGGTCTTACTAAATATAGGCCGAACCTAAATAATGCTACAAAGAACGGTCTTGAGCCTACGGTAACAGCTACATTATGTTATTACTTTATGACTTATTTCCTTAGAGAGATAGGCTCAGTTCAGGATCAGGTTAGTTCAGGATATGTATGTAGGCCTTGGTATACTCTTACGTATTCTCTTAGACTTAGATTACCTAATCTAGTTGCCCATTGATCCTTCGAGCCAGCGACCTATGGATACACTTGGTCATAAATATACACATACCTTATCTGTGTACCATCCCAGTTGAAGGTAAGTGATGAACCGCTTCCTCAGTACAGGCTCGATGTCGTTCCTTATCAAGAATTTAGTCACGTCCGCTATACACGCGTCGTAGTCCTCCCTGGGAATGACGAAATACTTACATTTTTTTAATCACGACAGCTGAGTAGTTGGAAGATCGGAATTCGAGTCAAGATACCCGAGCTCGAATGAGCTTTTTCAAAACCTACGTACGACTCATATCGTAGGTTTGGACATACAGACGGCGACCTGTCACGTTGTCCCAAAAAGTGTCTTCGATGGAAGATGGATAGAACGGGCTTAATTGTCAGGACCTCTGTCTACTCCTGTATTGATATCGGCGTGAAGATATTTTCTCCTTTTTTTTGTTTTTCCTTTATGCCACGCACTTACTCTGATCTGCAGTGTAATACTTTATTGTGTACCTGCATGATATACACGTATATTGTACATACTGAAAAAAGCAACACCAGTTCTCTTCGCGGGTATCGTAAGCTGCGAATTAGTAGGGAATTGTCTGAACTATAGGTATCCATTAGTTACTAAGTTGTCGTTTACGACGTCGTAAAAGCCGCTACATCTCGTCGTTGGTTTACCTTTTAAGATTTTGATCAATTATTTATTCAATAGTGTCTCACGAAACTTTTGTTATTAACCTTCGCGCAATACCAGGGTAGGCAAAGGCCTTTGCTAGATAATTAAGTCCTTTCGACTCACTTTTCACCAAAGCTCAAATGTGAGGTCGCGTGACTGGTGGTGAGCCTATCGCCGTCTTAGCGTCCACGCTAACGGACCAATATACTTAAATAAACATCCATGAATTGTGTACAAATATTTACAATATCCACCATAGAAATTTGTGCCGGATTCGAACGTCCGCTACGTTCGAATATGAAATATAAATTTTAACAATTTAATCTATACGCTATTGTTACTCTTTACCTTAAAGCCGTGGTAACCATGATAGTAGCGGAGTAGACAGACTCCATAAAAATATGGAGAACTAAACACAGCTCCAACACAAGCATGGTGTAGACGACATTGTTCCAGTTTGCCATGTTGTTCAGTTCTTTATGGCCTTGGGGAGAAAAAGTCGTCAGATAATATATTATAGGAATTAAGTTTTTATAACCGTAGCTCCACTCCATTTAATATAAATCGTACATAAGTTTTTAAAACACTCATTAGTACGATTCTGACTACTGATCGATATGATGGATCGAACTCAGGTCTCTTGACTCGAATTCGGTTCACCCATCCACTCCGCTATCTTAACTAGTTGATTCAATACCTTCATAATCTTAAAGTACATGTTTCATATACTTTAAGATTATGAATATAGTATATTTTCACACGAATAAAACACTTATTAGAAAGTCACGATAGCCGAGTGGTTGGGTGATCGGAATTTCGTGTTGAGAGACCGGAGTTCTATCCCCAGATGGCGGGCTCGTACCAATGGGTTTTTCAAAAACTTATGTACGAATTATATCGTTGGCTTGGACATAAAAAGACGGCGACCTGCTCACCACCTGTCACGTTGTCCTGAAAATATCTTCGGTGGAAGGTGGGTCAAAGGGACTTAATTGTATAGACTAGACCTCTGTCTACCTCTGTATTGGGAATTGCGTGAATATATCTATTTGTTTTACTTTTTTTATTCACATACATTTTTAATAAAGTAACAGTCTTGGCAATTTAGTCCTAACGATCAATATCTCACATTAACTTATGTGGGATAACATGGCAGATAATCTAAGCCAACTATATAAATCATATACAACTTTCCTCATTGATTCCTACTTCCCTCATCTCTTCCTCCAGGGATAGACCTCGAATTTCCCGAATCGAATTACGATCACCCCACCATTCGGCTAACGTGACAGTACAGATATTATAGATAAATACTTCAGTGACGTGAAGAAAGAACAATATCATCCCATTTCTATACGTCGGTGTCTTAAGAGACAACTTAGAGGAAAGCTTTAAAACTGCTGGGCTACCGACAGATGGCACGATAACCAGCTAGATATGTCTAATCTTTTAAAACAAAACAAAAAAACAATCCAAATGACCTACCATGCCTCAGACATACACACAAACACACATGTTAATTATAATATACACCGTGTTCGCTTAAGATATTTAACTGCTTACCTCCTACTGGTAATAGTACAATGACAAAATCAAATAACAAAAACATCTTCAGGCCATTCCCAAAACATAACATAAAAATAGGTCTTAACAATTAAGTTCCTTCGATCCTCCTTCCACCGAAGAGATTTTTGGGAAAACGTGACAGAAGGTAAACCCGTTGACGCCAACGACGTAAATCTTACATAAGTTTTTTGAAAAAAGACTATTGTTATGAGCCTAGGGGATCGAACTCTGGGTCTCTTGACTAGGATTCCGATTACCCAACCACTCGGCTATCGTGACATCACATGATCAAATTTTTTTTATTTTCTAATTGAAATAATTAGACTGAAACTCACATGTAAAGGTGATCATGGAGACAGCCCAGTAGAGTCCGAATGTGAGACTATTATAGATGGAGGCGTCGTTAGGCGGCGAGTGCGTCCAAAACGGAGCATGGGTGAAGTTTGTAACAGAGCAATGGCTGAAACTGAAGATAATGTCTGTTAATAAATTAAAAGTCACGATAGCCGAGTGGTTGGGTGATCGGAATTTCGAGTCAAGAGACCCGAGTTCGATCCGCAGATAGCAGGCTCGTACCAATGGATTTTTCAAAACTTATGTACGAATTATATCGTTGGCTTGGACATAAAGACGGCGACCTGCTCACCACCTGTCACGTTGTCCTGAAAATATCTTCGGTGGAAGGTGGGTCAAAGGGACTTAATTGTATAGACTAGACCTCTGTCTACCTCTGTATTGGGAATTGCGTGAATATATCTATTTGTTTTACTTTTTTTATTCACATACATTTTTAATAAAGTAACAGTCTTGGCAATTTAGTCCTAACGATCAATATCTCACATTAACTTATGTGGGATAACATGGCAGATAATCTAAGCCAACTATATAAATCATATACAACTTTCCTCATTGATTCCTACTTCCCTCATCTCTTCCTCCAGGGATAGACCTCGAATTTCCCGAATCGAATTACGATCACCCCACCATTCGGCTAACGAGACAGTACAGATATTATAGATAAATACTTCAGTGACGTGTGAAGAAAGAACAATATCATCCCTTTCTATACGTCGGTGTCTTAAGAGACAACTTAGAGGAAAGCTTTAAAACTGCTAGGCTACCGACAGATGGCACGATAACCAGCTAGATATGTCTAATCTTTTAAAACAAAACAAAAAAACAATCCAAATGACCTACCATGCCTCAGACATACACAACAAACACACATGTTAATTATAATATACACCGTGTTCGCTTAAGATGTTTTAACTCCTTACCTCCTACTGGTAATAGTACAATGACAAAATCAAATAACAAAACATCTTCAGGCCATTCCCAAACATAACATAAAATAGGTCTTAACAATTAAGTTCCTTCGATCCTCCTTCCACCGAAGATATTTTTGGGAAAACGTGACAGGTGGTAAACCCGTTGACGCCAACGACGTAAATCTTACATAAGTTTTTTTTTTGAAAAAGACCATTATTATGAGCCTTGGGGATCGAACTCTGCGTCTCTTGACTAGAATTCCGATTACCCAATCACTCGGCTATCGTGACATCACATGATCAATTTTTTTTTATTTTCTAATGGAAATAATTAGGCCGAAACTCACATGTAAAGGTGATCATGGAGACAGCCCAGTAGAGTCCGAATGTGAGACTATTATAGATGGAGGCGTCGTTTGGCGGCGAGTGCGTCCAAAACGGAGCATGGGTGAAGTTTGTAACAGAGCAATGGCTGAAACTGAAGATAATGTCTGTTAATAAATTAAAAAGTCACGATAGCCGAGTGGTTGGCTGGTCGGAATTTCGAGTCAAGAGACCCGAGTTCGATCCGCAGATAGCAGGCTCGTACCAATGGATTTTTCAAAAACTTATGTATGAAGTATATCGTTGGCTTGGACATAAAGACGGCGACGAGCTCACCACCTGTCACGTTGTCCCGAAAATATCTTCGGTGGAAGGTGGGTCAAAGGGACTTAATTGTATAGACTAGACCTCTGTCTACCTCTGTATTGGGAATTGCGTGAATATATCTATTTGTTTTACTTTTTTTATTCACATACATTTTTAATAAAGTAACAGTCTTGGCAATTTAGTCCTATCGATCAATATCTCACATTAACTTATGTGGGATAACATGGCAGATAATCTAAGCCAACTATATAAATCATATACAACTTTCCTCATTGATTCCTACTTCCCTCATCTCTTCCTCCAGGGATAGACCTCGAATTTCCCGAATCGAATTACGATCACCCCACCATTCGGCTAACGAGACAGTACAGATATTATAGATAAATACTTCAGTGACGTGTGAAGAAAGAACAATATCATCCCATTTCTATACGTCGGTGTCTTAAGAGACAACTTAGAGGAAAGCTTTAAAACTGCTAGGCTACCGACAGATGGCACGATAACCAGCTAGATATGTCTAATCTTTTAAAACAAAACAAAAAAACAATCCAAATGACCTACCATGCCTCAGACATACACAACAAACACACATGTTAATTATAATATACACCGTGTTCGCTTAAGATGTTTTAACTCCTTACCTCCTACTGGTAATAGTACAATGACAAAATCAAATAACAAAAACATCTTCAGGCCATTCCCAAAACATAACATAAAAATAGGTCTTAACAATTAAGTTCCTTCGATCCTCCTTCCACCGAAGATATTTTTGGGAAAACGTGACAGGTGGTAAACCCGTTGACGCCAACGACGTAAATCTTACATAAGTTTTTTTGAAAAAAGACCATTATTATGAGCCTTGGGGATCGAACTCTGCGTCTCTTGACTAGAATTCCGATTACCCAATCACTCGGCTATCGTGACATCACATGATCAATTTTTTTTTATTTTCTAATGGAAATAATTAGGCCGAAACTCACATGTAAAGGTGATCATGGAGACAGCCCAGTAGAGTCCGAATGTGAGACTATTATAGATGGAGGCGTCGTTTGGCGGCGAGTGCGTCCAAAACGGAGCATGGGTGAAGTTTGTAACAGAGCAATGGCTGAAACTGAAGATAATGTCTGTTAATAAATTAAAAAGTCACGATAGCCGAGTGGTTGGCTGGTCGGAATTTCGAGTCAAGAGACCCGAGTTCGATCCGCAGATAGCAGGCTCGTACCAATGGATTTTTCAAAAACTTATGTATGAAGTATATCGTTGGCTTGGACATAAAGACGGCGACGAGCTCACCACCTGTCACGTTGTCCCGAAAATATCTTCGGTGGAAGGTGGGTCGAAGGGACTTAATTGTCTGGACTAGACCTCTTTCTACCCCTGTATTGGGAATTGCGTGAAGATATTTATTATATTTATTTATTTATTAATAAATTAAAGAGAAATATGTTTAAAATTTCAACCGACACGGACGGGATTCATACCCGCAATATTTGCGGTACCGTGGCAACGCTCTTACCTCCGAGCCACCGTGTCCTACATGCATCTACTGTAATTATTGAAATTTAAGGAAACATTAATTAGACAACGCCAACTTAATTTATAATGCAATTTTTATTGATTTTAATGCACATAAGTTATGCTGAACTTTTTGTCATTAAATTAAGGAGAAAAATTCTTAAAATTTGAATCGACACCTTTTTTTCTCTTATGGTTCTAAATGGTTCGAATCCCGCCCGTCTCCGTTAAAATTTTAAACGTTTCTTCTCTTTAATTTAATAACTAACAAAAATTTCAGCATAACATAGCTTTAAAATCGATAATATTTGGATAATGTCTGTATTAAAAAGAAACTTAACACACTAGACAGAAATCATTGAGATAAAGGCGGACAAATAAGACTTACCCAAAGCACATGAAACCCTGCTGCAGAGCCGCGATGAAGTAGCACGCAACAACCAGCAGAAAGAAGTAAGAGAAGAATCTCAGGAAGTTGCTGTAGTACACCCACTCGTCTTCCAGAGATTTGAGCATACGAAACACCTACCACATAATATACATCAACAACAATAGGCAGTATTTATGAAAGAAAGAATAAATAGATAGATAGATAGAGATAACATCACATACATTGTTCAGATACCAAAGTGTTTTAAGCACTCGTGTCATGGGATCA
This sequence comes from Sericinus montela, assembly GCA_029286605.1. Lineage (NCBI taxonomy): Eukaryota > Metazoa > Arthropoda > Insecta > Lepidoptera > Papilionidae > Sericinus > Sericinus montela. Next base: position 20,553,946 of record JAGSMR010000012.1, on the reverse strand, counting down.
GAAACAACCAAGAAACACCCGGACCGGAGAAACGGTAGAAAAAGTGGTTTTTCTGCATTGACCCCTCCGGGAATCGAACCCGGGACCTCAGAGGAGGCTTCAAGAAAGGTTTTCAGTTTATTTAAACAGATGGTAGACTCCGTCTTATGTTTTCGTGTGGTGTCAGCCTAGAAACATCACCTACACTCTTCGTTGCCGTAAAATGCGACTGAAAGAAAAGCCTAGTAAACGACATGGGTTGCTGATAGACGGCTGGATAACCATCTAGAAAAATACCAGACAGAGATTAAGGATTTCGGTGATTAGGTGTGATCGCCAATCCCCTGGGAGTTTTTTGGGAGTGGTGATTAAGGAAAATCTTCTTTACTAGAGAATTCTTTATCTCACGGTACACTTTTACATGCTGTTAAATAAATATGAAAATAATAAATGAGGACAACATCACATATTTGTGTTATAGAATCAGAAACAACGAAGCTACTACAAGCACCCAGACTCGAGACAATATAAAAAAAAGGTTTTCTACACTACTGTCCGGAATTCGAACTCTGGATCTTAGAGCTGGCGATACCTTATACCTTGGATACCGGTGTGTACGCCACTCTATTACGAATGTGGTCTAATAAATAGTACTAGTATAGTAACGAAAAAGTCACGATAGCCGAGTTGTTGGGTGGTCGGAATGTCGAGTCGAGAGACCCGAGTTCGATCCCCAGGTGGCAGTACCAATGAGTTTTTCAAAACTTATGTACGAATTTGATCGTTGGCTTGGACATAAAGACGGCGACGGGCTCACCAACTGTCCCAAATATATCCATATTTGGGACAGTTGGTCATATCCCAAAAATATCTTCGGTGGAAGGTGGGTCAAAGGGACTTAATTGTCTAGAATTGACCTCTGTCTACCCCTGTATTGGGAATTGCGTGAAGATATTTATTTTTATTTATTTTTTTAGTATAGTAACTATCAATATTGTGTAAATTCTTAAAGATGCTAAAAGGACCTTCGGTAGTCTGAGCAGTTTGTTGATCCCGGAAAAATGGCCGTCGGTGATGAATTCGAACATCGGCACCGTTGCAATGACGTCCAGCAAAAACCAGTGGCTGCGGATCTGCTGCGACGCGGTTTGGGCCAGAGTTATCGGAACACCTAAATTCATCATGGCGACGTCACTAAATAGAAAAGATAGCCCAATGGTTGGGTGATCGGAATTCGAGTGAAGAGACCCGAGTCCGATCCCCAGGTGGCGCAATCAAGGGTCTTCAAAACTTAAGTACGGTTTATATTGTTGACTATGACAAGCTCACCTTGTGATATCACGTTGTCCCAAAAAAACTCTTCGGTGAAAGTTGGGTCGAGAGGACCCAAAGGAATTATTGTAGACAATAATTCCTTTGGGTCCAACTCTAGAGAGTTGAAAATTTTTTTTTAATTAAATACTAAAAGATTTAGAAAAGGTAAAATTCGTTAAGATCTCTCTCTCTCTCTCAAAATATGGTGAAGACTGCACTGTAGTAGCTTGGCCGAACCTTTTAGATTTCAAAACTCGATGCTCGATTGAAGTAATCATTACTATCAACACCAAACGGCCTACAAAAGTCTACTGCAGTACGTAGACCTCTCCTGAAAGGATTATTTTCTATTATCGCCACGCTTTGCAAGTGGAATGGCGATCACACTAGAAACCTTGTATTATAAACCCTGCTGCCTAGTGACCAAAACCAGTCTGTTTAATTTTAGTCTGCTACTATTATTTCTTCAACCAACAGTCAGAAGCCATTTTATAGACCTTAGTCGAGTCTTACTACAGCCACAGAAAGAAAGAGGCTGGAATCTTAGGTCATTATTACGCAGTCAAAGGATGATAAAGCTTTGTAAAAGGTGGTACACTCCTCTGCCTTGCAGGGTGCAGGTCTGGGACCACTAACCAACTCTATCCTTTTCCTATCACCACATAGCAATGATTTCGATGGCCTTTTCTATTTAGTCAGTAGTAAGTCGGATCTGTGGCATAGTTTTACTTATTTAAAAAATAAAAATATAAATATCTTCACGCAATTCCCAATACAGGCGTAGACAGAGGTCTAGTCTAGACAATTAAGTCCCTTTGACCCACCTTCCACCGAAGATATTTTCGGGACAACGTGACAGGTAGTGAGCCCGTCGCCGTCTTTATGTCCAAGCCAACGATGTAATTCGTACATAAGTTTTTTTTGAAAAACTCATTGGTACTGCCACCTGGGGATCGAACTCGGGTCTCTTGACTGGAAATTCCAACCACCCAATCACTCGGCTATCGTGACTCTTTACTCAGTAGCAGAAATACTGCTGCCAAATAGCGGGTATCTATTGTGTTTCTGTTTAAAGGCGTTAGAGAGCCAGTGTTATTACGGGATATGAGCCCCTCTATCTTATTCCGGGGTTAAAGCTAGTTTTTTTTAATGATTGGTACTACGACAGCAACCAAAAACCCGTAAAAGAAATACTCCGGCAGTTGTTAACTATTGGCTTTTAATGCGTTACAAAGAGATATCTAATTATTATGTATTTGTATTTAATAGCCACGATAGCCTAGCGGTTGGGTGATCGGAATTCGAGTCGAGACCAGAATTTGATCCCCAGGAGGCAGACACGTACCAATGATTTTTACCAAAACTTACTTGAATATCTGAAAGATGCAAGCCAGTCCAGAGCCAAACTAAGATATGGCTCAGGACTGAGTTCTTTAGCAATCTTTCAAATACGCCGGTGGTGGACTCAGACTGGTATAAAGAATATGCTTCGTCATTACATAAAAAAGAAAGAAAAAGAACGAAATTGTTCATCTTTTTTACCATCCTCAACGTTAGCTCCAGTAGAGAGATACACGAAGATGTCCAGTATGTAGATGCACGTCACCACGTAGTCGTAGAACCGGAACTGTATCGGCACTTCCTTTTTATAAGCTATGTAATATGGATATGTCTGAAAGCAAGCCAAATTATAACGTTTAATCGGACATAGAAATACTTAACAAAAGTCACGATAGCCACGATAGGTTGGTTGTAATTAAGAGTCAATCAATGGTTTTTCAAAAAAAAAACTTATGTATGAATTATATCGTTAGCTTGGACATAAAGGCGGAGTCACCACCTGTCACTGTCTAGATGTGACCTCTATCTACCCCTGTATTAGCAATTGCGTGAAGATTATTTATTTTTAAGAAATACTTAGATAGGATCAACGTCGCATACATTGCTCCGATCCTAAAGGAAGTAGTTAAAGCATTTATGTTATGGAAATGGAAACAATAATAGTACCATTCTACGCACCGGTTTTCATAGTGCTGCCAGTATACACACACTAGACCCGGGTTGGATTCCCAGACAGTCCAAGACATGTATTTATTTACAATAATAATTAAGATACTAGTAATAATAAAATTACGATAGGAAGGGAAAAGATGGCATTGTAGGATACACTTTGAGGATACGTTTATTACTTTAATTATACGATATTTTAATATAAATAAATCATTAGTCATACTTCGGGTAAAAAGCTATGACTCACAAAGCACACTGCTACGATCACGCAGCACACGAAACTGCTCCAGAGGGTTTGCAGGGACGAGCGCGGTTGCAGAATGCACGGAAACGTAGACCGCAGACAGATCTCGTCAGACTCGTCCGTTAGCGACGCGTCTGCGCGCTGGGTGTAATCAGATTACATAAAAAATTACAGAACAGAGGCGAGTTGAAATCGCATCAAGAGGGTTACGTACACTATTATCACAATATAAGTTATTTTGTTAAGTAATAATAAGTTATATGTTATTTTAAGATCATGCACTCACTACTTATCGGTTTTCCCCTAATTCATAAATAAAAAAAAACTATTCCTCAATAGGTTGGTCAATTTCCTCTACTTTTTTAATAAGTTCAAATCAAATCATTATTAACTCACGATAGCCCACTGGTTAAATGATTGGAATTTCGTGTCAAGAGACCCGAATTCGATCCCCTGGTGGCAGGCTCGTATCAATGGGTTTTTCAAAAATTATGTACGAATTATATCGTTGGCTTGGACATAAAGACGGCGACGGGCTCACCTCCTGTCACCTTGCCCCGAAAATATCTTCGGTGGAAGGTGGGTCGGAGGGACTTAATTGTTTAGACTAGATCTCTGTCTAGACTAGACAAGACCCAGTATTGGTAATTGCGTGAAGATATTTGTATTTATTTTATTTATAAATCATTTATTCATCGAAATAAGTAATATACAATTAGATTTATCGATTGTCATTTTTAATCTATCACCATTTCATAATAAGATTCCTCTAACGGAGAAGAAATAGTCGAAAGACACTCCGCAGGTATCCCCTTTGGTGTCATTTAAAAAAAAACACAATTTTGATCATAAAATAATTAGAAACAGCATGGGAGCGATCAATTCATTCCCAGTGATATTCTCATTTATAGTATAATAACCCTTTTAATGAACCCTTTTAATTAAAAGACAAACGTAATGACGTTTGTCTTTAATAAATTTCTTGAACCTGTTAATAGGAACGTAACTTAATAACTAGGAAACTATTTTAAAATTAAAAAAGCATTTTGAGAATATCAAGCTCTTTTATTTGAAACTAGTTGCCTCCCGCGGCTTTGCCCGCAGTTTAACACTTAACGCGGAACCCTAATTATGTTTCTAAAATAAAAGTAGCCAATGGTACTCCTTATTACATTAGCTCTATGCCACCGAAAGTCCTATTAAAATCGATCCAACCGTTTCAGAGATTAGCCGAAACAAACAGACAGAAAGACAGATAAAATTTTTAAAAAACTGTTATTTTGGTTAATGTATCGTATATGTTCATATACATGTAGTAAAAAAGGTTATTTCAATAATACAAACAGACACTCCAATTTTATATATATGTATAGATATCACAAGAAGCAGTTTGAAAGTTTTGCAATAGCGACTCCAATATTCAGAACTTTTGTCCATTAAGATTGATTTTTAAACTTGTACCATATTTCCAGTTAGTCAGTCTAGCCTATTGGGAGAATTACGGTGACCCAACTACTGTTGGAATAGACCCGACACAGAAATGATTCTACAATGGTACCGTTTGATTATTCGGACCCCTAACGGTACGGAACCCTAATTATATACCTTGTATTGTAATTAGAGATCTATTTGCTAGTCAATATACTGATATATGGTAAATTCCTCAATTGGGTGTCGAAGAGGCGACTAAGGGAAAAAACCTTAACCAAATCAAGCGTCAACAGTCTAATGATTTAGGGTGCGGACTGCAAATCATAACTTCGCAGGTTCAAGCCCGCAATTCGACTATTGTCGTGAGCCACTCCAAACATTGCATTGCAATTTAGTTGGAGTGGTTAACAGGAGTGCTAGTAATGTTATTTGGCGTTGCTTTAAAAAAAATCAGCTTGCCAAGCGTATAGTGGCAATTCCGTACGAGAGATGCCAAGATCCTACAATAACTTTGGAAGGGAGAAAGAAAACTATACTAACGTTCCGCATGATGTAGCATCCAGCAATCTCCAGCATTATATCTGTTCGCGCCAAGAGCAAGTCGCCGTGGGAATCCTTGGCCTCCTTCAGCAACATTAAGTTACGTTTGAAGCGGCGGATGCTGCTTTTATACCTATAACAACGGATCTTATATGATATCTCTAACGGATCGATAAATATTTATTTATTTATTCTACTTTATCTATTCTCCCAACCACAACCTATGGGTCCCATTAGCTGAGTGGTTGGGTGATCGGAATTCGAGTCGAGATACCCAAGTTGTGTTTAATATATTGATCGAACCGGGAATCATACCCGGGACCTCAGAGCTGACGACACCATGAAAACCGATGTATACGCCACCCTCCACGGAGAACGTGGAATGTATAAGTAAGTAAATAAATAAATACATATTTTCACGCAATTCCCAATACCGGGGTAGACAGAGGTTTAGTCTAGACATTAAGTCCCTTTGACTCACCTTACAGCGAAGATATTTTCGAGACAACGTGACAGGTGGTGAGCCCGTCGCCGTCTTTATGTCCAAACCAACGATGAAATTCGTACATAAGTTTTTGAAAAACTCATTGGTACTGCCACCTGGGGATCGAACTCGGGTCTCTCGACTCCATAATTCTGACAACCCTACTCGGCTATCGTGACTTAAAACTTAAACTTCCGGCTAGAAAAATATATAAGTAAAATAGGCTCCTCCCAACCACCGGCGTAAATATCTTCGGTGGAAGGTCAAAGGGTCAAAGGAACTTAACTGTCTAAAGTAGACCTCTGTCCACCCCTGAATTGGAAATTGCGTGAAGATATATTTTTTTATATATTTATAAAGGAAATCAAATTAGGCGGTGGTCCTTCCCCGGTCGAGCCGGTACGAACGGTATCGGAAGATACTGTCTTTTGAATCCACCGCGTTTCAAAAAGAGATGGAAAATATATAAAAAAACTGATATCTTACTTGGAGACTTCAGGGTTCTTTGAAAAGTAATGTCTTTTGACCCTTTCGAAATGCTCCTGAAATCAGATTTATATTTATATAATAATAATATAATATATCTTCACGCAATTCCCAATACAGGGGTAGACAGAGGTCGAGTCTAGACAATTAAGTCCCTTCGACCCACCTTTCACCGACGATATTTTAGGGACAACGTGACAGGTGGTGAGCCCGTCGCCGCCTTTATGTCCAAGCCAACGATATTCGTACATAAGTTTTTGAAAAACTCATTGGTACTGCCACCTGGGGATCGAACTCGGGTCTATTGACTGAAATTCCGACCACCCAACCACTCGGCTATTGTGACTTTTACATTTTAGATTTATATTTACATTATTAATAAAATCTCTTAAAACTCGCATTGATTATATTTTTTATTAAATTGATTTAATATATTATCATATCAATTTATAATCATATATACATGATTATAAATTCCAATTGCATACAGATTGTAAATAACACGGTAGCCGAGTGGTTGGGAGATCGGAGTTCGAGTCAGGAGATCCGAGTTCGATCCCCAGTAGGTAGGTTCGTATCAATGAGCTTTTACAAATTTATGTAAGATTTGTATAGTGGACGTAAAGATGGCGACTGCCGTCCTCACCATCCGTCACTTTGTTCCATAATAAACTCCTGTGATAAATGACCCATGTTATAAAAGGATAAATCGTCTATCTCTTAATCGTCTAGATCTCTGGCTACGTACGTTCGTTGCATCCGATTCCAAAACACACGCGCTTTAGCTAGCTACTTCGGGATGAGAGTGAGTATGAATGTGTGTGTGTGTGTGTGCAGAGTGAAATGTATGTGGGGACTTAATTGTCTAGATCAGACCTCTGTCTACCCTGTATCGGGAATTGCATGGTGTAAATACCATTTAATGTCACAATGATTTTTTTTACTTCTTACAATCAGTTTTCCTTTGTTTTGTTTATTTATTTTTTGTATACGTTATTATTTTGAAATTTGTTAATATTTTAAAATAGACATATGTTTCAAATTGTAAGTTTTTTTTTTAAGTTTGAGTATTTATAACTACTGCCAGACCAAGATGTATACCATAGGCTGCGCTGAAAATACCGCAGGGAAAATACGTCACGGGGATACCCGTAACGTATGCTGAGCCTTGACCATTTTGTGGTTACTTTTTTTATTTAATTTTGAAACATACATACATATACTCACGCCTCTTTCCCGTAGGGGTGGGCAGAGACCATTTCTTTCCACTTGCTACGATCCTTACATACTTGTTTCATTATTCCCTTCATACATTCTCTTCGATTTAAGGTACTCTTGACCTGGCCTTTTTTCAGGACGTCTCGAAACGTCCGCCTAGGTCTTCCCCTTCCTACACTTCTATTCACACTCGCCTTATACACTTTTTTCGTCAATCTTTCTTCATTCATTCTCTCGACATGGCCAAACCATCTCAGCATACCTTTCTCAATTTTAGTCCTACATCTTCTTTCATCAATTTTGAAATATCTAGTTTTTATATTTTAATGATTGTATATGGTGCAACAAATAAAGTTTTCTTTTTTTTTTAAATAAAACGATTTTCGGAATATATCGCGTTTTTAATTAGTTTTTACAAACTATTTTTATTTCCCGACGTTTCGGATGCTTTACAGCAACCGTGGTCACGGGGGGACTCTTTTTTTTTCTATCTGTATATATATTTAGTATTTAAAATTCATTGTTCAACTTATATCTGCGACTTGATCGCAAGTATGAATTATATATATAAAGTTACGATAGCCGAGTTGTTGGGTGGTCGGAATTTCGAGTCGAGAGACCCGAGTTCGATCCCCAGGTGGCAGTACCAATGAGTTTTTCAAAAACTTATGTACGAATTTTGATCGTTGGCTTGGACATAAAGGCGGCGACGGGCTCACCACCTGTCCCGAAAATATCTTCGGTGGAAGGTGGGTCAATGGGACTTAATTGTCTAGACTTGACCTCTGTCTACCCCTGTATTGGGAATTGCGTGAAGATATTTATTTATTATTATTATTAGTGTTTACTCCAACGGGTGCGTACATAGAAAGCGGCCAGTATAGCGGCGGACTGGCCGTTTTCCGTCCCGTGGCGGAGCGCGATGCGCCAGAGGTCGACGGCGGCGAGCGCGTGCGCGGCGCAGAAGGTGGCGGCGCGGATGTCGACGTGCGCGCGCGTGCACGCGGCGGGCGCGCCGCCCGCGCACGCGCACAGCGCCGTGCCGCGCGTCATGCGCAGCGTCGCCGTGCTGTCGTCCTCGGCTGTCAGCATCTACGTGCGTTGCCGACAAACGTGTTTGCGATGCGTTGTTTTTTTTTTATAGATTTTAATGCACGAAGTCGTGCTGGGCTTTTTGGTTATTGAATTCATGAGAAATGGCTGATAATGCCAGTGGATGGAATGCAATTGGTTGGTTTATTTTTTTTTAAACATGTTGTTATTAGAGAACTTTATATTATAGAATAGTATACTTATTTCGTGCGTACATTAGTACATACGGTTTTTTACTTTCATTCTTTTTTCTTTTAAATAACATCTATTATTTCACAGTCTTCATATAAACCTTTTAAATATTTTCTTCAATAGTTTAATAAGGTACTTATTAAATTAAAGAAAAAAAATGTTTCAAAATATCAACTGACACGGGCGGGATTCGAACCCACGACCTCTGCCGAACCGTGGCAACGCTCTTACCTCTGAGCCACCGTGTCTTACACGCACGCAAGGCACTTATGGTAAAAAGATGGACATTGTAAATAAAATTACTTCTATGTCACCGTAAGTTATGTAAATAATTGAGGACTTTTTAGTCGATCGCTTGATAATGACGTCGCCAGGAATATAGTGAATTGTCTCCATTTTCTTGGCGATTTCACAGAGAAACTGGTACGAGAGGTCACGGAGTATGCGGCTCTGAAAAAAATTATAACAAAATAAACAAATATCTTCACGCAATTCCCAATACAGGGGTAGACAGGGGTCTAGTCTAGACAACTGAGTCCCTTCGAACCACCTTCCACCGAAGATATTTTCGGGACATCGTGATAGGTGGTGAGCCCGTCACCGTCTTTATGTCCAAGTCAACGATATATTTCGTACACAAGTTTTTTTTTTGATAACCCATTGGTACGAGCCTGCCACCAGGTGACCGACCTCGGGTCTCTTGACTTGAAATTCCAACCACCCACCCATTCGGCAATCGTGACTTTTAATACTTACATACAAATAGAAATTTTTGGACTACGGGATAGGTTGTGAGCCTGTCCTCCTGTGGTTATGTCTAAGCCAAGGATATAAATCGGGCATAAGTTTCTGAAAAAAACCCATTGGTACGTATAATTACTTTAAACCGAGAAAGTTGATTATGAATTACCTACAACCTAAGCGAACGAACCGAACGTGGGACAAGGTTGTCAAAAAACAATTATCTGGTGCTGCAATCGCCAAAGCGCTAACCTTTCTGAAAGAGACTCATTAGCCTGAAATGCCAATACAGTCTAAAAAAATCTACTACAGACTGGTAATATATATTCAAAACGATCGGTAAAAGTCCATTCCAGAATATAGGCCACGGAAAAATCGGAAAACACTTTTTCTACATTTTCTCGGGTTCGGGTGTTTGTGGTATCTTCGTTATTTCAGATTCCATAATACAAGTTCTTAAACTACTTACTCTGGGTTCAGAGCACTATATGAGATGTTATCCCAATCTATGACTGTATTAATTTTGAAAACTAAAACCACATTTAAATTTGCATTTAGTAACCGCTGAAAAGTCTCAAAATTCTTTAATAATTTTAAATAAAAAAAATATCTTCACGCAATTCCCAATACAGGGGTAGACAGAGGTCAAGTCTAGACAATTAAGTCCCTTTGACCCACCTTCCACCGAAGATATTTTCGGGACATCGTGATAGGTGGTGAGCCCGTCACCGTCTTTATGTCCAAGTCAACGATATATTTCGTACACAAGTTTTTTTTTTGATAACCCATTGGTACGAGCCTGCCACCAGGTGACCGACCTCGGGTCTCTTGACTTGAAATTCCAACCACCCACCCATTCGGCAATCGTGACTTTTAATACTTACATACAAATAGAAATTTTGGACTACGGGATAGGTTGTGAGCCTGTCCTCCTGTGGTTATGTCTAAGCCAAGGATATAAATCGGGCATAAGTTTCTGAAAAAAACCCATTGGTACGTATAATTACTTTAAACCGAGAAAGTTGATTATGAATTACCTACAACCTAAGCGAACGAACCGAACGTGGGACAAGGTTGTCAAAAAACAATTATCTGGTGCTGCAATCGCCAAAGCGCTAACCTTTCTGAAAGAGACTCATTAGCCTGAAATGCCAATACAGTCTAAAAAAAAATCTACTACAGACTGGTAATATATATTCAAAACGATCGGTAAAAGTCCATTCCAGAATATAGGCCACGGAAAAATCGGAAAACACTTTTTCTACATTTTCTCGGGTTCGGGTGTTTGTGGTATCTTCGTTATTTCAGATTCCATAATACAAGTTCTTAAACTACTTACTCTGGGTTCAGAGCACTATATGAGATGTTATCCCAATCTATGACTGTATTAATTTTGAAAACTAAAACCACATTTAAATTTGCATTTAGTAACCGCTGAAAAGTCTCAAAATTCTTTAATAATTTTAAATAAAAAAAAAATATCTTCACGCAATTCCCAATACAGGGGTAGACAGAGGTCAAGTCTAGACAATTAAGTCCCTTTGACCCACCTTCCACCGAAGATATTTTCGGGACAACGTGACAGGTGGTGAGCCCGTCGCCGTCTTTATGTCCAAGCCAACGATGAAATTCGTACATAAGTTTTTGAAAAACTCATTGGTACTGCCACCTGGGGATCGAACTCGGGTCTCTCGACTCGAAATTCCGGCCCCCCCAACAACTCGGCTATCGCGACTTACGAATTTTACTCTATATTATTAAATTGCTCACACTTTGAGTAGCTTTAAAGTAAATATCCATGTAGACTATAGAGGGCAGCCAAGGCGGGAACGTCGGTAACAGCTGAGTGGTGTATACAGCTTTCTGCTTATGCCAATACATCTTGTAGAACGTCTGCACTTTCTCACTTAGACTGGCGGACAGGTTCGAATCTTTCTGAAAATATGTTTTTTTTTTTGTTTATTCTTAATTTGATGTTTAACATTTAAATCGGATGAGTTGAAGAGAAGTCAAATGTGAACATTCCACTTTACTTTAAAATTTCAAAGTGATGTAGCAACACCATCATTTTAGTTTATTTATTTATATATTTATCAAGGGAGTCGTTGCTTCCTTTATTGCGTTCTTTTTAATGTCGATAACTTTGTTTTAGTGGTGATTAAGGCGATCGCCAATCCGCTTGCTAAGTACCAGACCAGTCGCACCTCATACGCTGCTGCCCATCTACGGTATGATTAATATTTTTAGAGATGGTTATCCCGCCATCTAACGGTCGTCATAAAGATATTCAAGGTCGCCTCTTAAGTGGGTGTCTTAAGAGGCAGAAAGGGATTGGCAACATTCTTACGCCATTAACACACGGCTATCGTTACTAGAAATGCTATTTACGTGTTGTTGTGTTTACTTACTATATATTGTACATTATAAGTAAATTGCTTAATACTTAAATGCTGTTATTGCTTTATGATTTCTTGTATTAAAGCGAATACCACACATTTAAAATAAAACTAGCGGTTTTATTTGGTTTTTTAAACTATTTTAACTTCCAGACCTTTTCCTGTACGTGTAAAGCACCCAAAATGAAGAGAAGAAAACAAATTTAAAAAACTAAATAAAGACATGACAAAATCTGTAAATAATCGTTTTATTTTAAATACATTATTACTTGTACAAACAATAGTCACGATAGCCGAGTGGTTAGGTGGTTGTAATATCGAGTCGAGAGGCCCGAGTTCGATCCCCAGGTGGCTTGTACCAATGGGTTTTTTAACAAACTTATGTACGATTTATATCGTTGGCTTGGACATAAAGACGGCGACGGCTCACCACCTGTCACGTTGTCCAAAATCTTCGAAGGAAGGTGGGTCAAAGATACATAATTGTCTAGACCTCCTCCCCTGTAATGGGAATGGCGGAAAGATATCTTTTTGGTTTAGTGATTCACTGTTAAGCATGGAGATTCAGAAGTACTGATCGAAACGTATCAGCTCGCACCATGTCCTTGATGATGAGCCGGAATCGCGCCCGGAAAGCGACCTCCGGCCTCATGCAGATGCCGATCACGAGCGACAGGGAGGCGATGGCGGAGCCCGAGACCGTCAGGCAGCCGGTTATCTGCACCAGGAGACAGACGATCCGCTCCATGTCATTCTGAGGCGCAACTGAAGGCCTGCGTGATTTAATTTAAATCACCTTCTATATCAAATTTACGATAGCTCACCGGTTAGGCCACCGGAATTTGAGTCGAGAGCCCCGGGTTCGATCGTCAGGTGGTAAACTCGTACCAATGAGTTCTTTCAAAATGTATGTACGATTCATATCGTTGGCTTGGACATAAAAACGGCGATAGGCTCACCGCCTGTCGCGCTGTCCTAAAATAGGCTTCGGTAAAAGGTAGGACGAAAGGATTTCCTTGTCGAGACCTACAATAAACGTACAATAAACCTACAATATGAGATTACAATAAACTTACATAGATACACAAACAAATAGATAAATATTCGTATATTAAACATACTTAACTCGGGGACAAACTGTAATATTTATCACAGAAATGTTTACCCCCAGCGGGATTGTAACCCCAACCCTTAGCTTCAAAGAAGCCCGCGAAAATAAATCCTTCTAAAGATTGCATTCACCCTCCGGCAAGCCAATGTAACGGTTATAAGAATTAGTGATATTTGATAAGTATAATCAACCACACGCATGAAATTTAGTATAAGGAGACTTGAGTATTACTTATTTCATATGCAAATCGTATCATTAGCATGGATACTAAGACAGCGACAGGCTCACCACTTGTCACGTTGTACCGTAAATATATCTACGTACTTATAAGTACCGAATAAATACATAATGTGGGTTGAGAGGGCTTCGAAATTATATAGATATATATATATATATATATATATATATATATATTATATATATATATATATATATATATATATATATATATATATATATATATATATATATATATATATATATATATATATATATATATATATATATATATATATATATATATATATATATATATATATATATATATATATATATATATATATATATATATATATATATATATATATATGTATATATATATATATATATATATATATATATATATATATATATATATATATATATATATATATATATATATATATATATATATATATATATATATATATATATATATATATATATATATATATATAGATATATATAGATTGGGACCACATCACATACATCCGATCTCAATATAACATGCTAAAGCACTTGAGGTATGGGAATCAGAAACAAAGAAGGCACCACAAACACCCAGATCCGAGAAAATGTAGAAAAAATATATTTTCTACTTTGACCCGACCGGACAAGGTGCCGCCATCTTGAAGTCCCGGGTTCGACCCAGGACCTCAAGATGGCGGAACCTTGAAAAGCGATGTTACACCACCTCGCACACACCTTCACCACTCGTCCGCGGAGGTCGTCCATTTGTCAAAAATTGTCAGGGCGGGAAACGGGATAGAAATAAAAATATAACACAATAATCACTGACCTACCCGATAGGTATGAACATTTTGTTAACAAGGTAGATAGCGCTGATAAATCTTGTGAGGTTGCGCTCGACAAAGTGTTTGCCCCTGAAGTGTTTGCTAGTTTCGTCCGTCCAAACTTCATCCGCTTGAGTGATCTCCAGGTCATCGTTATCCTAAATAAATAAATAAAAATCTTCAAGCAATTCCCAATACAGAGGTCTAGTCTAGACAATTAAGTCCCTTCGACCCACCTTCCACCGAAGACATTTTCGGGAAGTGACAGGTGGTGAGCCCGTCGCCGTCTTTATGTCCAAGCCAACTATATAATTCGTACGAAAGTTCTTGAAAAACCCATTGGTACGAGCCTGCCACCTTTGGATCGAACTCGGGTTTCTTAACTCGAAATTCTGACCACCCAACCACTCGGCTATCGTGACATTATCGTTATCCTGACAATCATAAATGAGTTCACACATCAAGCTTCTTACATCAATGGTAATTCGATTAGGGCCGAGGTCCATCAGAGGCAGGTGAATCGGGAAAGTGGCGCAAACATGAGTGTTTGAAAGGATATGTTTGTTCCATTTCCCGCAGAGAACTTCAATTCGAGGAGTCCTCGCGCGATACAGTTTCTAAAAAAATTGCATCAGCGCCTGGTCGCAGCCGCTGGTGACAAGAGGGCTGGTTCATTTCACCCTCGACGGTTAAGTCTAACCACTCAACGTAGAAATGCAACCAGCGTTCTTTGTGCCTTGCCACAAGCAGTAGAGCTGTATGATTATAATAGTTTTTTGTTTATAAGTATTAAAAGTAATATTTAAATATTTATATAAATTTTATTTCTGTGAATAAAGAATTAAAAATGTTTTAAGTTAATGCTTTAAAGTCAGTAAGGAATTATTTCAAATAAAAAATTTACGCCGATACCTCCTGAATCTGCAGCCAAACAAGGGCCCAGGTGACTCGAAGCACAAAGAAGATATAACAATATTTAAGCGTGGTGCCAGGTATGCTACCTTTGAGGTTATAATCATTCAGGGCCCCTGTAAAAAATTATCCTGGTAAACAGAAATTTTAACAGAAGTATTAAAATATATATTATTTTTATTTATATTACACATAACATCCAGTTCCAATCTAGGATAGCTTGTTGTGATGTGACTAATTAGATGAATAATCATATTTTATATACAGAAAAAAATTATGTTAATATTTACAATACTTATTAACTAAAAACTATTATAATCGTAGAGCCCTACTCCTCGTGGCATGGTACCAAGAACGCTGGCTGCATTTCCACGTTGAATGGCTAGACTTAACCGTTGAGCGAGAAAAGAACCAGCCCTCTTGTCACCAGCGGCAACGATAAGTCGCGGATACAATTCCTTTAGAAACTGCATCGCGCGGGGACCCCACGGACCGATTGTCTCTACGGCAAATGGAACAAATATATAGTCTCCTTTCAAAGACTCATATTTACGCCATTTACCCGATTCAGCTGCCTCTGATGCCGCCCCGGCCCTTATCGAGGTACCTTGATATGAGAGGCCGCTAATGTATCGACGCAAGTTGCGTCCCACATAAGAGCTTTGCCTCTCTTCCAAGGGACTAAAGTCAAGCCGTCGGGTCTCTTACCATCCACCCTAAATATTCCACAAGGCTCTAAAACCGATGCAATATTTATGGAAACAAGAGCCCTTCGGATGACCTCATTCAAGGAACCGTGACGAGATAGTCTGCCGGCACTTTTTTGGCATAAAAGTCCGTGGAGGCCTAACTCGTCGACGTCGCTGCCACAAGGACATCGATGTGCCCCTAACTATGAATTTATCACGATAGCCGTGATAGTGGTTCGGTGGACGGAATTTCGTGTCAAGAGACCCGAGTTCGATTCCCAGGTGGCAGGCTCGTACCAATTTATTGTTCAAAAACTTATGTACGAATTATATCGTTGGCATGGACATAAAGACGGCGACGGGCTTACCACCTGTCACGTTGTCCCGAAAATATCATGGTGCATGGTGGGTCAAAGGGACTTAATTGCCTAGGCTAGACCTATATCTACCCCTGTATTGGGAATTACGTGAAGATATTTATTTATTTTATTTTAATATATGTATCTAAAGAACTTGAACGTGAGGACTTACATAGGTATCTGAAGGGACGATGCAGTCGTATGTAGTAACACATCAACTTATATTCACGAGGATGGAAATGAAGCGGTATATAATGTAAATAAGACAACGTATCGAGCACGAAACCAACTGTAAAATATATTTATTTTATTTGACGGCCTCCGTGGACGAGTGGCGTAAACACTGGTTCGATTCCCGGTCGGGTCAATGTAGAAATACCACTTCTTCTACATTTTCTCGGGTCTGGGTGTTTTGTGGTACCTTCGTTGTTTCCGATTCCCATACCTCAAGTGCTTTAGCATCTTACATTGGGATCAGAGCAATGTATGTGATGTTGTCCCTATCTATATAAGTATTTATTTATTCTTTTACACTTTATTTTATACCTTAAGTAGAAAAGGGCGGACTTAATGCCTATAGGCATTCTCTGCCAGTCAACCCGAGTTGAAAATATTGTTATGGTGCTGTCAACTGAGTTTCATAACAAAGCGAATAAAATATATGTATATAATATAACCTATGACGTAGGTGTTAAAAGATAACTTACTATCAATTCCAATTATTTATACGTCAATGAATTAACACACATTATATTAATCGATTATCATTATTTATTTATTTAGAATTTATTGCACACCTTATAAACTAAGGGTTCCAATGAGCGGACTTAATGCCTTGAGGCATTCTCTACCAGTCAATTCTGGTCGATGGAGAAAAGTAAATGGTAGGCGTGAGCAATATTGAAAAATATATATTAAATATTTAAATAATCTGTATAAAGTAACAAATGTTACTGACATTTTATATACATACAAAATACTAATTAATATACTATAAAAATAAAGCAATTACATATCTTAGAAATACATAATTATATATTAATAAAATAATAATATAAAAATACATAAATATATTGGATCGATACTTAGGTGGAATTGATTTTCATAAAATGCTCTCGGATCTTTCTTTTGAACGTGCTCTTAATGGATGTTTTCCTGACATCATAGGGGAGGGCGTTCCAAAGAAGTATAGCTTTAACTGTAAATGAAGATCCGAAGAATCCAGTGCTATACTGGGGAATGCCAATCTTGAGACTATTCAAACTCCGAGGAAGCCGGTTATGAGTTAAACAAAGATATTGAAAGTTATTCCTTAAGTAAATTGGAGAAGAGATATCGTTTAAGATAGAATATAATGTAAGTAAAATTCTGGAGTTCCGCCTTTGTCAAATAGAAAGCCATTTTAGCTTGGAACGATAAAAAGAGATTTGGTCGTATTTACGTAATCCGAAGATAAATCTTATACAGTTATTGAGAAGGCGCTCCAATTTGTTTAAAAGAGCTTTATAATACACCGTTTCGTAATGAGGTTCTTCTAACGGAAAACAAACAGGGAAAAGAAGCTACTATTGAGTAGGTACTATTGAGTCCTTTCTTTTTAGAAAAAAAAAATATTTTCACGTCATTCCCTAAACTGGAATAAACAGAGGTCTAAGCAATTAAGTCCTTTAGTATTGGGAAATGCGTGAAAATAGAGTAAATGTAAAGGTTGGTATGTATGGATGTTTGTAACTTCATCACGCAAAAACTCCTGAACTTATTGTTGTGAAATTTGACACACATCTGTCAACTCAACAGCGGACAGCTTAATAAATAGGTCGGATACCTTTATATTCGGCAAATGCATGAGAGACATGACTAGGAGAGAACTGAAATATGATTTTACTGGTGGGACATTATGTGAGAAATTGAAGACAGCTCGGCGCCAACACTCCTAAGAGCCTAGCCTCTCAATATAAGGGCATCGCCTTGGTACGGCGTGTGTCGCGGCTTCGTGTCAGAAAATTTTTAAATTCCTCATTAATATAAAGTTATTTAAAATAAAAAAGATTTTTGAAAACCAATACTACTGATACCACTAGATTGTCTGTGGAAAACCATTGTAATCTCTCATTTTCAGAACAAAAATGGTTCTTACTGTTAATTAAATAAATGTTTTCACGGCCATTCCCAATACAGGGGTAAACAGAGGTCCGGAAAATTAAATCCTTCCGACCCACCTTTCACCGCAGAAATTTTTTGGGACAACGTGACAGCTGGTGAGCCTATCGCCGTCTTTAAGTCTAAGCCAACTATATAAATAGTACATTACACTCGGTTATCGTGACTATTTCTAAAGTGACTTTACTTTAGAAACTGTCACGATCGCCAATTGGTTTTTTGTTCTATTCCAAAAACTTACCTTCAGTGGACCAAGTAATATAAGAATTTTCTCTATTCACATACAGGTTATAGGCGATGCCCAGAACATGTATTGCATACACCACGTTGTAGAAGATGTCAAGTAAGCGATAGTACGGTACCAAAGAGTCCACTGACAGCAACACAATAGACAACAGAACAACGATACATATGAAAATGTTCCATGCCGTATCCTCTGGACAATTCTGGAAGCTTTTGACTATTTGTTCACGTGTCCACCACAATGGGTACTCCGCCTGGAATATAATAAATAAATAAAACATATATATAGGTACAACATCACGTACATTGCTCTGATCCCAAAGTACGTAAATAAAGCACGCGTGTTATCGGAAACGGCTTCTTGTTAAATAAAAAGTAAAATAGGAGCCAGTAAATGCCTGCAGCTGGGAAATTGTGTTTCCTAAAAGACTATTTGAAAGAGATTTATTACAGGAGAACTTCCACCACGCTTTTTCAGGTCGGAATGGCGGATTTCGAACATCCATAATAAATTTTCCCTAATTGTTATTTCTCTATCTTCACGCAATTTCTAATACAGGGGTAGATAGGTCTAGTCTAGACAATTAAGTCCCTTTGACTAAAGACACCTAAAGATAATTTTCAGGACAACATGACAGGTGGTGAGCCCGTCGCCGTCTGTACGTCCAAGCCAACGACATAATTCCTACATAAGCTTTTAAAAACCCAATGGTCGACCTGGGGATCGAACTCGGGTCTCTTGACTCGAAATTTCGACCACCCATCCACTCGGCGTGACGTGACACTCCAACGTGACTTGTCATTATTTCTCTGGTATTCAAATTTCTACACGAAACGTTCCTTTACTACCGAACCGTTTTGTTTTCCGTAAATTCAACTTCGTAAGATCCAGGATCGAAATTGGGACATACACGTATAATGCAACCCCTATCCCTGACTAAAACTACCAGAAAAATTACTATATCATGAATTCTAGGCTCAAAGTGTTGATTCTAGAAGACAATCGAACGTAAATAATGCATGGCCTAGACCTCGAACACGGAACTCAGTCTCATTTTGTCCGATGTTGTTATTGTTTCCGATAATACTAGAGGTCAATATTATGCTAAACTTCTCACTATATATATATATATATATATATATATATATATATATATATATATATATATATATATATATATATATATATATATATATATATATATATATATATTCGACTAAGGCGAATTACATACATTATACATACATTTCAGGCAATTTAAAAACAAGCCTAAAAAGTCCACTACAAAAAAAACATTTACGGATTTTTTTAATAAATATTTTCATGCAATTCCCAATACAGGGGTAGACAGAGGTCTAGTCTAGACAATTAAGTCCCTTCGACCCGCCTTCCACCGAAGATATTTTCGGGACAATGTGACAGGTTGTGAACCCGTCGCCGTCTTTATTTCCAAGCCAACGATTACATCGTTCGTACATAGGTTTTAGAAAAACCCATTGGTACGAGCCCGCCACCTGGAGATCGAACTCGGGTCTCTTGACTCGAAATTCCGACCACCCAACCACTCTATCGTGACTTTTACGGATTTTTTTCACAGACAATATATCGTTGCTGTGTGGTATCGGCGTAAGAATCTACCACCCCCCTCTCGTTGATGTCGAAAGATGCGAATAGGTCAAGCATGTATGAGCCTGGAAATACCATTGCCTGTCGACCCATGGCCAGATGAAGAATCTAAAAAAGTGCCAGACAAAAGAAAAAGATAAGTAAGCGGAGCATCAATCGCAATACCAGACCCTCACAGTTTAGATTCTTATGCTCGTCGATCAGATCGACCGATCACCTTGTTTTTGATTTAAATAATACAATAAAATATCTTCACATCATTCCCAACACAGGAATAGTCAGAGGTCTAGGTCTTTCGTTGTGAGTCTGTACAATAATCATACTAAACTACTGTAAAATAAGTAACAATATAAATCGTATATAAATTTTGAGAAACCCGTTACTACAAGCTTTCTACCAGGGGATCGGTCTCGTGTACGAATTCCGATCGCACAACCACTTGTAACGACAGCCGAGTGGTTGGTTGGTCAGAATTTTGTGTCAGAGGCCCGAGCTCGATCCCTAGATGGGAGGCTTGTACCAAAGGGTTTTTCAAAAACTTATGTACGAATTATATCGTTGGCTTGGACATATAGACGGCGACGGGCTCACCACCTGTCACGTTGATCCGAAATTATCTTCGGTGGAAGATGGGTCAAAGGAACTTAATTGTCTAGACTAGACCGCTGTCTACCCCTGTATTGGGAAATGCGGGAAGATATTTTTTTTACAACCAATTGTATTTTCATTAGATATTTTCCGCTTTGGGTGAGGCCGATGTTTCGCAGTGGACTCATGATAGGCTATAAAGAAGAACCACTTGTATCGTGACTGATATTCATATAATACAGTTAATTAATACTTTTTTGTGTCCAGTACACAGCATATGGGTGAAACAATTATTCGTTCGTGTGCAGTCAACCCGCATCCGAGGCGTCATTATATGTAACTATTGACGACTTCTGTTTATGCCCAGAATTCGACTGCCGTGACCATAGCAAAATAGGCTTTAATTAAGGTACTTAAAAGCTATTTCCGTGAGTCGTCTATTACGAAACCCGAAGATAAATATACAGCGTAAGAATGTGCCAAAATCTTACGCTGTTAACACAAGCCATGACAAAACACAGCCTTATTGTTACCGTGTATCAGTCGTATCTTCCCGTCATTCCGAATACAGGGCAGACAGAGGTCTAGACAACTAAGTCCTTTCGACCCACCTTCCACCGAAGATATTTTTGAGACAACTTGACAAGTGGTGTACCCGTCGTCTTTATGTCCATGCCAACGATATAAATCATACACAGTTTGTGAAAATACCCATTAGTACGAGCCTACCACTTGGGTATCAAACTCAGTTCTCTTGACTCGAATTCCGATGACCCCAACCACTCTGCTATCGTGACTATTATATCATTCGTCATTGATATTGATTACTATAGATACCTCAACTTCGTGTACGCCATTTTGGTATTCTACGTCTTTAGCAGCTAGACTGTTCCTTTTGAATAGTATGCTATTAGATCTTTGCATTTTACTAATTCGTTTTTTATTTTATTTCAATTGCCTTTTTTCTTACGGCATACGAGTAGACACTTTAATAAACATTAACGTTAAAAAGAATTGTAAGATTATGTTTCAAAATATTTTTACGTACAGCTGTTTTTGTCATAGACTGACTGTGAGAGTATCCACTCTTTGATGATGTTTTTCTTCTATGGTTGACCTTCAGATTTATATTATTTATTTATTTATCTATCTTCACGAGAACAGATCGCCTAGTGTCACGATCCTTACATACCTCTTATTATTATGTATATTTTATATTTGCTAAAAGCATTTTCAACAGTTAAGTGGAAAAGTATAAGAAATAATTGCAATGTACATTTTCATCGTTTTGTTCAACTGCTGGAAAATAGTTCAGTCCCACTATTCCTCTCCGAAAAGGTTCCACCATTACCGCCGCGCTAGGCAAGCAGATTTGATTAGATTGCAGTACCAGACATTACACACTACGTCGCATATTGGGCGTGGACGAACGCTATTGATAATATGCGTCACTGAAAACAATCAAAAGCATGGCAACATTGCAACAGTTGTTGCCATGTTTAAAAAAGGGAACAAGGTATTGTTTGATGAATAAGAACAAAGAACATTTTCAATTATTTTATTTTATTATAATTATAACTATTTTAACAACAATGTCATAAAAAATTACTCGTCTAATTTATTATCTATGCACAACAAAAAACAACCGTAACACCATAACATATCAAATTTCATCACACTTTATATTGATTCATGAAAGACACCAGAATTATTATTTCGTTGCTTAGGATGTGGCGGGAAATGACGCGATAATGGTAATGTGAATGGTTATTTGAAAAAACTTGCCACGATTTGAGCTTTGTCAACTAACGTTCGATTTCTCATACGTAGCGAGTATTATACTGTGTACTGTGTAAGTACTACACAAGTACTGTGTAGAAATTATACTACTTTCGAAGAGGGTTCGACACCCGCTCGGGACAAACATTTGTGTGATGCATATATTTTGTACTCGTGTCAAGAATGTTCAAATGTATATATGATTATTTATCTATGTAAATATGTAAGTATATTGGCTTGGACACTGAGACGAAGATAAGCTCACCACCTGTCACATTGTCCCAAATCGTTGTCGGTGAAAGGTAGGTCGAGAGCACTTAATTGTCTAGACCTTTGTATTCCTAGTACTGGGAATATGTGTGACGATAAAGAGATGGCACTGTCATAGAAAATGTAAATAAACTTTCCCGCGTAAAGTTATCACATTTCCTTTTTAATCTCTAAATATGCCAAAGCTAAAATCGGTATTCTAGGTGGTAGTTGATCTATGTTTGTTCACAGCTGAACATGGCCTTCTCCAAGGACTGCCGGTCCTTGGCAAGTTTGATTGCCTAACAGCTTGCATTTAAAATAAACTTTTGAACCCCCCTTATCGGAAGACGAGAATGTTTGATTCGTAAATCTGATCACTGATACTAACTTAATTGCACATATTTTACCAATCGTCAGCATCGGCATTTATTACTGTAATTTAAAAGTCTCAGTGTTTGAGTTAGGTGGTGAAAAAAACCTACAAGGAGGGGTGAGGCAAGAGAATACCATCTCTTCGTTTATGTATTATTTATATGTATGTAAAATTGCTTGCATTGTCTATCTAGCAAGCAGTATATAAGCTCGATTCAGATTTATATATATAAATTTTCTCAAACATAAAAATTATTTACAAATGCATTCAATTAATTTAGGAAAGTAAAATTTTGTACTAGTATCGAACCGGACATTCAACGCGCATCTAACTTTGTGTTGAGCAGGTGTTCCTTCCTGAAATTTTCATTCATATGCAAGCCCACTTTGATCCTCACCCACTCTGGAGCAGATTTTATGAAGAAATACTGTAAGAGAAAACAAAAGTTAAAAAATTTCGCTACAAATATTCTTTGATATTGTTTTATATCAAAGAATACTTGCATGTTATGTATTCTTTGATATAGGAAACCTAATTTTTTTTTTAATTTTTGCGTCGTCGGGTCTGGCGACAGCTTTTTATGACAATGTCCGCTTGACCCGTCCAGTAACCTGTCCTAGCATCGCAGAATGCCAGAGTAGGTAAAAGGAAAGAGATATCGTGCATTTATGTCTCGTCTGGTGAGAGGTGACTAGAGGCTCTCGCTTTTCGATCCCGTCTAATCTTCTGAATAGCTTAAAAGGCGGCAGGTATAACTTGTCTTGCATCAGGTTTTTTTTTTTTTAGAAAATGTTATCAAAGGCTGCTGAAGTGTAAGCACAAAAGTCTTAAAAATCACAATAGTTACAGACAGGTATAACTATGACAAATACCAGACCAAAACTGAGCGATCCAGGTCGAATATCTGTGTACTCGGGTAGTATCAAATATTGAGAACAATCTGTTCACTATTATACTAGATCATATTTAGGAAACAAAATTACCACAGAAGTGTCTTTCGTGTCTATTTCGGATTCTAAATCTATAAGCTGGCAAGAAAATAAGTGTAAAATACTACTAGCTTTAATATTTTATTTATTAATTGCATGCATAGAATACAGTTTTATGTACTGTACCCCAAAAACTCATAATATATATAAAACATATATAATATTTTTTTTTTTTGGTTATAGACCTTTAAAATTGGTTTTTAAATGTGAAAGAATAAAGCTCTTTTTAAAGCTGATCGCGCGAATCTATGTAGGTGGTGACAGAATTATCAGCGCTGTAAGGTTGTTGCTTGTGAACCTTATTCTTTGTTTTTTAGTTTATTAGAACTTAAAAATCAAAGAACACCATATAACAACACATATTCATTGTTTATTTTTGAATTTTATGTTATATGTGTTCGCGCTTTCTCTCTACTTATTTTTTTAGTTTATTAGTCCCTAAACTAAAAATCAAAGAATATGCACAAACTTATTTATTCTTTGATTTTATTTGTACGTCATATATTTTCTCTCTCTCTCTCTCTCTCTGTCTCTGTATAGTTTTCCGTTTCGGTGCGCTGACCTGCAGGCCGTGCAGCCAGTAGCCGGTGGTGTCGTGCGCGCGGCCGAGCGCGGCGACGGCGTGGCGCGCGTAGGTGCGCGCGTCGGGCACCAGCGCGCCGCCGGCCAGCAGCCGCCGCGAGAACGCGTTCATCTTGGTGGACAGGAACAGCGGCGCCACGTGCTGCACGTGGATGCCGCGCGCCGCGTACTCCGCGCGCACCGCCAGCGTGAGGCTGCGCACGTACGCCTGCCGCCCGAACGTACGCCGTCACGGTAGCCGAGCGGTTGGATGATCGGAATTCGAGTCATTGGCCCCGAGTTCGATGCCCGGGTGGCAGATCCGTACCAATAGTTTTTTTCAAAAAACTTACGATTTATATCGTTGGCTTGGACATAAAGACGGCGACGGACTCACTACACTACCTGTCACGTTGTCCCAAAACTGTCGTCATTGGAAGTAGGGTCGAAAGGACTTAAATGTCTAGACCTCTGTCTACTGCATTGGGAATGGCAAGAAGATATTTTTATATATACATACATACATCGGGACAGCATCATTTACACTGCTCCGATCCTAAAGTAAGCAGCAAAAGCACTTGTGGCTTGACAAAGGTTAAGGTATAAGGGTAGGGTATACATAGATAGAGATAGCAGCATATACATTGCTCTGATACCAAAGTAGCAGCAGTCCATAGCTGGGCTAAAGCAATCTCTCAAATATATTCGTAGAAAAAGATTAGAGCAGGAAAACATCCACCACGTGTGTGTTAAGTCCATGCGTGCGTTAAATCCAGACGTACCGGATTTAACACACACACAAAAAAACATATGTGAAGATAATATTATATTCTTTTACATGCCACCATGCCGGACAAAGCGGCTGATTCGCGAAATCCAAGCTAATCTAGTAAATGGGGCTGGGGGTGGGTTGCGAGTTCCCGGGGCAAATATTTATTTAATAAATATGACTTTACACTCAAGTAAATGAATGTTTATATATACTTGTATATATTATTATCTATGTTAATAGTTTATTTATATGGAATTATATTGTACCATCATTCTGGACACTACGGCGACAATAGGCTCACCGCTGTCACGCTACCTCGAAAATGTATCGGTGATAAGTGTGCAGTACACATTGTCTAGTCCTCAGCCTATCACAGCAATGCCGGCGTCACCTTTGAGGCAGCGTAGACCGCCATCAGGGGCAGCGGCTGCAGCTCGGCTCCCGAGGACACGTTGACCACGGCGCCGCGGCCGCGCGCCACCATGCCGGGCAGCGCCAGCCGCGTCATCGCCGTCACGGCGCCCACGTTCACGTTAATGATCTCCCACGCCTTGCTGGGCGGCAGCTCGCACAGGCGAGCCGGGCAGTCGTATTGGACGCCCACGTTGTTCACTATAACCACAGATTAACTATACTGATTCCTCACGTATAATCCCAATACTGTTTACCCCGGAGACCTAGTTGTGTGTCTATGGAAATTCATATTCTATACTTAAAATTTTTTGTCCTTTGGTGAAACTTTATACATTAAAAGTTTAATGTAATTTTGAATGATATATTTATTTACTCTTGTCACGTTTCGTATGCTATAGATAGATAATTATAGGTGAACCTGTCGCTGTGTTAATATCCAAGGAACGGTATATATTTAATGAAATAGATAAATCAGGAGTCGGAGTTCGGATCCACAGGTGGCAGGCTCGTGCCAATAGGTTTTTTCAAAAGTTATGTGCAGATTATATCGTTGTTTTAGCCATAAAGACGGCGAAGGACTCACCACCTGTAACGTTGTCTCAAAAATTTCTTCGGTGGACGGTGGGTCCGTTACGAAAGGACTTCTGTCTACCCCTGTATTGGGAATGGTGTGAAGATATTTGATTTATTTAAATATTCATGTATACATATAAACATATATTGCTAGAGTACAAACATTCATCACGCAATGTTTGCCCCAAACAGTATTCCAAGCTAAGCTATCGACGCTTAGCTTGGAATACTGTTTGGGGCAAACACACACACACTGGCTATAGAGAACAACTAAGTACCTAATATTCCTAGGGGGATGTCCTTCAGCTCCTCCTCGATATGCCGGTACACCTCCGCACCCCCGCTGAAGTCGGCCACTATGATCTTTGTCTTTACACTGCACTGTCCCTCTGAAACAAATGGAAAACTGTGAACACTTGGGTTAATAAAAATAGAGTAAGAAAGAGCAATAAAAATACATTAAATTCTTTTCGCTCAAAGTTGAAAATTTTCCGTTATTTTTTTGATTCTGTATACAATGCTCTACTATTTCAATACTCCTTATACTTTAATATATTAGGGTGATCGGAATTTGAGTCAATCGACCGAAATTCGATCTCCAGGAGGTACGAATGTGTTTTTCCAAAACTTATGTTCGATTTATATCGTTGGCTTGGACGTAAAGACTACAGCCGGTTCACCACCTGTCACGTTGTCCCAAAATAAGCTTCGGTGAAATGTGGATCGAAGGGACTAAATTCTTCAGACCTCCACCCTCAGACCCCAGCATTGGGTAACGCATGAAGTTAAATATAAACAATGTAGACAATGAATATGAATTATGTAAATTTAGTATGATGAATATTGCACATATATATTTTTACTATTTCAATACACCTTATACTTTTAACAAAATTCAAATTGGAATGGATATAAAATAAGTGTAAGCATATAGAAATATGGATCTATAGGCCCATAGGATCTATATTATATTTTAAATCAAAAAAAAAAATCAAGCTAATCACATATAGTGAACGGACGGGAACCGCTGAGTTCGAATACCGCTAGAGGAAAATAATTGTGATGAATATGACTGTTTATACTCAATGCAATGGATGTTTGTATGTACTCTTATATTTTATTATCTATGTAAATAGTTTGTGTTTATGTTTATATTTAAGTACATTGTAGCGTTAGCCTGAACACAAAGGCGGCGATGGGCTCGTCACCTGTCACGTTTTCCCAAAAAAGCGTTAGTGAAAAGTGGTTCGAAAAGACTATATTGTCTCATCTTCAGTCTATCACACTATTGGAAAATTGCGTGAAAATAAAAATATAGTTTAAATAAATCACATTGATATCGCGGAAACTTAGACGTTTGTTTATTACTTATTTTAAGTTTACATGCCTAGATAGGTTACATCTCTGAAAATTCCTTTAAACAATGATCAAAATAATTTAATGCTAGAGGACCCTGCTGGTCCGCATAATTGAAAGTTAATTGAATTTAAATTTCCTCCAACTCCAAATGATTACATACTCTTTGTGTCAATCAATTTTAGTGGCTAACCACAGCCACAGTCGAGCCGAGAGTTATCATAAAAGATTCGTAAACATAACTGTATGGGAAAGAAATTCGCGTTTGAGTATAATTTTAGAAGCGTGAAAGTTACGTGATTATAATTGCTTTCGGAGAGATCTAAACATTAATACGTTTCGTTTAAAAATGAATGTTGCAAATCGGCACGACAGAACCGCCAGACGGACTCGTAATATATTTCACAAATTTTTTTAATGTGTATATTTATTAACTAGACCGCACAATTTCGCCTGCGTCACATTTATGAAATTAATTAAAATATTTTGATAATTATAACTTATTATATTTGCTCAAAGTTTCTCTACTAATAGTTCACATAAAGTATCCACGGAAGATCGGGAGTCACGATAGTCGAGAAGGAGTCATGATAGCCGAGTGGTAGGGTGTTTAGTAGTCCAGAGACCCGAGTTCGATCCCCAGATGGCAGGGCACCAATGGGTTTTTTCAAAACACTTATATACGAATTATATCGTCGGCTAGGACATTGAGACCGTGACGGGCACACCACCTGTCACGTTGTCCCGAAATATCTTCGGTGAAAGGTGGGTCGAAACGACTAAATTGTCTAGACTGTATTGGGAATGTTTTCATATTATTAATTGTCTTTTATTGACTACAGTAGTGTATAATTATTAAGTCATTATGATGAGTAAAGTTACAATATTGGTTACAATACATCGTTAGGTATTACACCAACACCTTTATTAGAAGCAACATACGTATATTGTTTCTAGTAGTGTAGTCACTTTCATTAAGCGAATTCAAAAATTCGAAAAAATATTTTATAAAATATAATGCGTTATGACGACGAAACAGAAATATTCCGAATGACAGAGTTACATGCGAAGTAACTATTATAATATGTATCTGTAACAAAGTAAAGTAACGGTGGCTTGCAACAATTTGTAATTTTACGGTGCTGTTGCGAGCTCTTAAGGCTTTTAATTGCAATTTTACGAGCTGAAAGCCAATTACGTATTGATTTTATGATTTCCTTAATCTTACACGGTGACGAAATACAGCGGATATCTTGATACTGAAATATCTAGATCT
Organism: Sericinus montela; assembly: GCA_029286605.1. Lineage (NCBI taxonomy): Eukaryota > Metazoa > Arthropoda > Insecta > Lepidoptera > Papilionidae > Sericinus > Sericinus montela. The sequence continues at coordinate 20,524,733 of JAGSMR010000012.1, read as the reverse complement.
AATTATGTAAAAAAAATATCTTCACGCCATTTCACACTAGCTATGGTTGGGTGATTGGAATTCGTTTCAAGAGACCCGAGTTCGATCATCAAGGCTAGTGTCAATGGGTTTTTCAAAATTTGTACGATCGTGGCTTGGACATAAAGACGGTCGAACGGCGTCGGCGTCACCACCCATTACGTTGCCCCGAAAATATTTTCGATGGAAGGTGGGTCAAAGGAACTTAATTGGCTAGACTAGACCTCTGTCTGCTGTATTAGGAATAGCGTGAAGATATTTATTTATTTATTATTATGGAAAGAACTAATATTCTGCTGAGCAAAATCAATACCTTTAATTTATTCATTCAAGTAGTGACTGGAAAAAGGAATATTATCAATTTATTATTGTTAGAGTGGTCATTATCAGGGTCAACAATGACGCAAAGATCACGCGGTCTCGATTGTAAGTCGACTTTAACTGTATGTAATAAACATTGCATTGCCGCGGTTAACCATACTCGTAATGAGAACCATACTAGAAAAATGAGTAGGGCAAGAGTAAGAGTAGGTAAAAGGTGTATACAGAGGTCCAGACAATTAGGTCCTTTCAAGTCACCTGACACCGAAGACATTTTTTGGTTGTTTTGCCATATAAAAATAGGTGTGGCTCGTAGAGAGCTGAAAGTTTAGGGTTGTATGTATTTTTGTATACTGTATCATAAAAATATAAATATACGATACGTAAAATTTCACTAAATACGGTCGAGCCATTTCGGAGGAATGCGTTTAATTACAAACACCGTGTTTTTATATATAACATAAAATGAAACTACGAAAAGAAGAAAGGTTCTCGAGTGGCAACCTCGTGCAGCCAAACGCAGTGTAGCACGTCCCCCACAAGATGGAGCGACGACCAGCATAATGTTGCTGGGAGTCGATAGATGCAGATGACGCAGGACCGCTCCATGTGGCAATCTTTGGGGAAGGTCTATGTTCAGCAGTGGACAGATAATAGGCTATTATGTTGATTCTGATGGATTATTACTACTATCTTAATGACCAAGATATAGAAGTCACTATAGCCGAGTGCGAGTACCAACGGGATTTTTCAAAAACCTATCTTCGATTCATGTCGTTGGCCTGGACATTAAGACAGTGACGGGCTCACCACCTGTCACGTTGTCCCGAAATATCTTCGGTGAAAGGTGGGTCGAAACGACTAAATTGTCTAGACTGTATTGGGAATGTTTTCATATTATTAATTGTCTTTTATTGACTACAGTAGTGTATAATTATTAAGTCATTATGATGAGTAAAGTTACAATATTGGTTACAATACATCGTTAGGTATTACACCAACACCTTTATTAGAAGCAACATACGTATATTGTTTCTAGTAGTGTAGTCACTTTCATTAAGCGAATTCAAAAATTCGAAAAAATATTTTATAAAATATAATGCGTTATGACGACGAAACAGAAATATTCCGAATGACAGAGTTACATGCGAAGTAACTATTATAATATGTATCTGTAACAAAGTAAAGTAACGGTGGCTTGCAACAATTTGTAATTTTACGGTGCTGTTGCGAGCTCTTAAGGCTTTTAATTGCAATTTTACGAGCTGAAAGCCAATTACGTATTGATTTTATGATTTCCTTAATCTTACACGGTGACGAAATACAGCGGATATCTTGATACTGAAATATCTAGATCTAATTATGTAAAAAAAATATCTTCACGCCATTTCACACTAGCTATGGTTGGGTGATTGGAATTCGTTTCAAGAGACCCGAGTTCGATCATCAAGGCTAGTGTCAATGGGTTTTTCAAAATTTGTACGATCGTGGCTTGGACATAAAGACGGTCGAACGGCGTCGGCGTCACCACCCATTACGTTGCCCCGAAAATATTTTCGATGGAAGGTGGGTCAAAGGAACTTAATTGGCTAGACTAGACCTCTGTCTGCTGTATTAGGAATAGCGTGAAGATATTTATTTATTTATTATTATGGAAAGAACTAATATTCTGCTGAGCAAAATCAATACCTTTAATTTATTCATTCAAGTAGTGACTGGAAAAAGGAATATTATCAATTTATTATTGTTAGAGTGGTCATTATCAGGGTCAACAATGACGCAAAGATCACGCGGTCTCGATTGTAAGTCGACTTTAACTGTATGTAATAAACATTGCATTGCCGCGGTTAACCATACTCGTAATGAGAACCATACTAGAAAAATGAGTAGGGCAAGAGTAAGAGTAGGTAAAAGGTGTATACAGAGGTCCAGACAATTAGGTCCTTTCAAGTCACCTGACACCGAAGACATTTTTGGTTGTTTTGCCATATAAAATAGGTGTGGCTCGTAGAGAGCTGAAAGTTTAGTTTAGGGTTGTATGTATTTTTGTATACTGTATCATAAAAATATAAATATACGATACGTAAAATTTCACTAAATACGGTCGAGCCATTTCGGAGGAATGCGTTTAATTACAAACACCGTGTTTTTATATATAACATAAAATGAAATGACGAAAATAAGAAAGGTTCTCGAGTGGCAACCTCGTGCAGCCAAACGCAGTGTAGCACGTCCCCACAAGATGGAGCGACGACCAGCATAATGTTGCTGGGAGTCGATAGATGCAGATGACGCAGGACCGCTCCATGTGGCAATCTTTGGGGAAGGTCTATGTTCAGCAGTGGACAGATAATAGGCTATTATGTTGATTCTGATGGATTATTACTACTATCTTAATGACCAAGATATAGAAGTCACTATAGCCGAGTGCGAGTACCAACGGGATTTTTCAAAACCTATCTTCGATTCATGTCGTTGGCCTGGACATTGAGACCGTGACGGGCACACCACCTGTCACGTTGTCCCGAAATATCTTCGGTGAAAGGTGGGTCGAAACGACTAAATTGTCTAGACTGTATTGGGAATGTTTTCATATTATTAATTGTCTTTTATTGACTACAGTAGTGTATAATTATTAAGTCATTATGATGAGTAAAGTTACAATATTGGTTACAATACATCGTTAGGTATTACACCAACACCTTTATTAGAAGCAATATACGTATATTGTTTCTAGTAGTGTAGTCACTTTCATTAAGCGAATTCAAAAATTCGAAAAAATATTTTATAAAATATAATGCGTTATGACGACGAAACAGAAATATTCCGAATGACAGAGTTACATGCGAAGTAACTATTATAATATGTATCTGTAACAAAGTAAAGTAACGGTGGCTTGCAACAATTTGTAATTTTACGGTGCTGTTGCGAGCTCTTAAGGCTTTTAATTGCAATTTTACGAGCTGAAAGCCAATTACGTATTGATTTTATGATTTCCTTAATCTTACACGGTGACGAAATACAGCGGATATCTTGATACTGAAATATCTAGATCTAATTATGTAAAAAAAATATCTTCACGCCATTTCACACTAGCTATGGTTGGGTGATTGGAATTCGTTTCAAGAGACCCGAGTTCGATCATCAAGGCTAGTGTCAATGGGTTTTTCAAAATTTGTACGATCGTGGCTTGGACATAAAGACGGTCGAACGGCGTCGGCGTCACCACCCATTACGTTGCCCCGAAAATATTTTCGATGGAAGGTGGGTCAAAGGAACTTAATTGGCTAGACTAGACCTCTGTCTGCTGTATTAGGAATAGCGTGAAGATATTTATTTATTTATTATTATTATGGAAAGAACTAATATTCTGCTGAGCAAAATCAATACCTTTAATTTATTCATTCAAGTAGTGACTGGAAAAAGGAATATTATCAATTTATTATTGTTAGAGTGGTCATTATCAGGGTCAACAATGACGCAAAGATCACGCGGTCTCGATTGTAAGTCGACTTTAACTGTATGTAATAAACATTGCATTGCCGCGGTTAACCATACTCGTAATGAGAACCATACTAGAAAAATGAGTAGGGCAAGAGTAAGAGTAGGTAAAAGGTGTATACAGAGGTCCAGACAATTAGGTCCTTTCAAGTCACCTGACACCGAAGACATTTTTGGTTGTTTTGCCATATAAAATAGGTGTGGCTCGTAGAGAGCTGAAAGTTTAGTTTAGGGTTGTATGTATTTTTGTATACTGTATCATAAAAATATAAATATACGATACGTAAAATTTCACTAAATACGGTCGAGCCATTTCGGAGGAATGCGTTTAATTACAAACACCGTGTTTTTATATATAACATAAAATGAAATGACGAAAATAAGAAAGGTTCTCGAGTGGCAACCTCGTGCAGCCAAACGCAGTGTAGCACGTCCCCCACAAGATGGAGCGACGACCAGCATAATGTTGCTGGGAGTCGATAGATGCAGATGACGCAGGACCGCTCCATGTGGCAATCTTTGGGGAAGGTCTATGTTCAGCAGTGGACAGATAATAGGCTATTATGTTGATTCTGATGGATTATTACTACTATCTTAATGACCAAGATATAGAAGTCACTATAGCCGAGTGCGAGTACCAACGGGATTTTTCAAAAACCTATCTTCGATTCATGTCGTTGGCCTGGACATTAAGACAGTGACGGGCTCACCACCTGTCATGTAGTCCCGAAAATATGTTCCGTGGAAGGTTGGTCGAAACGACTTATTGGTCTAGACCTCTATCTACGCCTGTATTGAGAATGGCGTGAAGGCTAATTTACACTGTTTTTTTATATGTAATCACATAAATCGCTGTGAATCGCCCACCATGATAATCACGGTGACGACGAGGTCAATTAAGTTGAGGGACCCAATCCGAGATTTTTAGATTTCTTATGTCAAGTTATATACAAAGGGCATATTTACTTCTTCACCAATTTTATCATTTGTGGTAAACACTTTCGCTGCTGGATTCATTCATTATGCCGCCAAACAGCATTACTCTGTTATATTTTTAAATGAATATAGATCTTGTATAATAAAGCATATATATAATAAATACATAGATAGGGATAATATCCCTATTCTTATATATCATTACTGCTCGGATCCGAAAGCAAGTATCGAAAGCTTTTGTGTTATGGAATCGGAAACAACGAAGGTACCATAAACACCCAGGACCCAAACATTGTAGAAAAATTGATTTTCTACATTTTCCGTGCGGGAACCGAACCCGGGACCTCGGACCTGGGGACACCATGAAATTCGGTGCCGTCACTCAACCACCGAAGTCGTCGTATAAAGTGTGATTCCATTTGTCTTGATTGACAACGGGAATATGAACTTTAATGAAGAGACTAGTATTCGATTCCTCATGGAGAGGGAAATTCGTAGAAACGGGTTCTTTTTTTTTTTCAAAAAATATGTTACCTCATTAACTGCTTGCTATTTTTATTTTATTTGATTTATCTTAAGAATGGGAATTGAGATTAAGATAATATGAATAATCGACAACTTTTTCTACTTTTTCTTGGGTCTGGGTTTGTGCTACCTTCGCTGTTTCTGATTCTATAATACAAGTGCTTACTTTTCATCAGAGCAATGTATGGTCCGTTGTCTATTTATGTATTTATTAATTTAAATAATATATTTACCTATCTCCCGCGCAACATTCTTCAATTTCTCTTCGTTCCGGCTGATCAGGACGATGTTGAGGCCGCGTTGTGCCAGTTCCATCGCGTACTCCTTACCGACCCCATCGGTGCTACCGGTTACAGCTGAAAACAATATAAAAAAATATATGGTAGGGATCTATGTTGTGGGTACGGCGTAATGATATCTCCTTTCTGTCTGTGTATCTGCATCGGAAGTGGTATGTAAGGGCAATACCTTCCAAATTTCATTGACTTATGTTTGAGCTATCGTAAAATATTATATAATTTATCATAGACCTGGCCCCCAGGACGGATTTTCCGTATTCGCCACTCTTGACAACCGGACTGGCGATTACGGTACCAGACCACTCTCAACTCAAACGCCGCTGCCCATCTTCAGTCTGATTATTTTCAATAAATATAAATAAATAAATATAAATATCTTCACGCCATTCTAATACAGGGGTAGACTGAGGTCTAGTATAAACAATTCAGTCCCTTCGACCCACCTTCCACTACAGATATTTTCGGGACAACGTGACAGATGACAGCCCGTCGCCGTCTTTATGTCTGATTATTTTGGTCTGATATTTTTAGAGATGGTTAGCATATTATCTATCGATTGCCATAACGATATTCAAGGCTGTTTCCCTTAGTCGCTTCTTACGACATTCACGGGAAGAAACGGAGTATAACTTTATATAACTATGAGAGGAATCTTATTACGAAATGTTACTTATGTCGAAAAAAAAAGGATTTGATTTATGTCTTAAAGTGGACTTTAACAGGCCGTTATGTATGTTCGTATTCTGTTTATCGTCTATTGTTGCTGAGCTGATGATGAACGCCCCTGAATGTTAACGATTAGGAGTCAGGTAACTACACTAAGATCTGACGCCATAAATAAACATACCCAGGTCAATGTCGATTGAGTTTTCGAAACAAACCGAGGGTTACATGGTTTCCACCTACCGGTTGATTGGATTACGCATAGCCAACTAATTCATCATCACTATAGTAAACATCCAGATAAATAAAATAAAGCAGAAGAGAGTTATAGTCACATTAGCCGAATGGTTTGGTAACCAACCATTATTCGAGTCAAGAGACCCGAGGTCGATTCCAAGGATGTACCAATAAGTTTTTTCAAAACTTATGTACGATTTATATCGTTTATTTGGACATAAAAACAGCACCAGTTCAGTGAGAGGTGGGTCGAAAGGACTTCATTGTCTAGTCCTCAGTCTACCCCAGTATTGGGAATGGCGTAAGTAGAAGATAGACCTTGAAAAGCCCGTTATGTGGACATAGTGTACTTGCAACACTGTAATTGATTACAAAAAAGTTGCGACACGTTTCTAAAATGTCAACAAGACGATGTATCTAAAGATGAATACTGCATGTACAAAATAAATGATATTTTTAATGCTTTTTACATGACAGCGTGTAAAATTTGAAAGACAAAGACCTCTCAGAAGAAGAAAGTAAAGGGTCGTTATTTTTTGTGGGTTATTTGAGGTGGTCTGAGGATTATTACTATGACCTCTGTTACTGTGCTCTTGGCACACTAATTTTGGGGCCCTCCCCCCTATTTGTTTTGCTGTAATCGTCGCGTTTGAGAAGCACATTGGCAATTGTAGTTCCAGATACCTCACACGTTACACGTCGCTCCCTATCGTCGGTCTTCCAAATTTTGGTCTCGTATTTTTCGAGATGGTTATACCGGCATTTGACGATGTCAAGTTCAGTGTTGGACGACCCCCTACGCGATGGAGCGACGGCTTGCAAAATATTGCGGGAAGCGATGGATGCAAGTGGCTGAGGACCGTTCACCGTGGAAACTTTTAGGGGAGGCTTATGTTCAGCAGTGGGCTCTTGACTAAAATGTAAAACCTGAACGTAAAACACTAAAAACAAAGAACTGAAAAGGAACCTGAATGTAAAGCACTTACCTGCATTTCACAAATAAATATTCTATTCTATTCTATTCTTAGGCTGTAATGAAGAAGAAAAAGAAGAAGAATGGTATATTTAAGACTATCCCTTTGTCGATAGTCTTTGACTCTAACAATCATCTAAGAGAAAGAAGGGGTGGTATATTCCGACCTCCCGATGATTGAGTCAAAGACCATCCTTGCGCTGCAGTAAGTTACTTACCATCACGTGTACTCTTAGTTCGTTTTAACGCTAATCTAGACAATTTTTTTAACAATAGCATTACGCTATATTAAGTAAAATAAATATTTATTTATTATTCACAAATTAGGAAATGTGACCTTTAATTAATTGGAGTGCGTAAGATTACCAACGCTTTAATGGGACCCAGTCTTGAGGCAATTCGAAATTATTCAAGGTCCGCAGGTCTTAGTGTACTCTGTGTTGCCAGTCATGATGATGAAAGAAGATTGGGCAACGTAATACGACCCGCATGGTCGTCCTTTCTTTTTTTATCGTGTGAAAAAAAAACGTGTTTACATAACTCACTATTATAATATATTATGCGTGTCTATACTTCTAAACTAATATTGTAAAATTTAACTGTTTGTGCCCATTTCACGGGTAATTGGATGATCGAATTAAGATAATAATTGTATAGACTGGTAACACAGTCAGACTCTTAAGCGATAAGATCGCCTTGTTGTACATACTCTCTATGTATTTCTTACTTTCTGTAATCAGTTTTTTTAAGTTGAAATGGTGTACATTAGATTATATATACATACATAAATAGGTGTGGACATCATCACATCTTTGACTAAAGCATCCGTGTTATATAACATGTGTATAAGAAACAACGAAGGTACCTCAAACACATGACAAGACATAATCCCCTTCCTTAAGTAGGATATACCGTAATTGCCAAGCATGGAAAACGGACGGTGATCGCAGTACCTGAGACCTACCGTCGCACAGTAAACGCTGCAGCCTGTCACCGGTCTTTATAATTATGGTCTGGTATATTTCGAGATAGTATCCATGTCATCTTTCGATACTCAATGGTATTTTGAAGGCCCTTAGTCGCCTAACGACACATATAGATCGAATGGAGGTGGTCTATTCTTCCGCCGATACCACAAGGCCATACATCGTCAAATTATACATTTATTATCAAATACTTTTTTTTGAAGCGAACTCAATGTCAGTGACCCTCGCCTTTCGGCTGCGTCCGCGCAGATTCTATGTCGTAACGCGACATTTCTACGTTTTGCAACACCCCTATCGAATTATACACGCGAAGTCGTTACAGCTGCCAATGGTGTGACCATAATATAAATATACAACAGAAAAAGAATTATGGCTCAAATATTAAGTTTTCAAAAAAAAAATTTTTTTTTTGATTTTCAAGCGCGAAAGTTAAAATATTAAAAGGGGTCGAGGTAGACAGAGACTAACTTTCGAAGACCATGTGAGCAAATTGCTTGAAGAGGGGAGGGTCAAGAATACTCGGATACGGAGACGTGCATGTATGAAGAAAATTATGAATTTGACAGAAGCGGAAGAGGTATGTAATGACCGTGACACTTGGCGATCTGTTCGCTCTGGCTAACCCGTCAGGGACTGTGCGTAAAGATAAATAATAATAACAATAATATATGTATCTTATTTTTTCTTTCCTTGACATTACTTGACGGCGACGGGCTCACCACCTGTCACGTTGTCCGGAAAATATCTTCGGTGGAAGGTGGGTCATAGGGACTTAACTGTCTAGACTGGACCTCTGTCTACCCCTGTGTTGGGAATTGCGTGAAGATATTTATTTTATTTATTTGACATCACTTATATATAACTTTAGAATATGCAATAATTATGTTCGCTTCATAGTTTGATGATCTCGTGTCATTTAATAGACGAAGCCTTATTATACGAATTATTAGGTCCTGGAGATTTGTTATTATCAAATATATTCGATAAAATTAGTTTTTTTTTGTCGACGTTTTGTATATTATTAATGTGTACTAAATTTCTATCTTATAAGTTCTTTTATAATTATTTTAAATTCTATCAATGATATATTTGCACGCCGACATGGCGAAATATGACTGACGTAGATGTATAGTTTTAACATCTGAAAATGCCATTTTCCTTGCAAATAAAGAAAAAACATCTACGAGTAGAATATAATAACAATTTTAGAGTATAAAGGCTTCATAAACAATACTCTATCTTGTTATTGTAATATTGAACATGTATATGAATATTTACGGTACATACACCAAAACAATATTTTTTTACAATTTTTGTCTGTGTGTCTGTCTGTTTGTTTGTTCCGGCTAATCTCTTAAACGGCTGGACTGATTTTAACAGGACTTTCAATGACAGGTAGCTAATGTTATAAGCAGTAACATAGGCTACTTTTATTTTTGAAACATAATAGGGTTCCGCATTAAGTGTTAAACTGCGAGAAAAGTTAAGTGTTAAACCGCAGGGAGCAGCTAGTGTACAATAAAAATCAGTTGCACTTAAAATATAAGATATATCGTGCAAAAACGGTAGTAAATTAGCGATCAGTAACACATGCGAGAAGCAAATGTAACTATATGCATGTCTGTTTATAGTGACTATCACATTAAAGGACAAATGAAAATTAAATTCGCACAGGGAAAGGTTGCCACGGTACCGCAAAGGTCGTAGATTCGAATCCCGGCCGTGTCAGTTGAAGATTTAAAGATTTTTCTGTTAACTTCAGCATAAATTATGCGCTTTAAAATAAATAAAAATTGCAAAAAATGGTGCTTTTTTTCACAAATCCTGAAAACTAATTACGATGCGTACGAAGTTAGGAGTAGCAATGACAACTAGATTATAATTAAATATTAGATTAATTAGATATTAGATTATAACTATATTTTTCCCATAGATTAACTTTGTCACCCTACACAGAGTGCATTGAGGTCATGACCAACTCGACGGTGGGTTACGATTGAATTTAACAGTCTGTAACATCGCCCATATTAGCTTTACCAACTTCAATAGATGGAAGGTTAGCAATTAATAAAAATATAAGTATGTTGTAGTGTGATTCAATTTAAGAGAAAAAAAAATGTTTTCAAAATTTCAAATGACACGGGCGGGATTCGAACCTGCGACCTCTGCCGTTCCGTGCTCTTACCTCCGAGCCACCGAGTCTTACACGCATCAGTTGAAATTTTAATCTCTATCTGTATTCTCTTTTCTTTTTACTTATGTCTTGTTTTTTGGCATCGGCGCCATGTATTATCCCTTTTGCAAGTGACAATTAGACATTCCTGACTTTTCAGTTAGGAATAATCAAGAAGATAACACCAACAAATTTTTTTATTTCGCAATTTTATAGATTTTTAAAGCATATTTATGCTGAACTTTTACGCGATTAAATTAAAGAGAAAAAATGTTGTAGCATGTTTTATTTGCATACAATTGTAATTGTATATCGTAAATGGTATAAGCGCTGTCTGATGAGCGAGGTCTGAAAGAAGATGTAGTGACTACAATTGAGAAAGGTATGCTGAGATGGTTTGGCCATGTCGAGAGAATGAATGAAGAACGATTGACGAAAAAAGTGTAAAAGGCGAGTGTGAATGAAAGTGTAGGAAGGGGAAGACCTAGGCGGACGTTTCGAGACCAAATCAGGGATGTCCTGAAAAAAGGCCAGGGCAAGAGTACCCGGAATCAAAGAGAATGTATGAAGGGAATAATGAAAGTGGACGAAGCGAAACAAGTATGTAAGGATCGTAACAAGTGGAAAGAATTGGTCTCTGCCTACCCCTACGGAAAAGAGGCGTGATTATATGTGTATGTATGTATGTATAAGCGCTGTTACCTGAAATACAGATAATGTATCCTGGCTTTGCGAAGAGATGTTGCACCTCTTTGCATTTTCTACAAGATCTACTACGGGGAGTGCTCCGAGGAATTATTCGGATTAATTCCAGCCGCGATAGATTTAGAAGTCACGATTTCCGAGTGGTTGGGTGGTCGGAATTTCGAGTCAAGAGACCCGAGTTCGATGCCCAAGTGGCCGTACCAATGGGTTTTTCTAAAAACCTATGTACAAATTATATCGTTGGCTTGGTCATAAAGACGACAACGGGCTCACCACCTGTCACGTTGTCCCAAAAATATCTTCGGTGGAAGGTGGGTCTTAGGGACTTAATTGTCTAGACTAGACCTCTGTCTACTCCTGTATTGGGAATTGCGTGAAGATGTTTACTTAACAGTGGTAGAGCCACGCATCAGCTTGTGTTTTTGCGTGAATGGGCCGGCTCGACCGAGGAAGTACCACGACCTCACAGAATACCGGCGTGAAGTCTGGTGAGTGCAGGTAACCCGTGGCCCACTCAATCAATTGTTATTTCGTATGTAAAGAAAACGATAGCAACAAACTGTAAAAGATAGAATATATTAAGGTGCATAATAAAGAAATTTTAAAATTGTCAAAAGAAAAATATTGACATAATTTAAAAATTACAGAATAAGCTTGCTAATAACCGTTGTGATTGGGCAACTCATTTTTTGTAATCCTATACAATGTCGCCATTTATTTCACATATCCGTGGGGTGCGGGCAAGGTTGCCTACTTTCACAATTTTAATATAGTTGTAGATGAGTAATATGGCGATTTAAATAAAATACACTGTCAAAGACCGAAGACATACCACGCATTGCTCCGATAACCGGACGAAACGAAATCCTGACTATTCAGTCAAGAATTCATACTCAAAACTGTTCTAAAGAAATTAACGCAGTCGCATCTGGTATTTTAAGCAAACACGCTGCCTAACTGTAGCCCTCTAAAGTAGATACTCTAAGAAAGAACAAAAACAATTATAAATGTCAACCAGTCTTGAGAATTAATACTTTTTATAATTTTTTTTTTATATTTTATAGCAGTAAGTGGCAGTTTTGTCGCACTAGCTACAGAAATAAAGATATTTAAATATTTATGACATTTTATGAGAAAGAATTCTTTACGATAAACTGTAGCGGCTAGAATCAGGTCTAGCGATATTAAATATATGTGTTGATATTATTTGGAAGTAATGATTGTATAACTCACTGTTTTCGATGATTCCGAGTCGGGTGTCTATAGAAGCAGGTGACCATTAAGCTGAACTTAAAACAATGACGGGGAATGTTAGAGAAACAACAGTATCTGGTTGATCTTTCTCGTTATTGTTTTGTGGTAACGTTCATCCTTGCTGTACTAAACATATTTGCTTAAAATTGAATGGCAAAAAATATTTTAATTATCTCATAGATCCAAAAAATCAACAGACACGTGCGACCTTACTGTTGCGAAGCTCTATCCTCCGATCAACATAAAAGATCCTTCATAATTAATTTAAAACAGTTTTTTAACGTTCACAAAGACTAACTACATATTTAATTTTTTGTGGTAAAATTTTTTGTACTCTATTTACATCAGTTATTAGAAAGATAATTGGATAGATGATATAACTGCAGATCTGATTAGGTATATTATAAAATTTAAATTAATTCATAATGATTTCTTGTATTTATGCGAATGGCGATTAACATTTACGTATATTATTCGTAATTTTGTCGTGGTTTATTTTGTATTTTATAACTTACATACATATGATGTATTATAGGTTTAATTATAGCTTTATAAATAAACCTGGAATGATACGTTTATTTCTAATTATTAATTAGTCACGATAGCCGAGTGGCTGGGAGATCGGAATCGGATTTCGAGCCTTGGGGATCGAACTAGGGTCAGTTCGACCCCCAAGGCTCGAACCTATGGGTTTTTTTTTTTCAAAAAATTATATACTAATTATGTCGTTGGCTTGAAACTGTCATGTGGTCCCAAAAATATCATCGGTAGAAGGAGGGTCAAAAAGACTTAATTGTCTAGACCTCTGTCCACCCCTGTATTGAGAATGGCGTGAAGATATTTATTCATTATTTATTTATAGCTTTTTATGTCCAGTACATACATAATATTCTAGGAATACAGCACATTTGACAATCGATCTCCACATTCCACCGACACACCTTTAATCGTTGGCCTGGACATAAAGACGGCGACGGGCTCACCATTTGTCACGTTGTCCCGAAAATATCTTCGGCGGAAGGTAGGTCGAAGGGACTTAATTGTCTAGACTAGACCTCTGTCTACCCCTGTGTTGGGAATGGTGTGAAGACTTTTTTACACCTTTAATTTTATCTTCACGCACAATCCCTGACGGGGTAGCCAGAGAGAATAGATCGCCAAGTGTCACGATCCTTACATACCTCTTTCGCTTCATTCAGATTCATCATTTTCTGCATACATGCACGTCGAGGTATATGAATACTCTTGACCCTCCCGTCTTCGAGCAATCTGCTCACATGGTCTTCAAAAGTTAGCCTTGGCCTACCTCGACGCCTTTTAATATTAACTTTCGCTATATATTTTCTTCACCATTCGGTCTTCGCTCATTCGCTCAACGTGCCCAAACCATCGAAGCACGCCCTTATCCATTTTAGTGATAATTTAATGGTACTGTAATATTACAAAAAAGGTAGGTCTGTAGGCCTGTAGGTCTATCTGGGCGTAGATCTTTATATCATCTAGAAGCAGCTAGAAAGCACATGGGACCTCTACTTATTTTCGCCGGTATTACTCGAAGCCGTGGTTTGATCGTACTGGCAAAAGCATTAAGGAAAAAAGCCAACGCTTATCTTTATGGAGAAGAGAGAATAAAAGCTAACGCATCATAGAAATGGACAATTTTTTTTGTACATATTTACGAAATAGTAGTGAATAGTTAAAGAACGAAACAATTTACTCCTATGGACGAACATTTTACCATTTATTTGGAACAATAAGCATCGGTGATAACTTATTAGTTACATTCGTCTTTCGTTATCTTAGTGTCCTAGTTAACGATAATCGAACTCAGGGCTCCTGGTTCGAATTCCGGACATCCTTTCCACTATGCTAACTATCAATTTCAATGGTTCATTTATCATCAAATACCTACTGTTAAACTGTCTACCAACTGTTAAAGATTTACATAACATACATACATAACGGCCTGTTAAAGTCCACTGCAAGACATAGGCCTCTCCAAAGGGGAGGATTTGCCATAATCGCCACGTTTAGGACTGTTATCCAACCTTATAAAAAAGAAGACTCAATTTACATAGCATTCATAACGTATCTACACAAAGTGTTGACGTCACATGGCAAAACGGCAAATAGCTGCTGACAATACTGATGGAGTGATTTGCGTAATGTCTTTGTTTGTTTGGTGCTACACATTCGTGTTTTATTGAATGGCTAGCTGTCAGAGGTGTTCCGCAAATTGACTTTAGACTTTATGCGACTTTATATGCGCGTATTTCACTTTGCCAATTCGTTTTGACAAACGGATTGGCAAAGCGAACTGGCGTAAACAATTGAACTGTTTTCGATAAAACTTAATACTGTATTCCATACCGATAAACGCGGGATCCTTTTTCTTATGTAAGATCGGTTTACGAATTTAATTAGCTGATAGAAATACTCAAAATGCCTTAATATTCTCGTCATCATGTATTTGATTTTGTAATATTTAACATAAAACAACTTTAAATAAATTCATACATACATACATATGGACAACATCACGTAAATTGTTCTCGTGCCAGAATAAGTAGCTAAAGCACTTGTGGTGCAATAAATCAGAAACAACGAAGGTATCACAAACACTCCACGGAGGTCATAAAATTATAAATCGTCGTATTAAAAACGTCACATTGATACTTCTATATGCATCAGTACATTACTTTGCAACTTTCTAACATGTTACGATACAGTGGGACCTACAAAACTAATTACGCAACGGACAAGAAGATCTATAGCTTCTCCGGCGATCCTGCTTCAACTTTAACTATACATTATTGGAAATTGTATATTATAATAGAAAATATGCCAGGAATTAAGTCACGATAGCCGAGTTCCAGTGATGACTTATAGATCTGAAACGTGATCCTTCACTGCAGGCCGTACGAGGCAGCTCAAAGTTGCTCAGCGTGCTATGGAAAGGGCTATGCTCGGTGTTTCTCTGCGTGATAGAATCCGCAACGAAGACATCCGCAGCAGAACTAAGGTAACTGACATAGCTGTAAGGATCAGCGCGCTGAAATGGCAATGTGCCGACCACATAGCTCGACGAACTGACAACCGTTGGGGAAGAAAGGTTCTTGAGTGGCCACCTCGTACAGGCAAACGCATTGTAGGACGACCCCACGAGATGGAGTGACGACTTGCAAAATGTTGCTCTTGATAGGCTGTAAAGAAGAAGAAGAAGAAGCCAAGTTCGATCCCCTTGGTGGCAGGCTCGTACCAATGGGTTTTTCAAACACTTATGTAGAATTATATCGTTGGCTTGGACATAAAGACGGCGACGGGCTCACCACGAAAATATCTTTGGTGGAAGGTGAGTCAAAGGGACTTAATTGTCTAGACTAGACCCCTGTCTACCCTTGTATTGGGAACTGCGTATTGCGAACTATTTATTTATTATTTGTTATACAAAGAATTATAAAGTTCTATTTACGGAACGTAGCCTGGGGTTGGCCGTGACCAGTATGAACTAAGATCTATAATCTATAATCCATTACTCACCAGCCGTGGGAGCCTTGTGTTCAGGGCGCACGATTTAGCAGTGAGGGTATCGGGTAGACACCTCGAATTTTAGAGGTGTCTAATGTAGAATGCAATAGCAATGAAATCAGATAGTGCCGTGTGAATACGGCATAATAATATAATATTATTTTCCCAAGGGTTCGTTACACGCGACTAAGGAAAAAAAAATAAAAATGTAATTGATTACCGACCGATGGCCAGATAACAATCTAAAAAAAATACCAGACCATTCAGCAGACCGGTTTCGGGCAGTTTTGTCTAAAATGCCGGGTTGTCTGGTACTGCGATCGCTGATCCGCTGCCATATGTGGCGATTATGATCCCTCACACAGGAGATGCCTATGCCTTGAAGTAGACTTTTAAATACCATCATTATTATTATTACGGTCTATAAAAGACCATGAGTATGGCGATGAAATAATTTTCTAAGAGCTGTAATAGAAGTTGTAAACAAAATCAAATCAAATCATTTATTTATCGACTTAAGAATATACATTCGTTTATCGATTGTCATTTTTAATCTACCACCGTTTCGTAATGAGGTTACTCTAACGGAGAAGAAACATGCGAAAAAAACTCCGTAGGTATCCTTTTTTTTGGTCAATATTTTTTTACAATATAATATATTATACAAATGTGATGAGATATTTTCTAGAAATAACTTGGTAGCGATCACCTCATTCTCAGGGATTACTTTTTTTTATAGAAAAGGCCGGCAAACGAGCAGGCGGCTCACGTGATGGTAAGTGATTACCGCCGCCCATGAACACCCGCAATACCAGAGGCATAGCAGATGCGTTGCCGGCCTTAGAGTCCCCCCCCAACCCCAAATAAATTGGTTCCTCCGGTAAAACTGTCATTAATATATTCATTTATATTATAATAATCCTTACTATAAAGTTATTCTTTAATAAATTTCTTAAACCTGATATACCTCAAATATTTTCTATATTCTTTTCCAGGAAACCAAGGAATAAATTTATATACGTATAGACAAAGTAAACTCTGTTAACGTAATAAGACGTACTTCACACATGCGTTAATGTGTTTGTTGGTTAGTTTAAATATTAATTGAATTCCTCCGTGAACAAGCAACCATTGCTTGTTAGTATAAAGGTTGACATAGAAGAATGGCACAAAGATGTATTTCCGTGTAATATCTAACTTATATTAATAAAAGGACATAACACAAAAAAAAATATTTTACACCATTGACAACACTAGCTGGGCATTAGCCCAGCGCATTGCTGGCACAGAATAAAAAAAAGAAAAAGAAGAATAAATACTATTGTCTATTGCCTAAAATTATCAGACATTTTTATTGCAATATAATAAATGGCGGCAGGACATACGTCGTATGTATATATCGCTCGACGTACGCACACTATAAGATATCGTATAAATAAGAATTTCCGTGTATCTGACGATGGTCACGACGGCTACTTACTCTGTGGTATATTTTAATACGACGCAGAACACAATACAAGATTAAAAATATAATGATAATTGAGGTTTGTAGTGCATACTTGCAACTATTATATCGCGGAAATAACTTTCATTAGGATTTGTTAAAAAGTCATACTTGTTTTGTTTCATTTTTAAAAACATCTTTTTGAGATCTCTTTTGCGAAAGTATATCTAAAAGCAAAAATTTAATTGTTTTCATAAAATATTGTTTTTTATTTATTTCTATACCTAAACTTACTTAATAATCCTTCCTATAAAGTTATTCTTTAAAAAATTTCTTAAACCTGATATACCTCAAATATTTTCTATATTCTTTTCCAGGAAACCAAGACTAAAATTGAGAAAGGTATGCTGAGATGGTTTGGCCATGTCGAGAGAATGAATGAAGAACGATTGACGAAAAAAGCATATAATGCGAGTGTGAATGGAAGTGTAGGAAGGGGAAGACCTAGGCGGACGTTTCAAGACCAAATCAGGGACGTCCTGAAAAAAGGCCAGGTCAAGAGTACCCTGAATCGAAGAGAATGTATGAAGGGAATAATGAAAGTGGACGAAGCGAAACAAGTATGTAAGGATCGTAGCAAGTGGAAAGAAGTGGTCTCTGCCTACCCCTACGGGAAAGAGGCGTGATGATATGTATGTATGTATGTAAACTTACTTAAAGTAAATGCTGGTGGCTGTATCGTCATTTTAAAAACAAACACGCAAAGATTAAAAAATATTTACCTAAAGCCATAGTTCGAATCCACAATTGTAACGAAGAGTACATAATTATTACAAGTTAGTTGTTCACTTGTGTAAGTGATAAAATTAATTTAAAGGTTTTGTTTACGTTTTAAGTTTTGGTTATGACTTCCTTATTAATTTTTTAATACATTACATAACATATTTTTATAATTATATTTAGTTCACATCTGACCAAATAAAGCATTTCCTCATATATAAGAAGTTATATCTGTGTTCAATATTGCACAAATAACAACGTAAATTAATCGGATAAAGGATTTGTTTTATCGATTGATTTGTGTTGTTTTTTTTTAGGTTTTATTTATTTCACAATTAAGTCCTTTCGACCACTTTCCCAGAACCCAATTTTTTTCTTCTTTGAAAGGGTCACATAAGACAATTTTTGAGATAAGTTTAGTGGTAAGCCTGACGACGTCTTTATGTCCAAGCCAACGTATATAACTCGTACATACATTTTCTTAAAAAAAAAACTCATTGGTACGAGTCTACCTACTGGGGATCGAACATTCGTCGATTCGAAATCTGATCATCGCACCAATCGGCAATTTTTACTTTTAATGATGATATATACATTAATTCATATATATATATATACGTTTCCAACATGAATCTGAATCTTGCCGCCAGAGCTAATAAGTAATTTTTTTTATAAAAATAATGATTTTAAAACGTGCTTGTTTTTTCAATAATGGTGGATACTTAATTACTACCAGTAAACGGAAATGAGAATAAATATATATTTCGAAACAAACAACACTGAATAATTAGCAAGGCAATAAAAAACGACAACCAGAGGAAAAACTAAGTCCAGACAACCTCCGTGGTCTAGTGGAGTACACACACGTTTTACGGGGTCTCCAGCTCTGAGGTCCCGGATTCCCTCATTCTCTTTTTCTATATTTTCTCGGTACTGGTTGTTTGTGGTTTTTTTTTATAGAAAAGGGAGACAAACGAGCAGGTGGCTCACGTGATGGTAAGTGATTACCGCCGCCCATGAACACCCGCAATACCAGAGGCATAGCAGATGTGTTGCCGGCCTTAGAGTGTCCCCCCCCCCCACAGAATTGGGGAGGGGGGTGTGGGCCTCCGGTTACCTGCACTCACCAGGCGAAACGCAGAAGTTTGTTAGACTTCTACTTCACGCCGGTATTCTGTGAGGTCGTGGTACTTCCCCGGTTGAGCCGGCCCATTCATGCAACTACACAAGCTGATGCGTGGCTCTACCACTGGTGCCTTCGTTGTTTCTGATTTCGTAACACAAGTGTTAATGTTACTTACTTCGGGGCAGAGCAATGTTTGAGATGTCGTAGTATTTATTTATTATTATTTATCAAAACGTCGTTAAAACAATATCCATCTTATTTTTAATTTGATGACCTTTCTAATATTCTTTATACGTGGAAATAATATGACGTCTATATTTACAATAAAACCAAAAGATGAAAATTATCATAACGCACTACTGGGTGCAAAGACAGCCGAGTGGATTCAGGAGGTTGTCGGGTTCGATTCCAAGAGGAATCGTAGCTATATTTAACCTTTGAGCGAGAAAACCCTCTTTTAAAGAATAAAAAATCCTCTTCACCAAAATACAATTCGCCTTTGTTTTTTTAATTTAATCCGTCACGATAGCTGAGTGTACGGGTGGTCAAAATTTCGAGTCAAGAGACCCGAGTTGGCAGGCTCGTAGCAATGGGTTTTTCAAAGACTTATGTACGAATTATATCGTTGGCTTGGACATAAAAACGGCGACGGCCTTACCACCAGTCACGTTGGCCCGAAAATATCTTCGGTGGAAGGTCGGTCAAAGGGACTTAATTGTCTAGAGTAGACTTCTGTCTACCCCTGTATTGGGAATTGCGTGAACATATTTTTTTATTTCGTTTTAAAATTTGTATTGTTTGTATTTTATAATTTGTGAAAAGTTATAGAAAAGTGCAAACAATTGAAATAACAAAAAAACGTAAGTATTTGCAAAAAAATGGGGTATGACTTCAAGGCCTGAAGCAATACAGATAAAATAAAATTAATAAATATCTTCACGCAATTCCCAATACAGGGAAAAATAGACAGAAGTCTAGTCTAGACAATTAAGTCCCTTTGACCGACCTTCCACCGAAGATATTTTTCTATATTTTTTTATTCAAATATTTATATGCGAGAGGTCCGTAAGGAATACTACGAAAGAAGAGCTTACTTAGGACTGATCGTTAATATACTGATAATAACTGAAAATGCAACGAGAAGGCAGACTTGGTGAAAGGCGTGTATATAGATAAAAAGGCTAATGTAAATTTTATAATTTCTTTTAAGCCAGTGTTAAAATTAATATAACCCAAGATTAATAATCGTTACTTACCAGCCCATAATCCATATTTCTTTGATAAAGGTTTCACCGCCATGGGTATGAAATATGGCAACAGATACGAAGATATCAACTCTATAGGGCTCCATAATGCATCAACGAGTACGCATAAGATAAGTTAAGCGCCGATTAGTGCAAAAACCGTGACATAAACCATGACGTCTTTACAACCGAAGGAGTGGATGAAGAGTAATGTAAATAGATTTTTGAAATTTAATAATTTTATTTTATTTAAAATAATCAAGTCGTTCGTTAAAAACGAGAGCACTGCGCATACTGGCCGTCGTTTATAATCACAAAGCAACAATTTAATTTAAGAAACTTGTTACATCTGCGCTTATAATAAATATTTAACTGGTCATTGCATAAATCAACAAATTAAAAATAAAGTTACTCTTTTTTTTTCGAAATACAAATATATGCTAATTTTGTTACGGTCATTAAATGCAATGCAAGCCAAACATCACATATTATAAATACGGCTACCTGCTAATTGAATCGTGCTGCTTTACTGATAACGCGCCAAAACTTTTATTTTCAACACCTAAAGACTACGTAGAGATATATTTTTATGTACATACAATATATAAAAATAGCAGTAATAGTAGTGGTGTATGAAGACAATACTATTTATGGATCTGTCTATCCCAGTACAGGGGCGTGAAGATGTTCAACAACATTTTCGAAAATACATCCTCGGCGCGGTTAGTGGGAATGAAAGTTTGTATAGGAACTATTTTAAGTTTTGACAGTGGTAGAGCCACGCATCAGCTTTTGTTGTTGCATGAATGGGCCGGCTCGACCGGGGAAGTACCACGACCTCACAGAATACCGGCGTGAAGTAGAAGTCTAACAAACTTCAGCGTTTCGTCTGGTGAGTGCAGGTAACCGGAGGCCCACGCACCCCCCTCCCCCAATTCTGCAGGGGGGGAGACTCTAAGGACGGCAACGCATCTGCTATGCCTCTGGTATTGCGGGTGTTCATGGGCCGCGGTAGTCACTTACCATCACGTGAGCCACCTGCTCGTTTGCCTCCCTCTTCTATAAAAAAAAGTCATATATTACGCTTTTGTTTACCACATAAGCAAATGCCATTTCGTAGTTGTTCAAGGCAATGCCGCACACGGAAGTTAGTAGAAGACATAAATAAAAAATTAAATAAAAAGGAATTGTGTACTGCATTCGCCGAATTCCGTAATAACATTGCAGAGTAAATTACAATCCGATATTATTTTTATCGATTAATTTGAAATCGATTTCTCAACCGATATATGATTAACTGCAGTTTGAAATTCCCAATCATAAATTTCTATAAAATCACGCTAGGCTAGACAAACTAGGTGCAAAGGTGAGATTGTTTCAACTTTGTAGATGTAAATGATAAGTTGCCCAAGCGCATTGCAAAAGGGTACCCACGGTTTCCTTCTTCATTGAGAATAATCCAGTTCTTCAGTTAGATTAAAAAAAATATAAATAAGTATAAATATCTTCACGCAATTCCCAATACAGGGGTAGACAGAGGTCTAGTCTAGACAATTAAGTCCCTTTGACCCACCTTCCACCGAAGATATTTTCGGGACAACGTGACAGCCTGTCGCCGTCTCTATGTCCAGGCCATCGATATAATTCGTACATAAGTTTTTTTTGAAAAACCCATTGGTACGAGCCTGCCACCTGGGGATCGAACTCGAGTCTCTTGACTCGAAATACCGACCACCCAACCATTCGGCTATCGTGACTTATATCTTAGATTAAAAAGATAGTTGTAATACGACGATGCTGTAAATTTGTTTTATATTCTATGTTGTATTATTTAAGGTTGTTTTTAAATTTATTTCTTCAATACTAATAAGTTACTTAGTTTTAGATGTTATCTCATCTCATATCACTTAATCGCAACAGAGTTTGACTGTGACATGAGGCCATTAGCACTCGATACCATTTACACTTAGTCTTCAAGATTGCTTTAAACTGTTTAAATTGCAATTAGTTATTTAAAATATCTTTATATAATAAAATATACTCCCCATTTAAAAAAATCTATAGGTGTTTGTGTATTTCGGTAAAGTATACAGTGACTCTTGACTACGCAATCACACGTGACGGGAATCATTAGGACTTTATTTTTAATCACATTTCTGTTATATATTAATTACTATTATATTGCTCACAAAATATACTCGTTTTCGGTTGTTATTAAAAATCTACTGCTATGTAATAAAATAATAAGGAAATATTTGAATAAAGCTGAGTATCTTTAAATTGTGTCTTTATATTTATATTTACAATGTGTTAATATTAACGTTATCTGCAAACTATACATGTTTTCAAGATGCCCATAGGTACTTAGTCCATAGATTATGACTAAATCTCCAAGGTTCCAGTACAATAATTGTAATGTTTTATATGGTATACTCCATATTTTAATAGTTATTTTTACGCGTCGAATGAATCAGTATGATATCATGAGTGATTTTTGTCTAAGGGTGCGTCCAAAACTGCCGATGCGGTGCTCCCGTCTCGCTCCTGCGTGCAATTCAAGTTCGCACGTCTTTCTTCTTTCGCGTTTTTCTTTCTTTGTCCTGCCTGCTACATAATTTCACCACAAAATTGGTTAACTAGTAAAAAAATCATACTTTTTTGCTCCAACCACGGTTTTACAAGGACAGCAGAGCGAGCTTACACGGCAAAATTTTATGGATTCCATTTGTCCGAATAAAAAACCGAACTCTGGATCACTCATTTGTCCGTCCGTCCGAGTATAATAGACAGATTAAATTGCAATTTAGTACACATATCAATTCCTGTGACTCAAACGCAGAAGTTCCGAAACTACTGTAACAAAGGTGATTAAAAAAAAGGTTTCTTACCATAACCACATAGGTTATGGTAACGGCGTAAGAATATTTCTCTTCACTCCCTTTCTTCTCTTCAATATCATTACGGCAACCAATAGATGGCGGTATAACAATCTATAAAAATATCAGACCTAAATAATCATATCCGAGATGGGCAGCAGCGTCTGAGGTGTGTGTGGTCAGGTACTGCGATCGCCAATCCGCTTGCCAATCGTGGCGATTATGGCAAATCCTCCCTATTAGAGCCCTGCTGTGAATTTTAACAGGCCGTTATGTATGTAAGTATCATAACCTGTAAACCGGTAAGAAATCAATGATCTTAAAATAACATGGTAAGTCTGACATTATTGTGCGCTTTACGCAAGCATCTTTTATTATTTTTGTCATTAAGATAACTGTAGGCTCCATTGGAAAAACAGCACTGCATCACAATAGCACAATAGTAATGGGGACCTGATTTCACGTCACAATTTTTGTTTATATTTGCTCAGTATTTTGTTTATTGTTTTGTTTGTCGTCATATTTTTAAGTGATGTCAAAACTGTTTCTTTCTTTCCTTTACTAATCCTTTTTTTAAGGTCCCACCAATCTCGTGCATCTAATAAAATTATTTCTATTAATATACAATGATTCTATTAATATATTAATTAATATAAAAATGTGATAACTATATGTCAATATATCTAAAATTATACACCCGAATTACTGGAAAATTTGCATAGTTACACATTTCGCGATGTTGACACTCCCAAAGAACGGATCTTACGAACAGACGAAGTTGCGAGGGTCGGCAGTATTATATAATAGTAATAAAATGGTCTGCGAGAACAGAATTGCAATTTTATTGCGATTTAGTAATAGTCGTTAATGTTCGTAAGTTGTTACTATAATCGACATTGAAAAGAATTATTTTTTTTTATTAAGATGGAACGCAATATTCCGCGTTAAAATACATAATGCTATTAACATTCCCGTAATGATATCTAATAAAAA
This sequence comes from Sericinus montela, assembly GCA_029286605.1. Classification (NCBI taxonomy): domain Eukaryota; kingdom Metazoa; phylum Arthropoda; class Insecta; order Lepidoptera; family Papilionidae; genus Sericinus; species Sericinus montela. The sequence continues at coordinate 20,500,151 of JAGSMR010000012.1, read as the reverse complement.
AGCGATTTGGTCACGGTCGAAATATATTATGAAGATATTCCTAAATAATTTACGACTTTAACCTTAACGACAGTCGAATAACGTTATTATTATTGGGATATTTATTTATATACTCGTCTGGTTGGTCTACAAATAAACATAGATGAAATACACATAAAGAAAAATATAGTAAATAAGAAACGATAACATTATAATACCTAAATATAATATAATAACTATACCTAAATATAATACTTACCATAAGAAATACTTACAAATAGTTACTTAAATAAATAATAATTAATGTTATTTTTCGCAATATGGCAGGTCTGAAATATGATCTTTTAACTAAAATTGACCAGAACGTGTTTCCATGGTTTGGGAATGTTGAACGAATGAGCGAAGGCCGAATGGTGAAGAAAATATACAGTTCGAAAGTTAACAATAAAAGGTGTCGCGGTACGCCGAAACTAACTTTCGAAGACCATGTGTGTAAATTGCTCGAAGAGGGGAGGGTCAAGAGTACTCGGATACATAGACGTACGTGTATGAAGTAAATGATGAACTTGAAAGAAGCGAAAGAGGTATATAAGGATCGTGACACATAGCCATCTGTTGTCACTGGCAACCCTGTCAGAGACTGTGCATAAAGATAAATAAATAATTAATAAATAATGTTCTTGACTATCTAAATTTTTGCCTGCAAAAGTAAAAGGTGTAAAAATTGGACCAAGATCGTTAAATAAATAAGACTTCTAAAATTCAGATTTCTAAAATTCAGACCCTGACTTAATGAAAAATTAAGGAGTTACTTAATGAAAAGTCAAGGTATTAAAAACTTAAAATTTACATTGATAGATATATAAAGGCCTCAAATCAAGTTGTTCACTCCTGGAAACTGGTTACTCCCGTAGGTAGGATATTCCGTTATCACCACCTTGGCATTATGATTGGCAAACGCTGCATCAGACTATTCGCGCCTTTGCTCTCTTTCCGGTCGACTTAATTTTTGCTGACAATTACTACCAAATCGCTATAGAGGCATCTGTCGGTCGCCATCACAGCGTTTAAGGATTATCCCTTAGTCGCAATGCAAGTATATCTTAATGCAAGTATTAAACATATTCTAGGCAATTATTACAGTAAAAATTTTATATCAGTGACAAAGATTAAAATGTACTCAATCTTACTCTTTATCCCACTGTCGTCTTAACTTTCACTTTCTTTGCCATTCACACAATCTACAGACTACAGACGGAATGACATCAGAACCATGATCATACATTATAAGCGCCTGGTTCGAATGACGAAAATTAAAAATATTTATTAATAAAAAAAATAATTAAATATCTTCACGCTATTCCCTTATTATTCGTTTAATGATCTCTTTTTCGCAGCGCGTTTGATCGATTAAGCTTAACGCTTAATAATAATATAAAAAATGAATTTATAACTACAAAGTATATTACAATGTGTGATATCTTTTTAGGTATGGAAAATCAACGTTCACAGGGAAGATTTTATAAGGTGATGCGATGTCATAATCTTTGTTGTGGTAATCTTTGGGATGTATGTTCAAATGTGAACAATGACAGGATAAAATGATGAGGATGATGAGATGATGGGCTGGCCGATTGTATGACATTAAGTACATACATCCATCGATATAATAGTATAAGTCATATTCATGTATATCAATCGGTCAGCCTATGTGAATTAAATCGACCGATCCACAATAGAGTCAAGATCACGAACGTATGATCGTAAAACTGGTTTTGGTTGGTATTCAAAACGTTTATTTTAAGTCATTTACTTTTCTCCATTAACAGGATATGAGAGAGAATAACATAAGACATTAGGTCCCCTCTTTGGAAGCATTTGTGTATAATGTGTATGCAAAATGTAACAAATAAATAAAATAAGAAAATAAATAATTTTTACTATAATGTAACATTAATTTTACCTCTAATGCGTTAGACAAAGATAAGTATGACATATGGCTATTAATAAAACATATTTTATTAGAAAAAGATAACATATACTGGCAAGTAATTTAATAATAACAGAACAGTACGAATTACATTAAAACATATTATTTCCATATAAAAGGAACGCATGAATTATTCAACACCAAACGTGATTTAACTATAAATATCACTATATAACTTTATTATCACGCGTTGGAAAACTATCAATTAATATTAAAATGAATACGTTTATTCGTCTGTTAATAGGTAATCGTGTCAAAGGCAACTATCTCAAACTTGTTCCAAGGGCCGATTGAGAATCAAAATATTGCCTAATCGGATCAAACCGCCGCAATTAGAATTTTTGATAATTTGAACTCACCTGCCCATGATCCAAATTTTTTGGTGAGCGACAGCGCTTCAGTTGGAAGAAAGTAAGGCGTTAGGTAGGAAGTTACTAACTCCAGGAAACTCCATAAGGAATCAATAAGTAAACAAAACACTGCTATGGCACCAACTACTGCTAAGACTACAATTAAAGGAAACATGGCTTAGTTACTCAAGTTGACAAACATGCGAAACAATAGTTATGGGTTATTTATTTTAAATGTGCACACGTAATATTATGCCGGAGGAACTTAACACCGGTCTTTATAACATGACCGCAAGACGCGAACTGCTATCTGGTATTGCCTTAGAGTATGAATGAGTGAGCGAATGTCAAATTGCATAATCTTACAAATTACGAACATATAGATGACCTAGAAAACTTCTAACTAATCTTATTTCGTGTTGGAACATGAAAGAATATTTTTTTATAAATTTTTGTCTGCAGTTCCAAAACAATATTTATAAAAACAATATTTATGAAAAAGTAAAAGCAAGAAAGCCAAGATCTCATTTTCGAAGCGCCTGATAAATTTTTACCAGCAATAATTTTGTATTGGTATTTAAGATTATATAATCTAGGCGTGTCTGTATATATAAAATGTATTAAACTTACTTTAATAATATCTTTGAGTTTTTGTACTGCATCCCGTAAATGTTTCACCAAAAATTTCGAAATGCATAAATTAATAACTCGTTAACGTAATGTTTTTCAGTCATCATTTTTATGATTATTGAGAACAATGTACTTCATTGTGAAGAAATCGTTTACTAAATTCGTTTAGAACGAAAGGCAAGCAGATTGGCGATCGCAGCACCACACATCTCGCACTTTAGACGCAGCTGGCCATCACGGGTTGGTAAAATAGTGGTAAGATGGTTGTACCGATATTTGGTCACACCAAATAACAATGACGTTCTTTAGCCTCCTTTAGTCGTCTTTTAAGACACCCTCGGGAAGAATGGTGTGGTATATTGCTGAGCCAACGCTGAACGACAAAAATATTATTAATAAAAAAAGTGAAAAAAAAATAAACTCCGGGGTATGAACATCTGCCAGAGATGAGCGTTTCACATTAATGATTCTACGATCATTATAAAGAAGACCTTTTTTGGGACAACGTGACAGGTGGTGAGCCTATCACCGTCCTTATATCTAAGCCAACAATATAAAACGTATATAAGTTTTGAAAAAACTCATTGGTCTAACATTCGGGTCTCTCGACTCGTATTACAATCACGCCACAACTCGGCTATCGTGACCTCAGTACGAATTATTTTATTTTATTTCTTATATATTTCTTATTTAATATTTCACGATAGTCGAGTGGTTGGGTGGTCGGAATTTCGAGAGACCCGAGTTCGATCCCCAGTTGGCAGGCTCGTACCAATGGGTGTTTCAAAAACTTATGTACGAATTAAATCATTGGCTTGGACATAAAGATGGCGACGGGCTGACCACCTGTCACGTTGTCCTGAAAATATCTTCGGTGGAAGGTGGGTCGAAGGGACATAATTGTCTAGACTAGACCTCTGTCTACCCCTGTATTGGGAATTACGTAAAGATTTTTTTTCTTATTTACGGTATAGTAAGTATGGTATTGAAATAAAAACAACAAATTATATTTCTGAAATTGATGTTTATATAAAAAAATATATAAAAACAAAATATTTTACAGTGATATTTATATCCTAAAAATAACAATTTGGCATGGTTTCCTTGAATTTTATAACAATCGACTTAGGACAAGAGAGGCTAGGCGACGTCCGGTGTGGCTTTGACCGCGACCTCTGCCGGCGCGCTGTTGTAATCCTTCGTTGCCTTCAATTTATTTTTGACTATTTTCATAGGAACTGTAAATAAATAGTACAAAAATACCATTAAAAACAAAAAATGGTACGCTTACCTACCCCTAAAACTACAAAACAATATCTTCACGCCATGGAAACATTATGGTCCATTAGACCATTAAGTCCTTTCGACCAACCTTGATAACTTTTTGGGACAACGTGACAGGTGAGTCTGTGGCTGTCTTTGTGTTAAGCCAACGATATAAATCGTACGTTTTTGAAAAAACAAATTGGTGCAGGCCTGCCATATTGGGATCCAACTCGCATATCTTGGCTTGAATTCCGACTCCATTGACCAAGGAAACGCCGTATATTTTACGATGAAATCGCATCTCTACTAAATTCAGTTCGCTTTTATGTCGCTGATAAACTAATGATTTAATGATTGTGTCTTGTATTCCAATCACAATGGCAAAATATTAGTATTGAGAGAGCAGGTAAACATTGGCTAAAAGTGGCCAATAAATAATAATAAATAAATAAATATCTTCACGCAATTCCCAATTCAGTGGCAGACAGAGGTCTAGTCTAGACAATTAAGTCCCTTTGACCCACCTTCCACCGAAGATATTTTCGGGAAAACGTGACAGGTGGTGAGCCCATCGCCGTCTTTATGTCCAAGCCAACGATATAATTCGTACATAAGTTTTTTGAAAACCCATTGGAACGAGCCTGCCACCTGGGAATCGAACTCGGGTCTCTAGACTCGAAATTCCGACCACCCAACCACTCGGCTACCGTGACTTACAAAATTTTCATCATTCAATTAATTTCTTTTTATTTTTCTTTTCATAAATAATAATAAATAAATATCTTCACGCAATTCCCAATACAGGGGTAGACAGAGGTCAAGTCTAGACAATTAAGTCCCTTTGACCCACCTTCCACCGAAGATATTTTCGGGACAACGTGACAGGTGGTGAGCCCGTCGCCGCCTTTATGTCCAAGCCAACGATGAAATTCGTACATAAGTTTTTTTGAAAAACTCATTGGTACTACCACCTGGGGATCGAACTCGGGTCTCTCGACTCGAAATTCCGACCACCCAACAACTCGGCTATCGTGACTTCTATATTTCTTTTCATAAACTAAACAAATACATCTTGGTTACACAGAGTATATCAAAGTAATATGCGAATTGTTATTTTTTTACAGAAATCTTAAAGACAGGTTTGTGCAGTTGCCAAATATCTATTTGTTGACGTTAAGAATAAAAAAAAATAAAAGCCCAAATGACATATATAATCTGTTTAGCAAATAAAAACAACAAATTCATGGTCGAAAGTGAAAGATGTGAGGGAAGTCGGTACGTAAACCTGTGGTGAAGTTGCTAAACATTGATTTTACATATCTGGCAACACGAAGGTCACTATAATTTGTGCAGTTTCGTCACAATTATCATTAATGTCTGTCCATAAACGATTTGTTGTAAAAAAATTAAAGGCATATTAAAGGAGTCGCAGAAATTTCGTTATAATACGCGAAAAGAATCTAACATTGCGAAAAAAGTACGATATTCGGCAGTTCGAGTGATTCAGTTGCTCAGATGTTGTCTTCTAAACATGACTCGGATTCCATACCGAACGATGTAAAAATCTTTTTGTACTTATAGACAAGACCTGTTGGGCCAATAATAAGTAAATCGTGGCGATTATAGCAAATTCTTCTTTGTGATTCAACCGTCGTTGAGATTGCGATGCCAACCATTTATATATACATATATAAATACCTCTTTATCTTCTTCACGCAATTCCCAATACACGGGTAGACAGAGGTCTAGTCTAGACAATTAAGTCCTTTAGACCTACCTTCCACTAAAGATATTTTCGGGACAACGTGACAGGTGGTGAGCCCGTCGCCGTTCTTGTGTCCAAGCCAACGATATAATTCGTACATATGTTTTTGAAAAACCCATTGGTACGAGCCTGCCACCTGTGGATCGATCTCTGGTTTCTTGACTCGTATTTCCGATCACTCAACCATCATAATATAACTGACAACCATTTGAAAAGAAATCAAATTCATTTATTTATAGAAATAAGAATATACATTCGTTTATCAATAGTCATTTTTATAATATACTACCGTTTCATAATGGGATTCTTCTAACAGAGAAGAAACGGGCGAAAATCTTCTAAAGTATCCTCTTTCTTCGGTCATTCTTATTTTAAAGATGATACAAAAATAATATACGATTTTTCTAAAAATAGCTTGGGGGCGAACACTTCGTTCCTAGGGGTTACTCTACTTAAATTTATATTATAATAACACTTTCTACTAAGTTTTACTTTAATAAATTTCTTAAAACAGATAGCTTTGCACATTTACTGGGATTTTATTGTAGAAGTGTATAGACCGCCCCAACAGGCAAATCCAGTGCAGGACAAGATGGAGCGACGAGCTGCAAAATCCTCCCCTGGGGTGAGTCTCTGACTACCAACCTACAGTATGTAGCGGAGAGTCGATGGATGCAGGTGTAATAGGAACGTTTTTATCACAAACTTCGAGGAGAGGCTTATATACAGCAATGGACTTACGATGTGGCTGTAAAGTAAAACTTACTTACTTATCTTCACGCACAGTCCCTGACGGGGTAGCCAGAGAGAACAGATCGCGCAGTGTCACGATCTTTCGCTTCTAGTAAAGTAGAAAAAAGAAGACAAGAAACAGTTGCCGTTATTGGCATTTATTCCACGCAAGCTAACACAACTGTAATATACGCACAATATAATAGAGTCTAAATAAAATATAGTAAAGTAGTACCATAATGTGAGCCAAAGGCTTTCTTACGGATATATCTTTGAGATATATTGATATTAATGAAGCAACATTTTATTACTTTGAACAAAATATCGTTAATAGTCTTTGAAAGACATTAAAGCAGAGAAACATGCTACATTATGCGTTCTTTGGACTTAACACGTCATATAATAAATTATGTAAATAATAGATTATTTCAAAGATTAACTCTCTCTAGCTGAAAATTTAGCACTTAAATTTTCTTTGAAATTCAGGTTGACTGCTCTCACCTAGTATCAGTCAAATCAATCAGTTTGAGTGAGCAAGAACTCAAATAAAAGAGCTCGGTCGAGCAAGTGATAGGAAGCTTTGAAAACTTAAGAAATTTACGGGAAATGTTAGTTAAATATGTTAAGGGTGAAAATAAGGAGATCTCAAGTGCATGATGACATATCTGTGCATCAACACCTTTCATTCAAAAGTCTCAAGTAGCAAATAGCAGAAAGGACGGCCTAATGGACTCGTAATGGATTTAATTAATTCTTTTAATATGTAGATTTGGTGGTTGTTGAGCTTTGATTCAAGTTTAGATGAAAATAAAAATAAATATATTCACTCATATTCCTAATATTAGGTGAACACAGGTTCAGACAATTAACCATCCAGTTTCACATCATCATCAGACTATTTGTGACAACGTGACAGGTGGTGAGCCCGTCGCCGTTCTTGTGTCCAAGCTAACGATATAATTCGTACATATGTTTTGGAAAAACCCATTGGTACGAGCCTGCCACCTGTGGATCGATCTCTGGTTTCTTGACTCGTATTTCCGATCACTCAACCATCATAATATAACTGACAACCATTTGAAAAGAAATCAAATTCATTTATTTATAGAAATAAGAATATACATTCGTTTATCAATAGTCATTTTTATAATATACTACCGTTTCATAATGGGATTCTTCTAACAGAGAAGAAACGGGCGAAAATCTTCTAAAGTATCCTCTTTCTTCGGTCATTCTTATTTTAAAGATGATACAAAAATAATATACGATTTTTCTAAAAATAGCTTGGGGGCGAACACTTCGTTCCTAGGGGTTACTCTACTTAAATTTATATTATAATAACACTTTCTACTAAGTTTTACTTTAATAAATTTCTTAAAACAGATAGCTTTGCACATTTACTGGGATTTTATTGTAGAAGTGTATAGACCGCCCCAACAGGCAAATCCAGTGCAGGACAAGATGGAGCGACGAGCTGCAAAATCCTCCCCTGGGGTGAGTCTCTGACTACCAACCTACAGTATGTAGCGGAGAGTCGATGGATGCAGGTGTAATAGGAACGTTTTTATCACAAACTTCGAGGAGAGGCTTATATACAGCAATGGACTTACGATGTGGCTGTAAAGTAAAACTTACTTACTTATCTTCACGCACAGTCCCTGACGGGGTAGCCAGAGAGAACAGATCGCGCAGTGTCACGATCTTTCGCTTCTAGTAAAGTAGAAAAAAGAAGACAAGAAACAGTTGCCGTTATTGGCATTTATTCCACGCAAGCTAACACAACTGTAATATACGCACAATATAATAGAGTCTAAATAAAATATAGTAAAGTAGTACCATAATGTGAGCCAAAGGCTTTCTTACGGATATATCTTTGAGATATATTGATATTAATGAAGCAACATTTTATTACTTTGAACAAAATATCGTTAATAGTCTTTGAAAGACATTAAAGCAGAGAAACATGCTACATTATGCGTTCTTTGGACTTAACACGTCATATAATAAATTATGTAAATAATAGATTATTTCAAAGATTAACTCTCTAGCTGAAAATTTAGCACTTAAATTTTCTTTGAAATTCAGGTTGACTGCTCTCACCTAGTATCAGTCAAATCAATCAGTTTGAGTGAGCAAGAACTCAAATAAAAGAGCTCGGTCGAGCAAGTGATAGGAAGCTTTGAAAACTTAAGAAATTTACGGGAAATGTTAGTTAAATATGTTAAGGGTGAAAATAAGGAGATCTCAAGTGCATGATGACATATCTGTGCATCAACACCTTTCATTCAAAAGTCTCAAGTAGCAAATAGCAGAAAGGACGGCCTAATGGACTCGTAATGGATTTAATTAATTCTTTTAATATGTAGATTTGGTGGTTGTTGAGCTTTGATTCAAGTTTAGATGAAAATAAAAATAAAAGCCCAAATGACATATATAATCTGTTTAGCAACAAAAACAACAAATTCATGTCGAAAGTGAAAGATGTGAGGGAAGTCGGTACGTAAACCTGTGGTGAAGTTGCTAAACATTGATTTTACATATCTGGCAACACGAAGGTCACTATAATTTGTGCAGTTTCGTCACAATTATCATTAATGTCTGTCCATAAACGATTTGTTGTAAAAAATTAAAGGCATATTAAAGGAGTCGCAGAAATTTCGTTATAATACGCGAAAAGAATCTAACATTGCGAAAAAGTACGATATTCGGCAGTTCGAGTGATTCAGTTGCTCAGATGTTGTCTTCTAAACATGACTCGATTCCATACCGAACGATGTAAAAATCTTTTGTACTTATAGACAAGACCTGTTGGGCCAATAATAAGTAAGTCGTGGCGATTATAGCAAATTCTTCTTGGGATTCAACTGTCGTTGAGATTGGTGATGCCAACCATTTATATATACATATATAAATACCTCTTTATCTTCTTCACGCAATTCCCAATACAGGGGTAGACAGAGGTCTAGTCCTAGACAATTAAGTCCCTTTGACCCACCTTCCACCGAAGATATTTTCGGGACAACGTGACAGGTGGTGAGCCCGTCGCCGTTCTTGTGTCCAAGCCAACGATATAAATCGTACGTTTTTGAAAACAAATTGGTGCAGGCCTGCCATATTGGGATCCAACTCGCATATCTTGGCTTGAATTCCGACTCCATTGACCAAGGAAACGCCGTATATTTTACGATGAAATCGCATCTCTACTAAATTCAGTTCGCTTTTATGTCGCTGATAAACTAATGATTTAATGATTGTGTCTTGTATTCCAATCACAATGGCAAAATATTAGTATTGAGAGAGCAGGTAAACATTGGCTAAAAGTGGCCAATAAATAATAATAAATAAAATAAATATCTTCACGCAATTCCCCAATTCAGTGGCAGACAGAGGTCTAGTCTAGACAATTAAGTCCCTTGACCCACCTTCCACCGAAGATATTTTCGGGACAACGTGACAGGTGGTGAGCCCGTCGCCGCCTTTATGTCCAAGCCAACGATATAATTCGTACATAAGTTTTTGAAAACCCATTGAACGAGTGCCTGCCACCGGAACTGAACTCACCTTTGATCGAAATTCACCACCCAACGTCCACTGGCTACCGCATCTCTATGTACCCCATCATTCAATTAATTCTTTTTATTTTTCTTTTCATAAATAATAATAATAAATATCTTCACGCAATTCCCAATACAGGGGTAGACAGAGGTCAAGTCTAGACAATTAAGTCCCTTGACCCACCTTCCACCGAAGATATTTTCGGGACAACGTGACAGGTGGTGAGCCCGTCGCCGTTCTTGTGTCCAAGCCAACGATATAATTCGTACATAAGTTTTTGAAAACCCATTGGAACGAGCCTGCCACCTGGGAATCGAACTCGGGTCTCTTGACTCGAAATTCCGACCACCCAACAACTCGGCTATCGTGACTTCTATATTTCTTTTCATAAACTAAACAAATACATCTTGGTTACACAGAGTATATCAAAGTAATATGCGAATTGTTATTTTTTTACAGAAATCTTAAAGACAGGTTTGTGCAGTTGCCAAATATCTATTTGTTGACGTTAAGAATAAAAAAAAATAAAAGCCCAAATGACATATATAATCTGTTTAGCAAATAAAAACAACAAATTCATGGTCGAAAGTGAAAGATGTGAGGGAAGTCGGTACGTAAACCTGTGGTGAAGTTGCTAAACATTGATTTTACATATCTGGCAACACGAAGGTCACTATAATTTGTGCAGTTTCGTCACAATTATCATTAATGTCTGTCCATAAACGATTTGTTGTAAAAAAATTAAAGGCATATTAAAGGAGTCGCAGAAATTTCGTTATAATACGCGAAAAGAATCTAACATTGCGAAAAAAGTACGATATTCGGCAGTTCGAGTGATTCAGTTGCTCAGATGTTGTCTTCTAAACATGACTCGGATTCTATACCGAACGATGTAAAAATCTTTTTGTACTTATAGACAAGACCTGTTGGGCCAATAATAAGTAAATCGTGGCGATTATAGCAAATTCTTCTTTGTGATTCAACCGTCGTTGAGATTGCGATGCCAACCATTTATATATACATATATAAATACCTCTTTATCTTCTTCACGCAATTCCCAATACACGGGTAGACAGAGCTCTAGTCTAGACAATTAAGTCCCTTCGACCTACCTTCCACCGAAGATATTTTCGGGACAACGTGACAAGTGGTGAGCCCGTAGCCGCCTTTATGTCCAAGCCAACGATATAATTCGTACATAAGTTTTTTGAAAAAACCATTGGTACGAGCCTGCCACCTGGAATCGAACTCGGGTCTCTCGACCCGAAATTCCGACCACCCAACCACTCGGCTATCGTGACTTCTATATTTCTTTTCATAAATAATAATAATAATAAATATCTTCACGCAATTCCCACTACACGGGTAGACAGAGGTCTAGTCTAGACAATTAAGTCCCTTAGACCCACCTTCCACCGAAGACATTTTCGGGACAACGTGACAAGTGGTGAGCTCATCGCCGTCTTTATGTCCAAGCCAACGATAAATTCGTACTTAAGATTTGTAAAAACAACCATTGGTACGAGCCTGCCATCTGGGGATCGAACTCGGGTCTGTTGACTCGAAATTCCGACCACCCAACAACTCGGCTATCGTGACTTCTATATTTCTTTTCATAAACTAAACAAATACATCTTGGTTACACAGAGTATATCAAAGTAATATGCGAATTGTTATTTTTTTACAGAAATCTTAAAGACAGGTTTGTGCAGTTGCCAAATATCTATTTGTTGACGTTAAGAATAAAAAAAAATAAAAGCCCAAATGACATATATAATCTGTTTAGCAAATAAAAACAACAAATTCATGGTCGAAAGTGAAAGATGTGAGGGAAGTCGGTACGTAAACCTGTGGTGAAGTTGCTAAACATTGATTTTACATATCTGGCAACACGAAGGTCACTATAATTTGTGCAGTTTCGTCACAATTATCATTAATGTCTGTCCATAAACGATTTGTTGTAAAAAAATTAAAGGCATATTAAAGGAGTCGCAGAAATTTCGTTATAATACGCGAAAAGAATCTAACATTGCGAAAAAAGTACGGTATTCGGCAGTTCGAGTGATTCAGTTGCTCAGATGTTGTCTTCTAAACATGACTCGGATTCCATACCGAACGATGTAAAAATCTTTTGTACTTATAGACAAGACCTGTTGGGCCAATAATAAGTAAGTCGTATGATTATAGCAAATTCTTCTTTTGGGATTCAACTGTCGTTGAGATTGGTGATGCCAACCATTTATATATACATATATAAATACCTCTTTATCTTCTTCACGCAATTCCCAATACACGGGTAGACAGAGGTCTAGTCTAGACAATTAAGTCCCTTTGACCCACCTTCCACCGAAGATATGTTCGGGACAACGTGACAGGTGGTGAGCCCGTCGCCGCCTTTATGTCCAAGCCAACGATATAATTCGTACATAAGTTTTTGAAAACCCATTGGTACGAGCCTGCCACCTGTGGATCGATCTCTGGTTTCTTGACTCGTATTTCCGATCACTCAACCATCATAATATAACTGACAACCATTTGAAAAGAAATCAAATTCATTTATTTATAGAAATAAGAATATACATTCGTTTATCAATAGTCATTTTTATAATATACTACTGTTTCATAATGGGATTCTTCTAACAGAGAAGAAACGTATGGTAACCTTCTAAAGTATCCTTTCTTCGGTCATTCTTATTTTAAAGATGATACAAAAATAATATACGATTTTCTAAAATAGTTTAAAGGGAACACTGTCTTAGGGGTTACTTCTACTTAAATTTATATTATAATAACACTTTCTACTAAGTTTTACTTAATAACTTTAAAACAGATAGCTTTGCACATTTACTGGGATTTTATTGTAGAAGTGTATAGACCGCCCCAACAGGCAAATCCAGTGCAGGACAAGATGGAGCGACGATGTAAAACTCCTTGGGTGAGTCTCTGACTACCAACCCACAGTATGTAGCGGAGAGTCGATGGATGCAGGTGTATTAGAAACGTTTTATCGCAAACTTCGAGGAGAGGTTTATATACAGCAATGGACTTACGATGTGGCTGTAAAGCAAAACTTACTTACTTATCTTCACGCACAGTCCCTGACGGGTAGCTAGAGAGAACAGATCGCGCAGTGTCACGATCTTTCGCTTCTAGTAAAGTAGAAAAAGAAGACAAGAAACAGTTGCCGTTATTGGCATTTATTCCACGCAAGCTAACACAACTGTAATATACGCACAATATAATAGAGTCTAAATAAAATATAGTAAAGTAGTACCATAATGTGAGCCAAAGGCTTTCTTACGGATATATCTTTGAGATATATTGATATTAATGAAGCAACATTTTATTACTTTGAACAAAATATCGTTAATAGTCTTTGAAAGACATTAAAGCAGAGAAACATGCTACATTATGCGTTCTTTGACTTAACACGTCATATAATAAATTATGTAAATAATAGATTATTTCAAAGATTAACTCTCTAGCTGAAAATTTAGCACTTAAATTTTCTTTGAAATTCAGGTTGACTGCTCTCACCTAGTATCAGTCAAATCAATCAGTTTGAGTGAGCAAGAACTCAAATAAAAGAGCTCGGTCGAGCAAGTGATAGGAAGCTTTGAAAACTTAAGAAATTTACGGGAAATGTTAGTTAAATATGTTAAGGGTGAAAATAAGGAGATCTCAAGTGCATGATGACATATCTGTGCATCAACACCTTTCATTCAAAAGTCTCAAGTAGCAAATAGCAGAAAGGACGGCCTAATGGACTCGTAATGGATTTAATTAATTCTTTTAATATGTAGATTTGGTGGTTGTTGAGCTTTGATTCAAGTTTAGATGAAAATAAAAATAATATACGATTTTTCTAAAATAGCTTGGGGCGAACACTTCGTTCCTAGGGTTACTCTACTTAAATTTATATTATAATAACACTTTCTACTAAGTTTTACTTTAATAAATTTCTTAAAACAGATAGCTTTGCACATTTACTGGGATTTTATTGTAGAAGTGTATAGACCGCCCCAACAGGCAAATCCAGTGCAGGACAAGATGGAGCGACGAGCTGCAAAATCCTCCTGGGTGAGTCTCTGACTACCAACCCACAGTATGTAGCGGAGAGTCGATGGATGCAGGTGTAATAGGAACGTTTTATCGCAAACTTCGAGGAGAGGCTTATATACAGCAATGGACTTACGATGTGGCTGTAAAGTAAAACTTACTTACTTATCTTCACGCACAGTCCCTGACGGGGTAGCCAGAGAGAACAGATCGCGCAGTGTCACGATCTTTCGCTTCTAGTAAAGTAGAAAAAAGAAGACAAGAAACAGTTGCCGTTATTGGCATTTATTCCACGCAAGCTAACACAACTGTAATATACGCACAATATAATAGAGTCTAAATAAAATATAGTAAAGTAGTACCATAATGTGAGCCAAAGGCTTTCTTACGGATATATCTTTGAGATATATTGATATTAATGAAGCAACATTTTATTACTTTGAACAAAATATCGTTAATAGTCTTTGAAAGACATTAAAGCAGAGAAACATGCTACATTATGCGTTCTTTGACTTAACACGTCATATAATAAATTATGTAAATAATAGATTATTTCAAAGATTAACTCTCTAGCTGAAAATTTAGCACTTAAATTTTCTTTGAAATTCAGGTTGACTGCTCTCACCTAGTATCAGTCAAATCAATCAGTTTGAGTGAGCAAGAACTCAAATAAAAGAGCTCGGTCGAGCAAGTGATAGGAAGCTTTGAAAACTTAAGAAATTTACGGGAAATGTTAGTTAAATATGTTAAGGGTGAAAATAAGGAGATCTCAAGTGCATGATGACATATCTGTGCATCAACACCTTTCATTCAAAAGTCTCAAGTAGCAAATAGCAGAAAGGACGGCCTAATGGACTCGTAATGGATTTAATTAATTCTTTTAATATGTAGATTTGGTGGTTGTTGAGCTTTGATTCAAGTTTAGATGAAAATAAAAATAAATATATTCACTCATATTCCTAATATTAGGTGAACACAGGTCTAGACAATTAACCATCCAGTTTCACATCATCATCAGACTATTTGTGACAACGTGACAGGTGTTGAGACTACCACCATTTAGTGTCTAAAATTCTTAATCAACGTAGACACTAAATGGCGGTATATACACATCTATGTAATATATACATAGGTAAGTTTTAATATATAAATTAAATTAAATTCAATATTCTTGTTGACATATGAATTTTTATATGTCCCAAGTCCCAAAGTCTTCGGTGGAAGTTGGGTTGAAAGGACTTAATTGTTTAGAACACTGTCTACCCCTGTATAGAGAATGGCGTGAAGACATTTTTTTCATATTTACATACATAATATATTAATGACTCGAAGATATTAATAATAAGTCACTATAGCCGAGTGATAAGGTGGTCGAAATTTCGACGAAAGAGACCCGAGTTCGATCCCCAGTTGGCAGGCTCGTACCAATGGGTTTTTCAAAAACTTATGTACGAATTATATCGTTGGCTTGGACTTAAAGACGGTGATGGGCTCACCACCTGTCACGTTGTCCCGAAAATATCTTCGGTGGAAGGTGGGTCGAGGGGACTCTATTGTCTAGACTAGACCTCTGCCTACCTGTATAGGGAATTGCGTGAAGATATTTATTTTATTTATTTACTCGCAGATATTCCCATTCGTCATGCAAATATTAGCCCCCAGGTGGATTTGAACAAGTAAACCTTAGCTTCGAAGGCAGCTTCACTACCAACTAAGCTATCAGTTCGTCACATATTTATTTAAGTTTTTTTTTTTAACGCGGAAAACCATCTTACTACCGCAGCGCTGTAACCAAGCCAAACTTATTTCTTTTTAATCCCTGGTGCCAATTAGGAGCCGAGCTCAAAAAAAAACACCGGCACTTGTATTTTTGTAGGTAAAAATGTTAAAGCCGGACAGTTTGCTGCCATTTAATTAAATACGCATAACGAAATGTTGTGTTTGGCAATTTTACCAGTATTTTATTACTTTTTTTTTATAACAACTTGTTTTGCACTTACGTTGACGATGTTTTTCTTCATGCTCACTTTTTGTATGTTGGTAAAATACGTAGCATCAAGGTAACGTTTTTGACGAATACTTTTATCAGACTGCACAAAAGATACATCTGTCTATACTAAATGGCTTGATAGATTCCAAGTATAGTAAGTTAGTAAATATCTTCACGCAATTCCCAATACAGGGGTAGACAGAGGTCTAGTCTAGACAATTAAGTCCCTTCGTATTTAGTACCTTCCAGTGATGATATTTTCTGGACAACGTGACAGGTGTTGAGATTACCACCATTTAGTGTCTAAAATTTTAATCAACGTAGACACTAAATGGCGGTATATACACATCTATGTAATATATACATAGGTAAGTTTTAATATATAAATTAAATTAAATTCAATATTCTTGTTGACATATGAATTTTTATATGTCCCAAGTCCCAAAGTCTTCGGTGGAAGTTGGGTTGAAAGGACTTAATTGTTTAGAACACTGTCTACCCCCTGTATAGAGAATGGCGTGAAGACATTTTTTTCATATTTACATACATAATATATTAATGACTCGAAGATATTAATAATAAGTCACTATAGCCGAGTGATAAGGTGGTCGAAATTTCGAGTCAAGAGACCCGAGTTCGATCCCCAGTTGGCAGGCTCGTACCAATGGGTTTTTCAAAAACTTATGTACGAATTATATCGTTGGCTTGGACTTAAAGACGGTGATGGGCTCACCACCTGTCACGTTGTCCCGAAAATATCTTCGGTGGAAGGTGGGTCGAGGGGACTCTATTGTCTAGACTAGACCTCTGCCTACCTGTATAGGGAATTGCGTGAAGATATTTATTTTATTTATTTACTCGCAGATATTCCCATTCGTCATGCAAATATTAGCCCCCAGGTGGGTTTGAACAAGTAAACCTTAGCTTCGAAGGCAGCTTCACTACCAACTAAGCTATCGGTTCGTCACATATTTATTTAAGTTTTTTTTTTTAACGCGGAAAACCATCTTACTACCGCAGCGCTGTAACCAAGCCAAACTTATTTCTTTTTAATCCCTGGTGCCAATTAGGAGCCGAGCTCAAAAAAAAACACCGGCACTTGTATTTTTGTAGGTAAAAATGTTAAAGCCGGACAGTTTGCTGCCATTTAATTAAATACGCATAACGAAATGTTGTGTTTGGCAATTTTACCAGTATTTTATTACTTTTTTTTTATAACAACTTGTTTTGCACTTACGTTGACGATGTTTTTCTTCATGCTCACTTTTTTGTATGTTGGTAAAATACGTAGCATCAAGGTAACGTTTTTTTGACGAATACTTTTTATCAGACTGCACAAAAGATACATCTGTCTATACTAAATGGCTTGATAGATTCCAAGTATAGTAAGTTAGTAAATATCTTCACGCAATTCCCAATACAGGGGTAGACAGAGGTCTAGTCTAGACAATTAAGTCCCTTCGTATTTAGTACCTTCCAGTGATGATATTTTCTGGACAACGTGACAGGTAGTGAGCCCGTCACCGTAAGTATAGTAAGTTGAAGTTTGATATGTTTTCATTGCGGGAATAACATACAGCATAATCATACTAATACTATGAATTCGAAGGTTTTGGTCCATATTCCATTTTTAAATTTTAACAAAATAAATTCATATTTATTGTCTTTCTAGTTGCTATTTCTTATAAAACTTAATAATATATATGTATAGTATATCTTTGGCGATTATTTATACCGAATAAGATGTGTTAGGCTTAAAAACGTATCACCCCATTCTTCCCGTTGGTGACTTAAAAGGCGGCTAAAGGAATTAAAAGCTATTAAAGTCCAAATGGCAGGGGACAACCAGAAGCGGCACGCGAGATGTAGTATTTATAAACAATCACGATATACCATACCGACCATATGTGTGCCGCTACCGGGATGCGAATTGCAATTTTAATTTCCTAAGCTTCGTTCTGGCAAGTAAATTTTTGGTACACGAGTCGACCTAGATCATACCTATAATTGACCATCAGATACACTAAATAGTAGTCACGACGGCGCGTAGCAATAAGTTTTGCATAACTTATTTACGATTTATATCGTTAGCTTGGACATTAAAAGATGACAGGCTTACACATTGTCCCAAAAAATGTGTTCGGTGAAAGGTGGGTCGAAAGGATTGCCTGGATCTCTGTCTACTTCAGTATTAGCAATTTTTTTACACTAAATCAGCGTGCGTCATAGCATAAAATAGTACATAACAAACTGCATAGGCAACAAATTTCAAGTTTGTTATTGTTACTCATATGAAAATGAAATCGGTACTTCTTCGTAAATGTACTGACATATTGATGAGTCCTCAATTAACATGTAAATTATTTTACTAATTACACTTACCTGTCCAAACACATAATTTCTTTGAAGATTTTTTTTCTTCTTTGTTACTACAATGCGTAACTAGTTCCACCACACAAAGAAGTGTTAGAGTGCATAGAAATATGTAAACGAGTGTCTCTAGCATTTTTAAAATAATGTATATAAGCTAAACACACCAACAACTTTGTCGCCTTCCAAGCATTGACTGAAGAAAAAAACGTACCCATACTGGTTTAATTTTGCGACATGTTACGAAACGACATTGAACTTGATTATGTTGCGAATGGACAGTTAATATCGAAGACTGCTATAATATACTGGAAAATTGAACAGTTTACTAACCTTGAGTTTCCTGTCACGATAGTCGAGTGGTTGGCTAATCGGAATTCGAGTCAAGAGGCCCGAGTTCGAGCTCCAGGAGGGAGGCTCGTACCGATGGATTTTTTCAATATTTTGTACAATTTTTATCGATGGCTTAGATATAAAACCGGCAACAGGCTCACCACCTGTCACGTTATCCCAAGAACAACTCCCGCGAAATGCGGAAAGGACAATAACCTTAACCTATGACTGCCTCCGTATTGGGAAATTATAAAAATGTTTTCAGACGGATTTAGCAACGGGTTGCCTCATGTGGCCTACCCTACGCCGACATATATATATTAATTATTTTCATTACATTCCAGCGTCAAGCCGCGCTTGAACATAAGCCTCTTGCCACCAAACAACACAGTATTGAGTAAGCATCCATGGATTTCCAGCAGAATATTTTTAAAAGCCTTTTGAGGAGATGCGAGCATTTTGTGTTTTAAATACCACTACTAAAAAAATTATACAAGACAATTCTGGATAGTAATAACTCCCAGTATATTATTAAACTCTTCGATAGTAATATAAGTCGGATAACTGGATTCAATAAGCAAGCTAGCGTTTGTGAGAAATAGATAGCGCTGTAGTACATTTTAAATAAATAATAATAATAATAAATAAAAGGGGTTCATGGTGTGTCACGCAACACTGACACGGCAGTTCCAAGAGGCTCTCGACCATAAATCGCTCCCGAGCCTCTTCACCACTGGAGTCACTCATTTGGTTCCTAAAGACCTGGTTACCACAGACCCGAGCAAGTACCGCCCCATCACGTGTCTGCCCACCATTTACAAGACACTGACATCTATTCTGAGCGCGAAGATCACCCGACACGTTAATTTAAATCGGATCATGTCGCATGCTCAGAGTGGATGTCGGAGCGGTGGTCGTGGGACCAAGGAACCACTCCTCATTGACGCGGTCATCGGCAAGGTGGTTAAACGCAACCGTCGGAGCTTTTCCGCCGCCTGGATCGATTACAGAAAGGCGTTTGACTCGGTGCCCCATACGTGGCTAAAGAGGGTCCTCGAGCTGTAAAAAGTCCACTGTACAGTCAGAGACTTCCTCGGGCACTGTATGGGGCAATGGAGCACGATCCTTTGTCATCTCGGCGTCCGGATACGGCGGGGTATTTTCCATGGCGATTGTTTGAGCCCAATATGGTTTTGCCTCTCCCTGAATCCTCTTAGTATACTGCTGGAGGGATCAGGGAGAGGATTTCAGATTCGGAGAGAAGGGACAAAAGCTACTTTTCCTACTTGGATGACCTCAAGCTTTTCGCCTCCAATCGCTCCCATTTGGTGGAATTGCTTGGAATCACATGTGATTTCAGCAATTCTATCAAGATGGAGCCCGTCAACATACGGACCTTTTCCGAGTCAGATACATACCGATACCTGGGTACGTCACAAAACTTGGGTGTCGATGAGGGTGGCGTGTTTTTTGCACGCCTGGCAAAAGTGCTTAATAGCTGTCAATATAATCTGTCAGGCGTGAACAAGGCACGCGCCTTCAACGGCTGGGTCATGCCAGTCCTGATTTATACCTTCGGTATACTCAGGTGGTCTCAAACCGACCTTAACGCCCTGGATCGATAAATCCGCACGACTATGATGTCTCACAGGATGCATCATCCGAGGTCGTCAGTGATGAGGCTGTACTTACCGCGGAAGCATGGCGGACGGGGCTTTTTAAGCGCCCTCACTATGCATAATCGCGAGGTGTACAGCCTCCGTAACTACTTCCTAGCGAAATCGGATGATTCGTTCTACGCAGACGTCATTATGAGTGATTAAGGACTTACCCCTCTATCCTTGGCCGACGAGCAATGGCAGGGCCCGGGAGCACAGAGCATTTCCGACAGGGAGACCGCATGGAAGGAAAAAAAAGCTCCATGGGAGGTTCTACAAGGCTCTACATGAGCCGTTCGTAGATACGGTCGCCTCCCTTAACTGGTTATGTTTCGGTGACCTCTTTGGGGAAACCGAGGGTTTTGTCTGTGCGATACAGGATCAGGTTATTAAGACGAACAACTATCGGAGATACATCCTAAGGGATGGCACCGTCGACATCTGTCGAGCTTGTCGCCATCCTAGGGAGTCGCTTCGGAATGTCATCTCCGGTTGTTCCATGCTTTCTATCTCTGAATATCTGCATAGACACAACTTAATAGCCAGGATTTTACATCAGGAGCTCGCCCTTAAATACGGTCTCGTCGGACGGAAACTGCCTTACTATAAGTACTCTTCGAAGGCCGTGCTCGAAAATGACCGCGCCAGGCTCTATTGGGACCGGCCCATCATCACGGACAGGACGATTCTGGCAAATAAGCCTGATATCGTGTTGATGGACCGGGCACAGTCAAGGATATTTTTGGTGGACATTACCATCCCGTATGACGAGAACCTCGTGAAAGCCGAAACAGACAAAAAGACCAAATATCTAGACCTGGCTCACGAGGTGACCGACATGTGGGGTGGGGTGCCCGCTGAAATTTTTCCTATAGTTTTTTCTTTTTTTTTATAGGAAAAGGGAGGCAAACGTGCAGGTGGCTCACGTGATGGTAAGTGATTACCGCCGCCCATGAACACCCGCAATACCAGAGGCTTTGCAGATGCGTTACCTCCCTTTGAGTGCCCCTCTCCCCCATAATTGAGGGAGGAGGGTGTGTGGGCCACCGATTACCTGCACTCACCAGACGAAACGCAGAAGTTTGTTAGACTTCTACTTTACGCCGGTATTCTGTGAGGTCGTGGTACTTCCCCGGTCGAGCCGGCCCATTCATGCAACAACAAAAGTTGATGCATGGCTCTACCATTTCTGCGAATGGGTTAATCCCAGTCAGCCTCGCTGAACATCTGAGGCGACTGGGACTCCGTGACGGACCGCTCCGAGCTCAAATGCAGGCGGTGCTCCTCGATACAGCCCGCATCGTCCGCCGGTTTCACACCCTGTCACCCTAACCTCGGCCGTCTGGTCTCCCCTGTCGAGGGCTTCCGTCTGGTTGGGTCTTAATATTTATTTATTATTTTTATGTATTTTTATGTGTTTATTAAGTATAAATTTTATAATACTTTATTTATTTTATTTTAATTATTTTTATGTATATAAAAACCCAACCAGACGAGAAAATATAACAAATACCCCGAAATAATAATAACTTTATTGGTAATAAGCTTATAGTATATTAAATGTTCTCATAAGAAAAACATATAACAAAATTAAGGTTAAAAATAGTGAGGGTGACGTTCTGTTCTCCTAGCTAGGCTATGTAGTAGTCTGTATTAAGGAGCTACAGTCCCCTGCCCCCTTATAGTATGTATAAAATTGTTTCTTTTGCGTTAGTACTACAGTTTAAAATCTAACAAAGAACATAGCAGAGTGCAAATCAATAAAAATGTTTATTTAGTTGTTATTTAAAATAAGGTCTACTTATGTGCCACATGAGTGGTTAAGGTGTTTATATCTTTGGAGTTTATGAACGTGTGACACTGACTACGTATAGATGAATGCGTGTATCAAATAGTGTATGTAAGATACTCACTTTTGGATGTGTCTGGTTTTATGTGATTGTTAATAAGTATTGTTCTGTTTCTTCGTATGTTTTGCTGAGAAGGAAAGTGTATATAGCTTTTTTGCTTTTAAAGTAACACATATCATAAATTTTAGTGTCGTGGTTGATTTTATTATAAAGAAAAGGGCCGAGGTACGTAAAATATCTTTTTGCAAAGTTGGAGTTAACTATCGGAATACTGCAGATTTTATCCTTCCCAAGTTTAGTTAATTTAATGTTTATAGTATTAAGGTGTTGTAACATTACTGTATGTAAAATGAATAATTGTCTTACATTAAGTGCATTATAATTTTTATAGAGTTCATTTGTTGGATATAAAATTGATTTAAAAGTAATAATTTTTAATATGGCTCTGTGTGCAATTTCTAACGGCTTCAAAACAGTATTGGCTGCACCACCCCAACAGGAAATGGAGTACGATATAATAGAGGTGCAGAGTGCATGGTACACGCTGCGTATGATACTTTGATCGGCAACGTAGCGAAGTGATTTAAATAAATATATTAATTTACGGACTCTGCCTGTTAATTCATCAATGTGAGCTTTGAAGCTTAAATTTTGATCTAAAACAAAACCGAGATATTTTAGCGTATCAACAGAATTAATGGGAGGACAAGTGCAAATGCTTTCTATATCATTGTTACAGGAGTGAGCAAATAAATTTATTAGGGTTTTTGGTTGGGATACTGAGCTAATAGAAAATGTAATAAACTTTGTTTTTTCGGTATTCAATATAAGAATATGTGCTCTAAGACATTCGTATATGGACTTAAAGCCATCTTGTGCTATTTTTTGAAGTTCAAACCAAGAATTTGCAAAGAATGTAAGAGCAGTGTCATCTGCATATGAGATTATTTTTGAATTTGGAATATTAAGATTGCAAAGATCGTTAATAAATATTATAAATAGGATTGGCACGAGAATGCTTCCTTGTGGCACGCCGTAGGATATAGGAAGTTCTGCACTTTTATAGTTGCCTATTTTTATCAACTGGGTTCTGTCAAGAAGATAGCTTCTGAATAATTCAAGTTGAGAGCCTCTGACCCCTATCTTCTCAAGTTTTAATAAAAGGATGTTAATGGGAACGGTATCAAAGGCCAAAGTGAGGTCCAGAAAAACAGTGAGGACTTTTTAGTTATCATTGACCTTCTCTACAATAAACTTGGTAATTTCGTGAACTACGGCAGTAGCCGATTTATTTTTACGAAACCCAAACTGTTGAGGTGAGATAATATTCATATGATCCATATATTTTACTAGTCGCCTATTAATTAAACGTTCTAATAATTTGATAAGACGTTGAGTACAGCAATTGGGCGATAATTATTAACTAGCTTATCACGTAAAATAATGTTTTAATTTTTTACGTATTTAAACGATTATTCTCACGGAATAGGTATACTTGGAATTAAACTAACTAAACATGGAACTTAAAACACTATTTAAAAATAAAAATTTGACTATATCGTTAAATTAACTACTTTGTCTTGTTGTTGTTTGTCAATAGTAATAGAAGTAGAGTGCCAATTGAACGACGGTTTTAAACCGATTTAATAAAAATTGAAACGAGACAGGTGAATACAACGATGCTAATATAAAAAATACATTATATTTAAAGTTATGCAAGTGCAGTAACATAATAAACAATCACGATAGTCGAATGGTTGGGTCATCAGAATTCGAGTTCGGGGATCGGAGTTCGATCCCCTACAGCTTATATTTTTTAGCGACGGGCTCATCATCTGTCACGTTGCCCTAAAATATCTTCAAAGGTGGGTAGGAAGGACTTGATTATGTAGAACTCTGTCTACGCTTATGTTGGAAATGCCGTGAAGACGTTTTGTTTAAAAAAATGTAAGCCTTATACATTAACATTTACCATGTCCTTCAAATATCTTCAAAGGTGGGTAGGAAGGACTTGATTATGTAGAACTCTGTCTACGCTTATGTTGGAAATGCCGTGAAGACGTTTTGTTTAAAAAAATGTAAGCCTTATACATTAACATTTACCATGTCCATTTTGAGCTTATGTTATTAGTCAAAAATGTATAGTAATATATTTTATCGTGGTAGAGCCACGCATCAGCATTTGTCGTTGCATGAATGGGCCGGCTCGACCGGGGAAGTACCACGACCTCACAGAATACCGGCGTGAAGTAGAAGTCTAACAAACTTCTGCGTTTCGTCTGGTGAGTGCAGGTAACCGGAGGCCCACACACCCCCTGGGTGGGGTGGCTGGCTGGCCTCTGGTATTGCGGGTGTTCCTGGACGGCGGTAATAACTTACCATCACAAGAGCCACCTGCTCGTTTGCCTTCTTTTTCTATAAAAAAAATACCGAGGCTGTCATTCCTTTTCCATTCTTGATACTTCCAAGACTATTTCTTGTCTTTTGTGCCAATAATATATTTTACAGGCTTGTTTATGTGGCTAATCTAATATATCGTTTCAAGTTTTGTTGATTTTAATGTTTTTTAAATATACCATATTTTATATCGCTTTCGATTGTCTTAAAAAGTAATATTCATGTCAATCATTTACAAAAGGGGATTGAGGAAGGTTAAACGGATGGTAAAAGGATGATACATGATCATGTATTTATATATATAAATAACGATGTATAAACAAAGACAAACATGATTGGAGATAATAATTTTTATATTTTTGAGGAAATAAAACAAAAATACATTCATGAACAATACGAAAATCAAATGTCAACATTATTCTGTCGAACACTGACATTGACGCTGTATGCCTTAGTTCCCTTGCCTGTTCTCCTGAGCGAATAATAAAAACAACTAATTGTCATTGTCAACAAAAAGTTTGTTATTGTTTGGTGACAGTGTACAGACAGTGTTTTTTACTAAAACACTACATACACTTATTATAATACCTTACTTCTATCATTGCAAAAATTATAATGGAAAAGGATTTGGATAAAGTAGTGGAAGAAATAATGTCAACGCCAAACGTAAACGGATGTTTAGTGGCAGATCATCAAGGACTTTGTCTAGCTGCCAAAGGAACAGCTCATGTGGACTCAGCTGGTATAATTGTAGCAATATCAGAGCAAGCTTGTAAAATACAGCCGAATTTAAAGCCACCCACGGTCTGCTTGGAGACGGATAAAAAACTATGCTTAGTACAAAGACACGGCACTATCACTGGAGCGATTTTCAAACAGAAGGCTTAGGATATGTTCTTAAAAGGCGTCAATAATATTTTTATTTGGCGACGTATTTTTGTTTTCGTCTTTATTTCAAGTTACGGTACCTTATTGCCTTATCCTTAATATACTGTATTAGTCTTCCTTTGATATTTGGGAGTTATAACTTTATTAAATATTCATCATACCATTATAAAATTGAATGTTTGAAGAAACATCACTGCTGTGTAAAATTATGCCAATTTATTAATAAAGTGATTTGATTAAAAACCAATGCCTTGTGTAGTTTACATATTAGTTGTCTATCCATGATAATGTTTTATTAGTTATTGTATAAATTATATTATTCTTCTATGCATCTCTTCTGTCTCTCATTCTCTCCTGTTATATCAAATACCACTTAACTATCAATAAATAAAGAAAGAGACCTACTAAATAAAGAGTTGGCTGATAGTTATATTTTAAAGAAATAATTTCACCCTTGTATATACTTTTCATATGTCAATTACATTTGATTGTGCAATAGGGGCATTATGTATATAAAAAGTTGTAATTTTTGTCGATACATAATGTAGTTTTAAATTGTTTATGTAACATTATTACCTGTAATGTCTATGTTATATAAAATAAATGGCAATAAAAAAATCCTAATATCTATTGTTTTATTAGTTTCTCCAATATAATATAATAAACATATATGCAATCCTAATATAGTACAATAAAAAGTATAAATATATGTAATAGTTCTGGCATTCAGCGACACTACAAGAATGTTCCATACCCAATGACAAACTACTAGATATGCTGTAAAATTATAAATGATGTGCTTGTATTAACAGTTAAATTATTATAATAATTGGGTAGATGAAGGGGTATCTACAATATAATTTTTTGAAATTCAAATATAATGATTTATTTGAAGAAATATGCTAGTAATAAAAAAAAACTACAATATGTTTGCAGTGTACACCTCACACCTTATAAGCTGCTGCCAGTTACCAGTCTGCTGAAATTTGTCCCTAGTATTTGTTGAGGTGCTTTTCCGTCATTTATTAAGACACATAAAAAAAGAGGATATATGTAGTATCCCAAGCGATTTCGGCAACAGAGACTTCTATGCGAGGCTTCGGCCACAGCGAGGTCCTATGATTATTGCGAGAGTTGTTCATGAGCTCGTAGGTGACTGACGTAACCGATTTTTGCGCTGAACGTGCGAGCACATTGAGCGCAAGTCAGCACCCCTCCGACATTATTGTAGGTGATGGCTGCAGGTGATCGAGCCTTGAGCGTGTTTCGTTTGGCATCGAGCCCATTCACACATATTTCCTCATACTTTAATACCTTAGTGCTCACGGTCCGCCTCCACAGTGTTCAGTACACTGCCATTGTTCTAAGTCAAATTTTCACAATTTAGAGGGTAGTATATTGTTACGCCGTTAGCACTGAAATAAGGTAGCCTTTAATCTACGTGAAAAAAAATCATTGTCACAAGTCAAGGTCTTTAATCCTGGTAATGTTGCAGATTGGACAGATATGTATGTTGGCATGAATTCCCATATTAGTTCCTCCTATTAAAATTGCTAAATATTCAACTAAAATTATCAATAATGGCTTTATATGGAAACTTATGTCTCTAGCTAATGTTTTAATTTAGCAATACTGGGATGTGCACTCAAATATTCTGTAATGAGAAAATCATTGTCCCTTTCCTTCTCAATTCGGATTGTATATGTTTCCAATGGGAAATGTAGGCCTCACTAATTACACTGCAGATTTCTTCAAAATAAAAAAATATTAAGCCATAAAGACATAAGGATTTTCAACACCCGTCCCCAATCCCAGTTTTATCAATATTTATTCACATTTACTTACCTCAAGCCTGCCACAGCTTTCTTTTTTTGATTATAATACACAGACATACAGACTTACCTGCAAAATTTTAGAGAATGCAAAGAAAACACCACATTACAAATTTTAATTTGTTATTACTGCATTATCAAAGTTTCTTCTAATTATATAATTAAGATATAACACTTAGCACCTATTTAGCTTTAATTTGGTGTTACTTCATTTGAATATTTTAATTTTTCATAGTTTCTGTACCATCATAATAGTATGCAATGGCCAAGAATCTTAAAACAAATAGGACAATAATAACAAAGATAATATAAAAAAATACAGTAAGGCAAAAGATAATATCTATTAATTCTGAAAGAATACAATAGCAAGTCACCATCACAAAGCCGTCTTCAGCAATAACATTCTATTTAAATCATACAATTGTATTCTTATTCACTTATATGACTTTTATTAATAATGCAGTTGAATCTCCTGAATAAATACACTTCCGCTTTAAATAAGCACAAATAATAAATAGTATATGAACAATGAGACACATCACACACGCCCAAACTAGCACTCTGTTTAGCTGGATAACATATGATTACATAGATAAACATATACATACAATTAATTACAATATCAAATATGGTAAAATATTCATGTACATGCCCATTATATTGAATATGTTAAAGATTACTATAACAATAAACAGACAAACAATCAGAGTCAATAGATACATAGTGGAAATCAGTCTTCATTGCTTATTAAAAGTATAATGGCTCTACCACAATATTTAACAGTTGTCACACATCTTTATGTACAAAAATCGTCTGTGCATGTGTATGTCTGTACTCCTCCTTAATGGCTGGCCAGATTTTGTTGTGTGTTCTAGTGTCAAGTATTCAAGGAATTGAGAATGGTTTAGATTCACATTTTGACTTGGACCTACAAAGTTATATGGTACTGCGATCAGCTATCCAACACTGTGTGTGGTAATCCTAAGAGTGGTCTTATTAGAAATGTCACTTTTTGTATCCTAACATAATGTCAAGTTGGATTTATAATGTCAAATTTACACATTATGACAAGATAAAACACATAAATTATAACAAGATAAACAGATAAATAAAAAAATGAAAGAATATCCGCATAGCAATATTATTATTAATTTATAACATTGTAACAATTATTGTATACATGTAATAGCATAAATATAAGGACAATAGGTACAAAGCAGTCATATATTAAATTCACTGCTCAGGCCACTATATCTAACTTCTTTGAAAAAGTTTTTGTAAGACTTATACACAATATATTTATTACAAATGCTTTTTTACTTGAAAAATCAGCCTATGTTTGTACAATATTTCAGAGCTGTCCTATAAACATTATCAAATATCAAATATGGGCTAGCATATTCTCGCCATTATAAGTATCATGTACTTCCAAATTACTATTTATTTAACATTTGAAGTCAAAGATAGGTACATATTGAAATATTAAATGTTAAAACTCTAATGGTCAGTACATTCTTACATAATATAGAGGATATATGTAGTATCCCAACCGATTTCGGCAACAGAGACTTCTATGCGAGGCTTCGGCCACAGCGAGGTCCTATGATTATTGTTTTTGTTGTATTGTGTTTGTGTGTATTGAGAGTTGTTCATGAGCTCGCAGGTGACTGACTTAACCGATTTTTGCGCTGAACGTGCGTGCACATTGCACAGTGCACTCCGATATAGTTGTAGGTGATGGCTGCAGGTGATCGAGCCTTGAGCGTGTTTCGTTTGGCATCAGGACATATCCTTGAACGTGTTTCGTCCACTGCAGGACATAGGCCTCTCCCATAGGGAGAATGCACCATAATCGCCTCGCTTGGCAAGCCGATTGGCGATCGCAGTATCAGAACAGTTGCACTTCAGAAGCTGCCCCATCTTCAGTATGAAAATTTGGACTGATATTTTTAGAGATGAATATCCCCGTCATCTATCGGTTACCATAACAATATTCATGGCTGTTTCTCTTAGTCGCCTCTTACGACACCCACAGGAAGAAAGGGAGTGGCAATATTTTTACACCATTACCAAACGGAATACAATGGCTGTCAGTATTACAAGCCAAATGGCTGGTGTATTGCCACTTCAACTTTAAAATCAATATTTAGTGTATTATTATAAAGGTAAAAATGAATAATATATTATAAGGCATATCCATATTATTAGTATTTATATGTTGTTGTTATGGAGTCACTCAACAATCATGCGCCGAAAACCAAAATCACTTTACTCTTCATTTATGTACAAGAACACATGAAATTATTTCAAACGTCAGTCACTGTCTCACTTAGCATATATCACTATTACGCAGTCCAATAACTGATGCAGACGCAGTGCTGGCAACGTTGTCAAACAGCGCTCTTGACGAGGGAGTCTGCAGCCATCAACAGCATACGGAACTGCCTGGTTAGGTTGTGTCCCGGGTTCGCAGCGAGGAAGGCCATGATTTGTTTCTGAAGCTCCCGCACCACCACGGGCAGGTGCTCCCTGGTCACTGGGTTGCTTGTGTCCAAGTTCATTATAGCTTCTTCAAGGTACCTAGAGATAAATGGAAATAATTATTAAAGTAATTTATGATAGTTGTATATTTATAAATGTGCAAAAATATGGAACAAAATTAAAAGTGTTAATGGCTTCAGGATGCGGCCTGTATACTTGACGTAGCAGGTTCGGCTCCGTCATTCAATTACTGCCGTAAAGCTCTCCAGAAATAATCATTGTATCCGAATTGGAATGATTAAAAGGAAAATATATAATTAAATAAGTTACTATATCACATACATTCATACATAACAGCCTGTAATAGCCCACTGCTGGACATTGGCTAACCTAAGCCATAATCATCACGCACGCCAAGCGAACAGATACACAGTATAAGGCAGCTTGCACCTTTGACCGTGCTGTTTATTTTTTTTCTGATATTATCACAATACATATCGGCTGCCCGCTGCTGCCCGGCTGCTGCACCAACTGCTGCCCCGGCTGCTGCACCAACTGCTGCCCCGGCTGCTGCACCAACTGCTGCCCCGGCTGCTGCACCAACTGCTGCCCCGGCTGCTGCACCAACTGCTGCCCGGCTGCTGCACCAACTGCTGCCCCGGCTGCTGCACCAACTGCTGCCCCGGCTGCTGCACCAACTGCTGCCCCGGCTGCTGCACCAACTGCTGCCCCGGCTGCTGCACCAACTGCTGCCTCGGCTGCTGCACCAACTGTCGCCTGGCTGTTGCACCAACTGTTGCCCCGGCTGCTGCACCAGCTGTCGCCCGGCTGCTGCACCAGCTGTCGCCCGGCTGCTGCACCAGCTGTCGCCCGGCTGCTGCACCAACTGCTGCCCTGGCTGCTGCACCAACTGCTGCCCCGGCTGCTGCACCAACTGCTGCCGCGGCTGCTGCACCGACTGCTGCCCCGGCTGCTGCACCAACTGCCGCCCCGGCTGCTGCACCAACTGATGCCCCGGCTGCTGCACCAACTGCTGCCTCGGCTGCTGCACCAACTGTCGCCTGGCTGTTGCACCAACTGTTGCCCCGGCTGCTGCACCAGCTGTCGCCCGCTGCTGCCCCGGCTGCTGCACCAACTGCTGCCCTGGCTGCTGCACCAACTGCTGCCCCGGCTGCTGCACCAACTGCCCCGGCTGCTGCACCAACTGATGCCTCGGCTGCTGCACCAACTGCTGCTCCAGCTGTCGCCCGCTGCTGCCCTGGCTGCTGCACCAACTGCTGCCCCGGCTGCTGCACCAACTGCTGCTCCAGCTGTCGCCCGGCTGCTGCACCAACTGCTGCCCCGGCTGCTGCACCAACTGCTGCCCCGGCTGCTGCACCAACTGCTGCCCCGGCTGCTGCACCAACTGATGCCTCGGCTGCTACACCAACTGTCGCCTGGCTGTTGCACCAACTGTTGCCCCGGCTGCTGCACCAGCTGTCGCCCGGCTGCTGCACCAGCTGTCGCCCGGCTGCTGCACCAACTGCTGCCCTGGCTGCTGCACCAACTGCTGCCCCGGCTGCTGCACCAACTGCTGCTCCAGCTGTCGCCCGGCTGCTGCACCAACTGCTGCCCCGGCTGCTGCACCAACTGCTGCCCCGGCTGCTGCTCCAGCTGTCGCCCGGCTGCTGCACCAACTGCTGCCCCGGCTGCTGCACCAACTGCTGCCCCGGCTGCTGCTCCAGCTGTCGCCCGGCTGCTGCACCAACTGCTGCACCAGCGACACGTACCTGTGCTTGAGCTGCGTGTCGCGCTGCATGTCGGCGGCCAGCTGCTGCACCAGCGACAGCAGCACGTGCTGCGGGGACGGGCACGCGCGTGAAGATATTCATTATATGGTCCTTCGAGCCGGACGGTCCGTTGCGACGCGGCTGCGGGACGGGCACGCGCGTGAAGATATTCATTATATGGTCCTTCGAGCCGGACGGTCCGTTGCGACGCGGCTGCGGGACGGGCACGCGCGTGAAGATATTCATTATATGGTCCTTCGAGCCGGACGGTCCGTTGCGACGCGGCTGCGGGACGGGCACGCGCGTGAAGATATTCATTATATGGTCCTTCGAGCCGGACGGTCCGTTGCGACGCGGCTGCGGGACGGGCACGCGCGTGAAGATATTCATTATATGGTCCTTCGAGCCGGACGGTCCGTTGCGACGCGGCTGCGGGACGGGCACGCGCGTGAAGATATTCATTATATGGTCCTTCGAGCCGGACGGTCCGTTGCGACGCGGCTGCGGGACGGGCACGCGCGTGAAGATATTCATTATATGGTCCTTCGAGCCGGACGGTCCGTTGCGACGCGGCTGCGGGACGGGCACGCGCGTGAAGATATTCATTATATGGTCCTTCGAGCCGGACGGTCCGTTGCGACGCGGCTGCGGGACGGGCACGCGCGTGAAGATATTCATTATATGGTCCTTCGAGCCGGACGGTCCGTTGCGACGCGGCTGCGGGACGGGCACGCGCGTGAAGATATTCATTATATGGTCCTTCGAGCCGGACGGTCCGTTGCGACGCGGCTGCTGCACCAGCTGTCGCCCGGCTGCTGCACCAACTGCTGCCCCGGTTGCTGCACCAACTGCTGCCCTGGCTGCTGCACCAACTGCCGCCCCGGCTGCCGCACCAACTGCTGCCGCGGCTGCTGCACCAGCTGTCGCCCGGCTGCTGCACCAACTGTTGCCCCGGCTGCTGCACCAACTGCTGCCCTGGCTGCTGCACCAACTGCCGCCCCGGTTGCTGCACCAACTGCCGCCCCGGCTGCTGCTCCATCTGTCGCCCGGCTGCTGCACCAACTGCTGCCCCGGCTGCTGCACCAACTGCTGCCCCGGCTGCTGCTCCAGCTGTCGCCCGGCTGCCGCACCAACTGCTGCCGCGGCTGCTGCACCAGCTGTCGCCCGGCTGCTGCACCAACTGCTGCCCCGGTTGCTGCACCAACTGCTGCCCCGGCTGCTGCTCCAGCTGTCGCCCGGCTGCCGCACCAACTGCTGCCGCGGCTGCTGCACCAGCTGTCGCCCGGCTGCTGCACCAACTGTTGCCCCGGCTGCTGCACCAACTGCTGCCCCGGCTGCTGCTCCAGCTGTCGCCCGGCTGCCGCACCAACTGCTGCCGCGGCTGCTGCACCAGCTGTCGCCCGGCTGCTGCACCAACTGTTGCCCCGGCTGCTGCACCAACTGCTGCCCCGGCTGCTGCTCCAGCTGTCGCCCGGCTGCCGCACCAACTGCTGCCGCGGCTGCTGCACCAGCTGTCGCCCGGCTGCTGCACCAACTGTTGCCCCGGCTGCTGCACCAACTGCTGCCCCGGCTGCTGCTCCAGCTGTCGCCCGGCTGCCGCACCAACTGCTGCCGCGGCTGCTGCACCAGCTGTCGCCCGGCTGCTGCACCAACTGCTGCCCCGGTTGCTGCACCAACTGCTGCCCCGGCTGCTGCTCCAGCTGTCGCCCGGCTGCCGCACCAACTGCTGCCGCGGCTGCTGCACCAGCTGTCGCCCGGCTGCTGCACCAACTGCTGCCCCGGTTGCTGCACCAACTGCTGCCCCGGCTGCTGCTCCAGCTGTCGCCCGGCTGCCGCACCAACTGCTGCCGCGGCTGCTGCACCAGCTGTCGCCCGGCTGCTGCACCAACTGCTGCCCCGGTTGCTGCACCAACTGCTGCCCCGGCTGCTGCTCCAGCTGTCGCCCGGCTGCCGCACCAACTGCTGCCGCGGCTGCTGCACCAGCTGTCGCCCGGCTGCTGCACCAACTGTTGCCCCGGCTGCTGCACCAACTGCTGCCCCGGCTGCTGCTCCAGCTGTCGCCCGGCTGCCGCACCAACTGCTGCCGCGGCTGCTGCACCAGCTGTCGCCCGGCTGCTGCACCAACTGCTGCCCCGGTTGCTGCACCAACTGCTGCCCCGGCTGCTGCTCCAGCTGTCGCCCGGCTGCCGCACCAACTGCTGCCGCGGCTGCTGCACCAGCTGTCGCCCGGCTGCTGCACCAACTGCTGCCCCGGTTGCTGCACCAACTGCTGCCCCGGCTGCTGCTCCAGCTGTCGCCCGGCTGCCGCACCAACTGCTGCCGCGGCTGCTGCACCAGCTGTCGCCCGGCTGCTGCACCAACTGTTGCCCCGGCTGCTGCACCAACTGCTGCCCCGGCTGCTGCTCCAGCTGTCGCCCGGCTGCCGCACCAACTGCTGCCGCGGCTGCTGCACCAGCTGTCGCCCGGCTGCTGCACCAACTGCTGCCCCGGTTGCTGCACCAACTGCTGCCCCGGCTGCTGCTCCAGCTGTCGCCCGGCTGCCGCACCAACTGCTGCCGCGGCTGCTGCACCAGCTGTCGCCCGGCTGCTGCACCAACTGCTGCCCCGGTTGCTGCACCAACTGCTGCCCCGGCTGCTGCTCCAGCTGTCGCCCGGCTGCCGCACCAACTGCTGCCGCGGCTGCTGCACCAGCTGTCGCCCGGCTGCTGCACCAACTGTTGCCCCGGCTGCTGCACCAACTGCTGCCCCGGCTGCTGCTCCAGCTGTCGCCCGGCTGCCGCACCAACTGCTGCCGCGGCTGCTGCACCAGCTGTCGCCCGGCTGCTGCACCAACTGTTGCCCCGGCTGCTGCACCAACTGCTGCCCCGGCTGCTGCTCCAGCTGTCGCCCGGCTGCCGCACCAACTGCTG
Source organism: Sericinus montela (assembly GCA_029286605.1). NCBI lineage: Eukaryota > Metazoa > Arthropoda > Insecta > Lepidoptera > Papilionidae > Sericinus > Sericinus montela. Next base: position 20,465,348 of record JAGSMR010000012.1, on the reverse strand, counting down.
CCGCGGCTGCTGCACCAGCTGTCGCCCGGCTGCTGCACCAACTGTTGCCCCGGCTGCTGCACCAACTGCTGCCCCGGCTGCTGCTCCAGCTGTCGCCCGGCTGCCGCACCAACTGCTGCCGCGGCTGCTGCACCAGCTGTCGCCCGGCTGCTGCACCAACTGTTGCCCCGGCTGCTGCACCAACTGCTGCCCCGGCTGCTGCTCCAGCTGTCGCCCGGCTGCCGCACCAACTGCTGCCGCGGCTGCTGCACCAGCTGTCGCCCGGCTGCTGCACCAACTGCTGCCCCGGTTGCTGCACCAACTGCTGCCCCGGCTGCTGCTCCAGCTGTCGCCCGGCTGCCGCACCAACTGCTGCCGCGGCTGCTGCACCAGCTGTCGCCCGGCTGCTGCACCAACTGCTGCCCCGGTTGCTGCACCAACTGCTGCCCCGGCTGCTGCTCCAGCTGTCGCCCGGCTGCCGCACCAACTGCTGCCCCGGCTGCTGCACCAGCTGTCGCCCGGCTGCTGCACCAACTGCTGCCCCGGCTGCTGCTCCAGCTGTCGCCCGGCTGCCGCACCAACTGCTGCCCCGGCTGCTGCACCAGCTGTCGCCCGGCTGCTGCACCAACTGCTGCCCCGGCTGCTGCTCCAGCTGTCGCCCGGCTGCCGCACCAACTGCTGCCCCGGCTGCTGCACCAGCTGTCGCCCGGCTGCTGCACCAACTGCTGCCCCGGCTGCTGCTCCAGCTGTCGCCCGGCTGCCGCACCAACTGCTGCCCCGGCTGCTGCACCAGCTGTCGCCCGGCTGCTGCACCAACTGCTGCCCCGGCTGCTGCTCCAGCTGTCGCCCGGCTGCCGCACCAACTGCTGCCCCGGCTGCTGCACCAGCGACAGGTCGGAAGCGGAGAGCGCCAGCTGGAAGGCGCCGTTGGCGTCGCCGCCCGCCATCAGCGCCTGGACCTGCGCCAGCTGCATCTGGCGGTCGGCGGCGTGCGCGGCGGGCGCGGCGGGCGAGTGCGCGCGCGACATCTGCGCCGCCACGCTGCGCGCCTGCTCGCGCCACCACGACATCTCCTTCTCCAGCACGCTGCGGCCACACACAGAGTGCTCACGCTTATTCTAATACTTGACCGGAACGTCAAATTTAAATTTCATAATCATAAACTTTTAAACACGAGATAAAACGTCTATACTGTACAGAACCAACATTTTCGAAGTTAAATAATTTAATAAATAATAGAATTTAACGAAAACATTATATAATTAAAAATTGCCTGAGAAATTATTCAAGCGAAATTTCTGAACTATTAGAGAAGAGCGAGATAGAAAGGGAGAGAGAGTGTTCAAAAATGGATAGTTACGATAGCCGAGTAGTTGGATGGTCTGAATTCCGAGTCAAGAGACCTGAGTTCGATCTTTTGTGGTTTTCAAAAACTTATGTACGAATTATATCGTTGGCTTGGACATAAAGACGGCGACGGGCTCACCACCTGTAACATTGCCCCGAAAATATCTTCGGTGGAAGGTGGGTCAAAGGTACTGAATTGTCTAGACTAGACCTGTCTTCCGCTGTATTAGGGGATACGCGTGTAGATATTTATATAATTCTATGGTCTTTCGAGCCGGATGGTCCGTTGCGACGCGGCTGCGGGGACGGGCACGCGCGTGAAGATATTCATTATATGGTCCTTCGAGCCGGACGGTCCGTTGCGACGCGGCTGCGGGCGGGCTGCGGGCGGGCTGCGGGCAGCGACGTACCTGCGCGCGACCTCCTGCAGCGCGGCGGCGAGCTCGTGCTGCAGCGCGGCGGCGAGCTCGTGCTGCAGCGCGGCGGCGAGCTCGTGCTGCAGCGCGGCGGCGAGCTCGTGCTGCAGCGCGGCGGCGAGCTCGTGCTGCAGCGCGGCGGCGAGCTCGTGCCGCAGCGCAGCGCCGCCGCCGCGTGCAGCTCTACCGCCTGCTCTAGAAGCTTCCGTCGCGTTACTTATTGCACTATTGCAATACTACTACTAACGTCCGCGCCGCAGCGCAGCGCCGCCGCCGCGTGCAGCTCTACCGCCTGCTCTAGAAGCTTCCGTCGCGTTACTTATTGCACTATTGCAATACTATTACTAACGTCCGCGCCGCAGCGCAGCGCCGCCGCCGCGTGCAGCTCTACCGCCTGCTCTAGAAGCTTCCGTCGCGTTACTTATTGCACTATTGCAATACTATTACTAACGTCCGCGCCGCAGCGCAGCGCCGCCGCCGCGTGCAGCTCTACCGCCTGCTCTAGAAGCTTCCGTCGCGTTACTTATTGCACTATTGCAATACTACTACTAACGTCCGCGCCGCAGCGCAGCGCCGCCGCCGCGTGCAGCTCTACCGCCTGCTCTAGAAGCTTCCGTCGCGTTACTTATTGCACTATTGCAATACTACTACTAACGTCCGCGCCGCAGCGCAGCGCCGCCGCCGCGTGCAGCTCTACCGCCTGCTCTAGAAGCTTCCGTCGCGTTACTTATTGCACTATTGCAATACTACTACTAACGTCCGCGCCGCAGCGCAGCGCCGCTGCCGCGTGCAGCTCTACCGCCTGCTCTAGAAGCTTCCGTCGCGTTACTTATTGCACTATTGCAATACTATTACTAACGTCCGCGCTGCAGCGCAGCGCCGCTGCCGCGTGCAGCTCTACCGCCTGCTCTAGAAGCTTCCGTCGCGTTACTTATTGCACTATTGCAATACTACTACTAACGTCCGCGCCGCAGCGCAGCGCCGCCGCCGCGTGCAGCTCTACCGCCTGCTCTAGAAGCTTCCGTCGCGTTACTTATTGCACTATTGCAATACTATTACTAACGTCCGCGCCGCAGCGCAGCGCCGCTGCCGCGTGCAGCTCTACCGCCTGCTCTAGAAGCTTCCGTCGCGTTACTTATTGCACCATTGCAATACTACTACTAACGTCCGCGCTGCAGCGCAGCGCCGCTGCCGCGTGCAGCTCTACCGCCTGCTCTAGAAGCTTCCGTCGCGTTACTTATTGCACTATTGCAATACTATTACTAACGTCCGCGCTGCAGCGCAGCGCCGCTGCCGCGTGCAGCTCTACCGCCTGCTCTAGAAGCTTCCGTCGCGTTACTTATTGCACTATTGCAATACTATTACTAACGTCCGCGCCGCAGCGCTCACCTTGCTGCTGGCCAGCTTGTCGATGCTGTCGCGCAGCAGGCGGTCGGTGGCGGACAGCTTGGCGGCGAGCTCGTGCTGCAGCGCGGCGGCGAGCTCGTGCCGCAGCGTGGCGGCGAGGTCGTGCCGCAGCGTGGCGGCGAGGTCGTGCCGCAGCGCTCACCTTGCTGCTGGCCAGCTTGTCGATGTTGTCGCGCAGCAGGCGGTCGGTGGCGGACAGCTTGGCGGCGAGCTCGTGCCGCAGCGCTCACCTTGCTGCTGGCCAGCTTGTCGATGTTGTCGCGCAGCAGGCGGTCGGTGGCGGACAGCTTGGCGGCGAGCTCGTGCGACAGCGAGCTCGTGCCGCAGCGCTCACCTTGCTGCTGGCCAGCTTGTCGATGTTGTCGCGCAGCAGGCGGTCGGTGGCGGACAGCTTGGCGGCGAGCCTGTGCCGCAGCGCTCACCTTGCTGCTGGCCAGCTTGTCGATGTTGTCGCGCAGCAGGCGGTCGGTGGCGGACAGCTTGGCGGCGAGCCTGTGCCGCAGCGCTCACCTTGCTGCTGGCCAGCTTGTCGATGTTGTCGCGCAGCAGGCGGTCGGTGGCGACAGCTTGGCGGCGAGCCTGTGCCGCAGCGCTCACCTTGCTGCTGGCCAGCTTGTCGATGTTGTCGCGCAGCAGGCGGTCGGTGGCGACAGCTTGGCGGCGAGCTCGTGCCGCAGCGCTCACCTGCTGCTGGCCAGCTTGTCGATGTTGTCGCGCAGCAGGCGGTCGGTGGCGGACAGCTTGGCGGCGAGCCTGTGCCGCAGCGCTCACCTTGCCGCTGGCCAGCTTGTCGATGTTGTCGCGCAGCAGGCGGTCGGTGGCGGACAGCTTGGCGGCGAGCCTGTGCCGCAGCGCTCACCTTGCTGCTGGCCAGCTTGTCGATGTTGTCGCGCAGCAGGCGGTCGGTGGCGACAGCTTGGCGGCGAGCCTGTGCCGCAGCGCTCACCTTGCCGCTGGCCAGCTTGTCGATGTTGTCGCGCAGCAGGCGGTCGGTGGCGGACAGCTTGGCGGCGAGCCTGTGCCGCAGCGCTCACCTTGCTGCTGGCCAGCTTGTCGATGCGTTGTCGCGCAGCAGGCGGTCGGTGGCGGACAGCTTGGCGGCGAGCCTGTGCCGCAGCGCTCACCTTGCTGCTGGCCAGCTTGTCGATGTTGTCGCGCAGGCGGTCGGTGGCGACAGCTTGGCGGCGAGCTCGTGCCGCAGCGCTCACCTTGCCGCTGGCCAGCTTGTCGATGTTGTCGCGCAGCAGGCGGTCGGTGGCGGACAGCTTGGCGGCGAGCCTGTGCCGCAGCGCTCACCTTGCTGCTGGCCAGCTTGTCGATGCTGTCGCGCAGCAGGCGGTCGGTGGCGGACAGCTTGGCGGCGAGCTCGTGCCGCAGCGCTCACCTGCTGCTGGCCAGCTTGTCGATGCTGTCGCGCAGCAGGCGGTCGGTGGCGGACAGCTTGGCGGCGAGCCTGTGCCGCAGCGCTCACCTTGCTGCTGGCCAGCTTGTCGATGCTGTCGCGCAGCAGGCGGTCGGTGGCGGACAGCTTGGCGGCGAGCTCGTGCCGCAGCGCTCACCTGCTGCTGGCCAGCTTGTCGATGCGTTGTCGCGCAGCAGGCGGTCGGTGGCGGACAGCTTGGCGGCGAGCTCGTGCGACAGCGCGGCGGCGAGCTCGTGCCGCAGCGCTCACCTTGCTGCTGGCCAGCTTGTCGATGTTGTCGCGCAGCAGGCGGTCGGTGGCGGACAGCTTGGCGGCGAGCTCGTGCTGCAGCGCGGCGGCGAGCTCGTGCCGCAGCGCTCACCTTGCTGCTGGCCAGCTTGTCGATGTTGTCGCGCAGCAGGCGGTCGGTGGCGACAGCTTGGCGGCGAGCCTGTGCCGCAGCGCTCACCTTGCTGCTGGCCAGCTTGTCGATGCTGTCGCGCAGCAGGCGGTCGGTGGCGGACAGCTTGGCGGCGAGCTCGTGCCGCAGCGCTCACCTGCTGCTGGCCAGCTTGTCGATGTTGTCGCGCAGCAGGCGGTCGGTGGCGGACAGCTTGGCGGCGAGCCTGTGCCGCAGCGCTCACCTTGCTGCTGGCCAGCTTGTCGATGTTGTCGCGCAGCAGGCGGTCGGTGGCGGACAGCTTGGCGGCGAGCTCGTGCCGCAGCGCTCACCTTGCTGCTGGCCAGCTTGTCGATGTTGTCGCGCAGCAGGCGGTCGGTGGCGGACAGCTTGGCGGCGAGCTCGTGCCGCAGCGCTCACCTTGCTGCTGGCCAGCTTGTCGATGTTGTCGCGCAGCAGGCGGTCGGTGGCGGACAGCTTGGCGGCGAGCTCGTGCCGCAGCGCTCACCTTGCTGCTGGCCAGCTTGTCGATGTTGTCGCGCAGCAGGCGGTCGGTGGCGGACAGCTTGGCGGCGAGCTCGTGCCGCAGCGCTCACCTTGCTGCTGGCCAGCTTGTCGATGTTGTCGCGCAGCAGGCGGTCGGTGGCGGACAGCTTGGCGGCGAGCTCGTGCCGCAGCGCTCACCTTGCTGCTGGCCAGCTTGTCGATGTTGTCGCGCAGCAGGCGGTCGGTGGCGGACAGCTTGGCGGCGAGCCTGTGCCGCAGCGCTCACCTTGCTGCTGGCCAGCTTGTCGATGTTGTCGCGCAGCAGGCGGTCGGTGGCGGACAGCTTGGCGGCGAGCTCGTGCCGCAGCGCTCACCTTGCTGCTGGCCAGCTTGTCGATGTTGTCGCGCAGCAGGCGGTCGGTGGCGGACAGCTTGGCGGCGAGCTCGTGCCGCAGCGCTCACCTTGCTGCTGGCCAGCTTGTCGATGTTGTCGCGCAGCAGGCGGTCGGTGGCGGACAGCTTGGCGGCGAGCTCGTGCCGCAGCGCTCACCTTGCTGCTGGCCAGCTTGTCGATGTTGTCGCGCAGCAGGCGGTCGGTGGCGGACAGCTTGGCGGCGAGCTCGTGCCGCAGCGCTCACCTTGCTGCTGGCCAGCTTGTCGATGTTGTCGCGCAGCAGGCGGTCGGTGGCGGACAGCTTGGCGGCGAGCTCGTGCCGCAGCGCTCACCTTGCTGCTGGCCAGCTTGTCGATGTTGTCGCGCAGCAGGCGGTCGGTGGCGGACAGCTTGGCGGCGAGCTCGTGCCGCAGCGCTCACCTTGCTGCTGGCCAGCTTGTCGATGTTGTCGCGCAGCAGGCGGTCGGTGGCGGACAGCTTGGCGGCGAGCCTGTGCCGCAGCGCTCACCTTGCTGCTGGCCAGCTTGTCGATGTTGTCGCGCAGCAGGCGGTCGGTGGCGGACAGCTTGGCGGCGAGCTCGTGCCGCAGCGCTCACCTTGCTGCTGGCCAGCTTGTCGATGTTGTCGCGCAGCAGGCGGTCGGTGGCGGACAGCTTGGCGGCGAGCTCGTGCTGCAGCGCGGCGGCGAGCGGCTCGAGCGCGCGCGCGGCGCCCACGCCCGCCGCGGCCGCCGCGCGGCTGCTGGCCGCCTCGCCCACGCGCGCGATGCGCTCCCATCTGGACCAGATGTTATGTATGATGTGTTTCATTAAAGCTACTTATGATACATTTTTGACATTGAATAATGTCACATACACATAACATACATTTAAAATTGTATAGAAAATATAGGCAAGGTGAAATTTACATGGTTTTGATAATAAAAGCTGCGAATATAATTTCGTTTGCAAAATGGATAGCATCAGTCTTACAAACTAAGATAAATTAGAAAAATTCCTATTGTATAAATAAATAATTTACCAATAGATATTAATAATAAAATATAAAGTACCATTAGATATTAATAATTAAATATAACTTGTGAAACTGATGAAGATATTGCTGAAATATTTTCTTCCTACTTTCAATCTAATTTTTGAGATTATTCACAACCGATACATTCTATTGATACTTCTTCATTAACTGATAGCTCAGTCGATATCTGCTCTATTTCAGTATCAAGCAGCATAGTTTATGGACTGCATCTAGATTATATATGGACATATTATATATGGACTGAATCTAGATTATAATAAATCGTCTGACCCCGACGAACTTCCAACAATTCTATAAAAAAACTGCGCAAAGGCCCTGTCGCTACCTTTGACATTAAGATACCTTTCTGTGAAGAAACAGTGCCAATGAAGCGAAACTTAGCATATGTTTCACCGATACATAAAAAAGTGCCGAAAAATATTGTGGCAAATTATAGTTCTATCTAAAATAATGGAACGTATAGCTTTTGATCAACTCTTTGCCAGTATTGGAAACTCTCCGTGTCTTCAACAGCACGAGTTCATAAAAGCGCGATCCACCATATCTAATCTTCTTAACCATAATACTACTTAATGACTTTGTTTCAGAGGAAATGGCTAAGCGCAACCAAATAGATGTCATTTATACAGGCTATAGCAAGGCTTTTGACAGAATTAACCAATCATTACTTTTTCACAAGATTGGCATGAATGGAATTAGAAAAAACCTTTTCCGTTGGTTTGCATCTTATGTTAAAAATCTTGCGCAAGCAGTGGTTCTCAATGGCTATGTTTTCTTGGAGCACTATTCCGTTTGGAGTTCCCAAAGGTTCCCTCTTAGGGCCCTTATTGTTTATTTTGTATGTAAGTGATATCCATAACTGTTTATTCAATTCAGTGTCTTTTTTTGCAGATGACATGATAATTTTTAGAGTTGCTAACAATTGTACAGATGCACTTCTTCTTTAAGAGGATCTACTCAGATTTTCAGACTACTGTAATGAGAATAGACTTGATCTAAATGACGTCAAATGATTTGATATATCTTACTCGCGTAAACTATTGTTTGAAGAATGAGGTGTTGTTAAGAGATCATGTTAGATTCTTCAATTAGAGCAGTGACATACGAAAGTTTTTTGAGTCAAATTTCTTTTTCAAGCTGAGTAGCTTGTCTGAAATCATAGTATCTTAAGTTATCATGATACGATAAGTTACGAGTTGCATACATGTAATTAGGTGTAATATGTGGAAACAATAAGTAGCCTATGAAACTATTATTTTATCAATATAGTTAATTATGATTCAAGTTCTCCTAAAAACTGAAAAATAAAATAAATAAAATTAGTACACACACACGCTCACCGGCCTGCTCTCTACAGCCAACATGCCGCGCACACTCGCGCACCTCGCGCACCTCGCGCACCTCGCCGCGCAGCGCACGCACCTCGCGCGCCGCAGCCAGCGCCAGCTCTGCGCACACACACACGCTCACCGGCCTGCTCTCTACAGCCAACATGCCGCGCACACTCGCGCACCTCGCGCACCTCGCGCACCTCGCGCACCTCGCGCACCTCGCGCACCTCGCGCGCCTCGCGCACCTCGCGCACCTCGCCGCGCAGCGCTCGCACCTCGCGCGCCGCAGCCAGCGCCAGCTCTGCGCACACACACACACGCTCACCGGCCTGCTCTCTACAGCCAACATGCCGCGCACACTCGCGCACCTCGCGCACCTCGCCGCGCAGCGCACGCACCTCGCGCGCCGCAGCCAGCGCCAGCTCTGCGCACACACACACACACACACGCTCACCGGCCTGCTCTCTACAGCCAACATGCCGCGCACACTCGCGCACCTCGCGCACCTCGCGCACCTCGCGCACCTCGCCGCGCAGCGCACGCACCTCGCGCGCCGCAGCCAGCGCCAGCTCTGCGCACACACACACGCTCACCGGCCTGCTCTCTACAGCCAACATGCCGCGCACACTCGCGCACCTCGCGCACCTCGCGCACCTCGCGCACCTCGCGCACCTCGCGCACCTCGCGCACCTCGCGCACCTCGCGCGCCGCAGCCAGCGCCAGCTCTGCGCACACACACACACGCTCACCGGCCTGCTCTCTACAGCCAACATGCCGCGCACACTCGCGCACCTCGCGCACCTCGCGCACCTCGCGCACCTCGCCGCGCAGCGCACGCACCTCGCGCGCCGCAGCCAGCGCCAGCTCTGCGCACACACACACACACACACACACGCTCACCGGCCTGCTCTCTACAGCCAACATGCCGCGCACACTCGCGCACCTCGCCGCGCAGCGCACGCACCTCGCGCGCCGCAGCCAGCGCCAGCTCTGCGCACACACACACGCTCACCGGCCTGCTCTCTACAGCCAACATGCCGCGCACACTCGCGCACCTCGCGCACCTCGCGCACCTCGCGCACCTCGCCGCGCAGCGCACGCACCTCGCGCGCCGCAGCCAGCGCCAGCTCTGCGCACACACACACGCTCACCGGCCTGCTCTCTACAGCCAACATGCCGCGCACACTCGCGCACCTCGCCGCGCAGCGCACGCACCTCGCGCGCCGCAGCCAGCGCCAGCTCTGCGCACACACACACGCTCACCGGCCTGCTCTCTACAGCCAACATGCCGCGCACACTCGCGCACCTCGCGCGCCGCAGCCAGCGCCAGCTCTGCGCACACACACACACACACACACACACACACACACACACACACACACACACACACACACACACGCTCACCGGCCTGCTCTCTACAGCCAACATGCCGCGCACACTCGCGCACCTCGCGCACCTCGCGCACCTCGCGCACCTCGCGCACCTCGCGCACCTCGCGCACCTCGCGCACCTCGCGCACCTCGCCGCGCAGCGCACGCACCTCGCGCGCCGCAGCCAGCGCCAGCTCTGCGCACACACACACGCTCACCGGCCTGCTCTCTACAGCCAACATGCCGCGCACACTCGCGCACCTCGCGCACCTCGCGCACCTCGCGCACCTCGCGCACCTCGCGCACCTCGCGCACCTCGCGCACCTCGCGCACCTCGCGCACCTCGCGCACCTCGCGCACCTCGCGCACCTCGCGCACCTCGCGCACCTCGCGCACCTCGCCGCGCAGCGCACGCACCTCGCGCACCTCGCGCACCTCGCGCACCTCGCGCACCGCCGCGCAGCGCACGCACCTCGCGCGCCGCAGCCAGCGCCAGCTCTGCGCACACACACACACACACACACACGCTCACCGGCCTGCTCTCTACAGCCAACATGCCGCGCACACTCGCGCACCTCGCGCACCTCGCGCACCTCGCGCGCCGCAGCCAGCGCCAGCTCTGCGCACACACACACGCTCACCGGCCTGCTCTCTACAGCCAACATGCCGCGCACACTCGCGCACCTCGCGCGCCGCAGCCAGCGCCAGCTCTGCGCACACACACACGCTCACCGGCCTGCTCTCTACAGCCAACATGCCGCGCACACTCGCGCACCTCGCGCGCCGCAGCCAGCGCCAGCTCTGCGCACACACACACGCTCACCGGCCTGCTCTCTACAGCCAACATGCCGCGCACACTCGCGCACCTCGCGCGCCGCAGCCAGCGCCAGCTCTGCGCACACACACACACGCTCACCGGCCTGCTCTCTACAGCCAACATGCCGCGCACACTCGCGCACCTCGCGCGCCGCAGCCAGCGCCAGCTCTGCGCACACACACACGCTCACCGGCCTGCTCTCTACAGCCAACATGCCGCGCACACTCGCGCACCTCGCGCGCCGCAGCCAGCGCCAGCTCTGCGCACACACACACACACACACACACACACACACACACACACACACACACACACACACACACGCTCACCGGCCTGCTCTCTACAGCCAACATGCCGCGCACACTCGCGCACCTCGCGCACCTCGCGCACCTCGCGCGCCGCAGCCAGCGCCAGCTCTGCGCACACACACACGCTCACCGGCCTGCTCTCTACAGCCAACATGCCGCGCACACTCGCGCACCTCGCGCGCCGCAGCCAGCGCCAGCTCTGCGCACACACACACGCTCACCGGCCTGCTCTCTACAGCCAACATGCCGCGCACACTCGCGCACCTCGCGCACCTCGCGCACCTCGCGCACCTCGCGCACCTCGCGCACCTCGCGCACCTCGCGCACCTCGCGCACCTCGCGCACCTCGCGCGCCGCAGCCAGCGCCAGCTCTGCGCACACACACACGCTCACCGGCCTGCTCTCTACAGCCAACATGCCGCGCACACTCGCGCACCTCGCGCACCTCGCGCACCTCGCGCGCCTCGCGCACCTCGCGCACCTCGCCGCGCAGCGCTCGCACCTCGCGCGCCGCAGCCAGCGCCAGCTCTGCGCACACACACACACGCTCACCGGCCTGCTCTCTACAGCCAACATGCCGCGCACACTCGCGCACCTCGCGCACCTCGCGCACCTCGCCGCGCAGCGCACGCACCTCGCGCGCCGCAGCCAGCGCCAGCTCTGCGCACACACACACACGCTCACCGGCCTGCTCTCTACAGCCAACATGCCGCGCACACTCGCGCACCTCGCGCACCTCGCCGCGCAGCGCACGCACCTCGCGCGCCGCAGCCAGCGCCAGCTCTGCGCACACACACACACGCTCACCGGCCTGCTCTCTACAGCCAACATGCCGCGCACACTCGCGCACCTCGCGCACCTCGCCGCGCAGCGCACGCATTCATTTATTCATTCATATATTCACGCCTCTTTCCTGTAGGGGTAGGCAGAGACCACTTCTTTCCACTTGCTACGATCCTTACATACTTGTTTCGCTTCGTCCACTTTCATTATTCCCTTCATACATTCTCTTCGATTTTGGGTACTCTTGACCTGGCCTTTTTTCAGGACGTCCCTGATTTGGTCTCGAAACGTCCGCCTAGGTCTTCCCCTTCCTACACTTCCATTCACACTAGTTTCATACACTTTTTTCGTCAATCGCTGTTCATTCATTCTCTCGACATGGCCAAATCATCTTAGCATACCTTTCTCAATTTTAGTCTCTACATCTTCTTTCAGACCATAACGTTTCCTTATCTCTCTATTCCTTATCCTGTCACTCAGTTTAACCTCATCATACTTCTTAACGCTCTCATTTCAACTGCATTTATCCTGCTTTTATGTTTCTTCTGCCATACCCAACTTTCACTTCCGTATATGAGTTTTGGAACCAACACTCCTCTGTGCACAGCCAAACGAGCCTTGTTAGACACCTTCCGACTATTCATAAAGGAGTGCAGAGCTCCATTCGCCATATTTCCTGCATTCACTCTTCTTTCGATATCACTCTTACACTTTCCATCTCTTGTAAACTTTGAACCCAGATACACAAACTCATTCACCTGTTCAATTTGTTCATCTCCCATCACGATATTACAGTCTGTCATTGCCTCATCTCTTTCAAAGACCATCACTTTCGTCTTTTTTATATTCGTCTTCATTCCCTTTCTAACAAAAGCTCCACTCATTGCAGTTACCATCTCCTGCAACTCCTCGGCTGAAAACGCAAGTAATACTTGGTCGTCAACATAGAGAAAACATTTGACCAGTAACTCGTTCATTCTAAACCCACTTTCATTCTCTTTTAAATCTGTCAAGCAATTGTTCATGAACAGATTAAACAGCCACGGTGACGCTACACATCCTTGTCTAACACCTTTTTCGATATTAAACCATTCAGTGTATGCCCCGTTTATCCTTACACAAGCACTAGAATCCCTATAAAGAGATTGTAATGCCCGTATGAGGATACTGCTCACACCGTTCACGGATAATGCTGACCACAATTCATTCCTCACCACTCTATCATAGGCCTTTTCTAGATCTACGAACGTGCAATAGACCTTCTGGTTTTTAGCCAGACACTTTTCGGCTATGCACCGCATGGAAAAGACCTGATCCGTACACCCCATTCCCTTTCTAAATCCCGCTTGTGCATCCCATACTTTATCGTCTGTTTCATTCACAACCCTTTCAATCAATACTTTCGCATACAATTTACCGACAACGCTGAGAAGGCTTATGCCGCGGTAATTTATACAGTCCTGCCGTGACCCTTTTCCTTTATACAATGGCACGATTACGGCTTTGCACCAGTCTCCCGGTACTTGCCCATTTCGCCAGCACAAATTGAAAGGCGGTACAGCTGACTTGCCACAATGCCCTGTCCCGTCCTCAGCATCTCGACGGTAATCCTATCACACCCTGCAGCCTTACCTAATCGCATACTTTTCAACGCTTTTACTTTTTCATCCACGCTTATCTCACTGTCATCAACATTTATATTAACCATGGAAGGTGCCGGTTGTTGTACCTGCACTTCCTCTCTTTCAAACAAACATTCAAAATACTCTTTCCATCTCTTTAACACATGTTCTTCTCCTATTATAACACTCCCATCTTGACTCCTGATTGTACTCAGCTCCGAGGTAGCAGTTTTTCCTCTGGCTGTTTTGATGGATTTCCAGAAAAACTTGATATTTGACTGGAAATCTTCAGTGAGCCTCCTATCAAAATCATCCTTTTGTTCTTCTTTCTTTCTAGTCACAACATCTTTCGTAGCTGATTTGATTCTTTTATACTTCGTTTTCGCTTCCTTTACCTCGTCATCCGTCGCCTTTTGAAGTTTTTGGTTAGCTTTTGTTGCTAACCAATCCAACCACGCTTTCTTCTTTTCTTGCACAGCCCTTTGTACATCTTTATCCATCCACATATTATAGTTCTTCCTTCCTTTCCTTCTTTTAGCTACCCCGCATACCTCAATGGCAACATTCACGACCCCTTTCTTAAATGCCTCGCTCAAATCTTCAATCTCATCTCTTCTATGCCTTTAAAACTTTCTTTCAGTTTCTCTACGTACTCTTCTTTCTTTTCTTTTTCTTGTAGATTTTCCACTTTTATTCTGTCCAAAACACTCGTAGGCTCGGCTCCTCGGTGTCGCCACCGTTTAAAGAGGCCATGCATTCGTGTAATGACCAGGAAGTGGTCTGTGTCAAGGCCTACACCGCGGTATGCCCGTGTGTCTAGCACTTTCTTCCTCAGTCTTTCATCCACAATTACAAAATTAATCATACTTCTAGACTCACCCTCATGTCTTGTATACAAATGGATCTTTTTGTGTTCAAACTTTGTGTTGGTCACGCACAGATTCCATTCCAAGCATACTTCCAACTGGCTTCTCCCATTTTCATTCACTCTCTCGTCCCCAAACGTACCCAGTACTCCTTCATACCCATCACTCTTTACTCCAACTCACCCATTAAAGTCCCCTAACATTACAACCCGTTCATTTTCTCCGCATTTATTCAAGACCTCTCTCATACTGTCCCAAAATTCCTCTCTCTCTCTTGTTGGGCTTTTAATGACCCAACTCCGCGCAGATCCGTCGGTGCATAAACTCCAAGCGAGTGAGTCCAACTTTTAACCGAATCCAGAGGAGTCTTGGGCTTACACATTCTTGCTCCATCACACATTCAACTATTCGAGAGGAAAGAATTACACCAATTCCTTGACAGCCTCGGCTGGTTTGGGGGACTCCCGACCAGTACGCCGTGTAAGTACCATGACCCGAGGTGACACATCCTCTTTGTTTCGTTCACGCACAGGATATCTATACATCGTTCGTCCATCATCTGACATACTTCATCTACCTTACCATCAATTCCTCCTCTTACGTTCAACGTAGCGAAGCAGCTCTCCATGGGCCGCTTTTCGCCCCCGCAAGAAACGAGACGTGATGGGTGGCGAACCACAACGCCGCCATGTTGGTTAATAAAACTATTTTTATTATTCTCCATTGCGGTCCCACGAATAGCAAGGGAAAGGTTTGTCCACTTCAGCAGAGCCCCGCATGCCAGGGTAAGGCTAGCCTAATTCTGGGTCGCCCGGTCCCAGGGCAGTGTGGCACGCTAACGACTAGGCTTGCCCCTAGCCAAGCATCCATCCGCGCGGCAGACGTTGGATTGGCGGACAGAGTAGGAATAAGGAAAGGGAAGGATAGGTTGTGTGAAAAGGAAGATTGGTAAGTTAGGGCGGGAATTAGGAAAGGTAGGATATTAATTACCGTCCAGGAGGACAATGGATAGGACGGTAATAGCTAGGGAAGCCGGGGTCGCATACCCGTATACCATACCATAACTACCAGACAGGTAAGTTAGGATGAGTATTGCTGACTTATGAGTATCCCTGACTTACGCTTATAAACCTGCGCAGCGCAAGCACACGCTTATAATCCTGCCTTATACAGCCAAGATTCCATACTCACACCACAACTACACCACCACACGCTTACAAGTCTGCCCTATACAGCCAAGATTCCAGTTATAGCCACACGCTTACAAGTCTGCCCTATACAACCAAGATTCCAGTTATAGCCACACGCCATAAGTCTGCCCTATACAACTAAGATTCCAGTTATAGCCACACGCTTACACGTCTGCCCTATACAGTCAAGATCCCAGTTATAACCACATGCTTACTAGTCTGCCCTATACAGTCAAGATCCCAGTTATAACCACATGCTTACAAGTCTGCCCTATACAGCCAAGATCCCAGTTATAATCACACGCTTACTAGTCTGCCCTATACAGCCAAGATTCCATACTCACACCACAACTACACCACCACACGCTTACAAGTCTGCCCTATACAGCCAAGATTCCAGTTATAGCCACACGCTTACAAGTCTGCCCTATACAACCAAGATTCCAGTTATAGCCACACGCTTACAAGTCTGCCCTATACAACCAAGATTCCAGTTATAGCCACACGCTTACACGTCTGCCCTATACAGTCAAGATCCCAGTTATAACCACATGCTTACTAGTCTGCCCTATACAGTCAAGATCCAAGTTATAACCACATGCTTACAAGTCTGCCCTATACAGCCAAGATCCCAGTTATAATCACACGCTTACTAGTCTGCCATATAGTCAAGATTCCATACTCACACCACAACTACACCACCACACGCTTACAAGTCTGTCCTATACAGCCAAGATTCCAGTTATATCCACACGCTTACAAGTCTGCCCTATACAACCAAGATTCCAGTTATAGCCACACGCTTACAAGTCTGCCCTATACAACCAAGATTCCAGTTATAGCCACACGCTTACACGTCTGCCCTATACAGCCAAGATCCCAATTATAACCACACTCTTACTAGTCTGCCCTATACAGTCAAGATCCCAGTTATAACCACACGCTTACAAGTCTGCCCTATACAGCCAAGATTCCATACTCACACAACACACACACCACCACACACTTAGAAGTCTACCCTATACAGCCAAGATTCCATACTCACACAACACACACACCACCACACACTTAGAAGTCTACCCTATACAGCCAAGATTCCATACTCAAACCACAAACACACCACCACACGCTTACAAGTCTGCCCTATACAGCCAAAATTCCAGTTGTATCCACACACTACCACTCGATAGCAAAATTGCTTCATACAGCCAACATTCGAGTTCGATCCACAGGAGGAAGGCTTCTACCAATGAGTCTTTTCAATACTTATGAACGGTTCGTACCATTAGCTTGGACTATTTGCCAATTCTATGGAACGGCGACATGCAAATATTCATATTGCTTAAAAAGCACTATTGATATTATCACAAAAAAAGTATAATTTAGTAGAAAGCAAAAATCTAAATTTTAAAACTTCTTGCAAATGGAATCGTAGCTTCATTAAATATGGGATATCTATACCTATACAAATATAGATCTAATTTAATTGTCCGTTTGTTTATAATGATTTCTTGTATTTACGCGAATACTACACATTTAAAATAAAACGATTTTTGGAATTTATCGCGTTTTGATAAAATCCGATAATCGTTTTATTTTAAATGTCCGTTTGTTTTTCAGATTTACAGCTTTTCACTGAAGACACATGAAATATGGTACAAGTCACGACAGACGAGTGGTTGGGTGATCGAAATTCGAGTTGATAACCATGAGTGCGATCCCCAGGTGGCAGGCTCATACCAATAGGATTTTGCAAAACCTATGTACGTAGTATTGTTCACTAAGTGTATATAGGCTCATCCCACCTGTCACATTGTCCCAAATATCTTCGGTGGAAGGTGGGACGAAAGGACTTAATTTTGTCAACCTCTGTCTTCCACAGTATTGAAAATAGCGTGAAAAAATATCTTCACGCAATTCCCAATACAGGGGTAGACAGAGGTCTAGTCTACCGAAGACCCAACTTCCACCGAAGATATTTTCGGGACAACGTGACAGGTGGTGAGCCCGTCGCCGTCTTTAAGTCCAAGCCAACGATTTAATTCCCACATAAAAATAAAAAAAAATATAGAATATCTTCACGCTATTCCCAATACAGGGGTACACAGAGGTCAAGTCTAGACAATTAAGTCCCTTTGACCCACCTTCCACCAAAGATATTTTCGGAACAACGTGACAGGTGGTGAGCCCGTCGCCGTCATTATGTCCAAGCCAACGATTTAATTTCCACATAAAAATAAAAAATATAGAATATCTTCACGCTATTCCCAATACAGGGTAGACAGAGGTCTAGACTAGTAGGTCCTTTCGACCCACCTTCCACCAAAGATATTTTCGGAACAACGTGACAGGTGGTGAGCCCGTCGCCGTCATTATGTCCAAGCCAACGATTTAATTTCCACATAAAAATAAAAAATATAGAATATCTTCACGCTATTCCCAATACAGGGTAGACAGAGGTCAAGTCTAGACAATTAAGTCCCTTTGACCCACCTTCCACCAAAGATATTTTCGGAACAACGTGACAGGTGGTGAGCCCGTCGCCGTCATTATGTCCAAGCCAACGATTTAATTTCCACATAAAAATAAAAAATATAGAATATCTTCACGCTATTCCCAATACAGGGTAGACAGAGGTCAAGTCTAGACAATTAAGTCCCTTTGACCCACCTTCCACCGAAGATATTTTCGGAACAACGTGACAGGTGGTGAGCCCGTCGCCGTCATTATGTCCAAGCCAACGATTTAATTTCCACATAAAAATAAAAAATATAGAATATCTTCACGCTATTCCCAATACAGGGTAGACAGAGGTCAAGTCTAGACAATTAAGTCCCTTTGACCCACCTTCCACCAAAGATATTTTCGGAACAACGTGACAGGTGGTGAGCCCGTCGCCGTCATTATGTCCAAGCCAACGATTTAATTTCCACATAAAAATAAAAAATATAGAATATCTTCACGCTATTCCCAATACAGGGTAGACAGAGGTCTAGACTAGTAGGTCCTTTCGACCCACCTTCCACCGAAGATATTTTCGGAACAACGTGACAGGTGGTGAGCCCGTCGCCGTCTTTAAGTCCAAACCAACGATTTAATTTCCACATAAAAATAAAAAATATAGAATATCTTCACGCTATTCCCAATACAGGGTAGACAGAGGTCAAGTCTAGACAATTAAGTCCCTTTGACCCACCTTCCACCAAAGATATTTTCGGAACAACGTGACAGGTGGTGAGCCCGTCGCCGTCATTATGTCCAAGCCAACGATTTAATTTCCACATAAAAATAAAAAATATAGAATATCTTCACGCTATTCCCAATACAGGAGTAGACAGAGGTCAAGTCTAGACAATTAAGTCCCTTTGACCCACCTTCCACCAAAGATATTTTCGGAACAACGTGACAGGTGGTGAGCCCGTCGCCGTCATTATGTCCAAGCCAACGATTTAATTTCCACATAAAAATAAAAAATATAGAATATCTTCACGCAATTCCCAATACAGGAGTAGACAGAGGTCAAGTCTAGACAATTAAGTCCCTTTGACCCACCTTCCACCAAAGATATTTTCGGGACAACGTGACAGGTGGTGAGCCCGTCGCCGTCATTATGTCCAAGCCAACGATTTAATTTCCACATAAAAATAAAAAATATAGAATATCTTCACGCTATTCCCAATACAGGAGTAGACAGAGGTCAAGTCTAGACAATTAAGTCCCTTTGACCCACCTTCCACCGAAGATATTTTCGGAACAACGTGACAGGTGGTGAGCCCGTCGCCGTCATTATGTCCAAGCCAACGATTTAATTTCCACATAAAAATAAAAAATATAGAATATCTTCACGCAATTCCCAATACAGGAGTAGACAGAGGTCAAGTCTAGACAATTAAGTCCCTTTGACCCACCTTCCACCAAAGATATTTTCGGAACAACGTGACAGGTGGTGAGCCCGTCGCCGTCTTTAAGTCCAAGCCAACGATTTAATTTCCACATAAAAATAAAAAATATAGAATATCTTCACGCTATTCCCAATACAGGGTAGACAGAGGTCAAGTCTAGACAATTAAGTCCCTTTGACCCACCTTCCACCGAAGATATTTTCGGAACAACGTGACAGGTGGTGAGCCCGTCGCCGTCATTATGTCCAAGCCAACGATTTAATTTCCACATAAAAATAAAAAATATAGAATATCTTCACGCAATTCCCAATACAGGGTAGACAGAGGTCAAGTCTAGACAATTAAGTCCCTTTGACCCACCTTCCACCAAAGATATTTTCGGGACAACGTGACAGGTGGTGAGCCCGTCGCCGTCTTTAAGTCCAAACCAACGATTTAATTTCCACATAAAAATAAAAAATATAGAATATCTTCACGCTATTCCCAATACAGGGTAGACAGAGGTCAAGTCTAGACAATTAAGTCCCTTTGACCCACCTTCCACCGAAGATATTTTCGGAACAACGTGACAGGTGGTGAGCCCGTCGCCGTCTTTAAGTCCAAACCAACGATTTAATTTCCACATAAAAATAAAAAATATAGAATATCTTCACGCTATTCCCAATACAGGGTAGACAGAGGTCAAGTCTAGACAATTAAGTCCCTTTGACCCACCTTCCACCAAAGATATTTTCGGAACAACGTGACAGGTGGTGAGCCTGTCGCCGTCATTATGTCCAAGCCAACGATTTAATTTCCACATAAAAATAAAAAATATAGAATATCTTCACGCAATTCCCAATACAGGGTAGACAGAGGTCTAGACTAGTAGGTCCTTTCGACCCACCTTCCACCGAAGATATTTTCGGAACAACGTGACAGGTGGTGAGCCCGTCGCCGTCATTATGTCCAAGCCAACGATTTAATTTCCACATAAAAATAAAAAATATAGAATATCTTCACGCAATTCCCAATACAGGAGTAGACAGAGGTCTAGACTAGTAGGTCCTTTCGACCCAACTTCCACCGAAGATATTTTCGGGACAACGTGACAGGTGGTGAGCCCGTCGCCGTCTTTAAGTCCAAGCCAACGATTTAATTCCCACATAAAAATAAAAAAAAATATAGAATATCTTCACGCTATTCCCAATACAGGGGTACACAGAGGTCAAGTCTAGACAATTAAGTCCCTTTGACCCACCTTCCACCAAAGATATTTTCGGAACAACGTGACAGGTGGTGAGCCCGTCGCCGTCATTATGTCCAAGCCAACGATGAAATTCGTACATAAGTTTTTTGAAAAACCCACTGGTACGACCCTGCCACCTGGGGATCGAACTCGGGTGTCTCGAGTCGATATTCCGACCACCCAACCACTCGGCTATCGTGACTATTAATTTTTATCTATTATGTTAATGATAATATATATAAATAATAAAATGATAATTAATGTCAAATGCACGCGCTATATTATCAAAAATTTTACGTATAATACCTGTGAGCTTGTCAATCTTCTGCTCTAGTGTCTCGAGCCGAATGCGAGAGGCTTCGTCGTTGCGCTCTGGCGGCACGCTCACTGGTGCGCTGACCTGAGCATTGAGCTGAGCACCGAGCGGCGCACTCAGCTGAGCACCGAGCGGCGCGTTGAGCTGAGCACTGAGCGGCGCACTGAGCTGAGCATTGAGCGGCGCACTGAGCTGAGCACTGAGCGGCACGCTGAGTGACGCGCTGAGCGGCGCGCTCAGCGGTGCAGTGAGCGGTGCGTTGAGGCTCTGGCTGCTGGATTTGTCGCTGGACGCCTTCCGCTGGTTCGCTTCCGTGATCTGAGCGAGCGAGATCTGCGGCCACGACGAGTCGCTATCTGTGAAATACAATATATTTCTCTTTACAATGATATCCACATCAAATATAAGTTTTAGGTAGGCCAAGACTAACTTTCGAAAACCATGTGAGATCAAATATAACTAGCCTCAATCAATTATACAAGTGTAATTCTAGTTGTAAGTGCATTTGTTAAAAGAATATTATATACATATTACAAATATTAAAATTAATTTAAAATTACAATTAGATATTGTGTTTTATTTGTTTTGTACATATTTATTTAAATATATTTTTCACCTGAATATCATCAATTTCTGACATTCTGGTTAAAAACACAATGCTATCGGAGCACTATAAAGTAAAATGTTGGGTCAATTGACAGTGGTTTATCATAAGACTTTTATGTGGTCTAAACCCTCATATAAGCAAGATTATATTAACCTTAAGATCACTGTAATTCATGTTAATTAAGTTTTGGTCTTGTTGTGATGTTAGCAGTTATAATATAAAGGAATTTTCAATATTGATTTACACAAATTAATACATTTTAGCCCACCACAAAAAAAAATCATGTTAAAATATTGAATAACTGCGTTTAATATATACAATTTAATTAATGCCAAAGATTTAATATTTTGTTAGCCATAAACATAAGGTTTTATATTTAAGGCTATTAAAATAATACCCATACAAATAGCATGCAATGCATATCACGACATAGCAAAGCAGGTGATACTTAATCTACACAAATATCAACATTAGCAACCTTGAAGTTCTTAAAAAAGAGTATGTACATTGACGACCTCCATGGACTAGTAGCTTAAACACCGTTTTTCAAGGCGTCGCCATTTCGAGGGTTCGGTTTCTGGGTGGGTCAATGTAGAAAAACCACTTTTTCTACATTTTCTCGGTTCTGGATGTTTGTGATGCCTTCATGTTTCCGATTTCCATACCTCAAGTGCTTTAGCTTCTTACATTGGGATTGGAGCAATGTGTGTTGATTTTGTCCCTATCTATATATGTATGTTTATGTGTATATACAATGTCTACATGTATATATATATACTGACTGCTGTGCGTGAGCTTGGCGGGCTTGTCCGGCTTGTGCGGCGCCACGAACAGGTCGCAGGCCGCGAAGGTTGGCTCCGCGCCGCCCGCCGTCGCCCCGCCCTCCTCGCCCTCCTGCCGCCCAACAGACATCTTATCATATTCTATCACAACTGCTATAACCTAACTTACTTTTTTAAAATATCTTCCCGCCATTCCCAATACAGGAGTAGACAGAGGTCTAGACTAGTAGGTCCTTTCGACCCACCTTCCACCGAAGACATTGGGACAACTGACATGGACGGGATTCAAACTGGCGACCGCTGTTGCTAAACCTCTCTCTTTTTACTTACACCTCTTTGGGCATTAGCGCCACCTACCAGAAACTTCTACTAACTGACTTTTAGCGCAATGTTCGTTTCTTTACAGATTCAAAACATCAGTGCAATCAACGTCATCTACGCCAAGCTAACAAGCTTAACTAGCTTTTATACCTTAACTTAACCTCTGCCCTTTTACTCTTTTAAGTTTTTCGAGTGAAACAGTACCCCAAAACCATCTCCTCCATTGAATTCCAAAACTTATCAAAATCGGTCACGATAGACGAGTGGTTGGGTGGTCGAATTCGAGTCAAGAGACCCGAGTTCGGTCCCCAGTTGGCAGGCTCATGTCAACCCATGTGTTTATTCAAAAACTTATGTAGTTGGCAAATTATATAGTGCTTGACATAAAAATGGCGTCGGGTTCACCAGCTTTCCCGTTATCCCAAAAATATCTTCGGTAAATAAAAATTGACTTAGCATTAAAATACGAAATATACTACATAAAAACGAGACAAAATTCATGAATAACTCTTCCCCATATTTTTTTTATTACTCACCATGTCGTCCTTGTAGTAGGGCTCGTCGTTATGCGACATGATCTGCTGCACCTCCAGACTGGGGCTTGACCCACCCGAAGAAGGTTTCACTTCTGCTGCGCTGACTGTTTCCTCTATCCCTGTGAACACATCAAAGGATTCAGGCTTTAATATATTGGAAACAAACAATTCCTATTCTATTTCGTATATAGTATTTTCAGCAAAGTTTTTATAGAAATAAGCGCAGAGAGGACGAAATGGCCTAGCCTAGTTGGCAGTAGACCCTATCTTCAATATAAAAGGTTGAGGTTAGGAATCTCGTTAGGAGTAACTTGTATAATGAATAAGAATGTTTTTACTCGAGTCCTGAATGTTTAACTGTAAATATGAGCATTTGTCTATGTAAATATATTGTCATTTGCTTTGATATTAATACGACAATGGCTTACCACATGTCACATTATCCAAGAATAAGCTGAAGGGACTAAAAATCTAAGCTACCCCTTGTAGCTTAGACAATTAGAAAATATGGGGAAATGCGTGCAGATAAAGGTCGTCGATATGAGGAAACGACCTCCGTAGACGAGTGGCGTACGCACTGGGTTTTATGGTGTCTTTTTCTTATTTTTCTTGGGTCTGGGTGTTTGTAGTACCTTTGTTGTTTCTGATTTCATACTACAAGTGCTTAAGCACTTACTCTGTGATGTTGTTCTTATCTATCTATATGTATATACACACATACACGCATACATACATACACAAATACATATATAACGCACTTGAATTTATATTAAATTATAAAAATTTACTTTAAACTTATAAAAACTGTGCTTTAAAATACTTTTTGAATGTTACTTTGTTGGAGCATTGTCTCAGATTCAGGCAGTGCATTCCAAAGTCGCCTACCGTGAGTTTGACTCACCATTGATGGAGGCTCTTGATTTGTTCGGGATGTCGGGAGTGGCCGACAGCGGTGGATCCTCTTCCTCGCGCTTACCGGGAGAACTGAAATAACAAAGTCGCTAATTAGTATTTTTACAGCAACTATAATTAAGGACACGAGTCTTAAACACATTTAACTGCGATGTTCATTTTCTATTCTGTTTGTGGAGCTTTGGACACAAGCAGAGAACAGATTTCTCAGTTGGTTCCCAAATATTCATATGAATATTACTACTGATATACTATGAATATATACTACGAATATTCGAATATTCATAGTATTAGCAACTTTTTATGTATCGTCAAGTGACTGCTTTAACTGGGACAAGGCCACGTTTTTGTAAAGCTAGGGTGATAAACCCTATGCTTGGACGTTATGTCCGGTGAGTGAATTAACAGGAGGGGTAATTTTTGTATGTGATATGCTTCTGTGGTAATAGGAAAGGAAAAAAAGAATATATGAGAAATTCATAATTTCTATTCACCCTCATAGAAAAGAGTAATGATGTTTAAGTACATATAAATAGAATATTAAATAGAAATAATAACAGTGATATAAAAAAAAAAATCTGTTAAATCACGTTATGTTCGGCCAGCCACGATCCTATTGCTGATACTTATTCACTAAATTAGTAGGCGTGCATGTGGTGGTACAATTCAGCACCTGCTTTGGCCTCCTCTCAACCTTTCGATTATACAGGCTGCAACCCTGGATAACGGGTGGCAGAGTAGCCGTTGCCCCTGCCTACAGTCTTACAAATAAATATCTTCACGTAATAACCAATACAGGGGTAGTCAGAGGCCTAGTCTAGACAATTAACTTTCTTCGATCCACCTTCCACCGAAGATATTTTCGGGACAACGTGACAGGTGGTGAGCCCGTCGCCGTCTTTATGTCCAAGCCAACGATATAATTCGTTCAAAAGTTTTTGATAAACCCATTGGTACGAGCCTGCCACCTGGGGATCGAACTCGGGTCTCTTGCCTCGAAATTCCAACCATCCAACCACTCGGCTATCGTGACTTCTACAGTCTTACACATTACAACTAACTTATAGTGGCAGTGCGCAGCTCACCTGAAGGCGTCGGGCGTCATGAGTGTGAGCGGCGCGGGGGGCGCGGGGGCGCGGCGGGTGCGAGGGGTGCGGGGGCGCGGTGGGGGCGCGGAGGGGGGCGCGGCGGGGGGCGCGGCGGGCGGCGAGGCCGCGCGCGGCGCCGCCAGGCTGCCCGGCTGCGTCTGCGCACGCAATCACTGCTACACATACTGCGGGACATTGCACCTTACACGTCCGTAATAGAGATCACTTGCTACGATCACTGCGCTTTGCTCGAATAAGCAATATCAGTCTGCTATGTATGCAGTGCTGCTGACAATCAGCCAGGTTTAGCGGGTGTGGTATTGTTTTTAAATCTTTCCAGAGACGGTAATTATTTTTATTCTTTAGTTTCAACATTGGAAGCTCGCTGGTGGCGGATTTAGGACACACATCGAAGTACGCACGGTTACACGACACCGATAGCGCACGATCGCCCGACTTGGCGGGTACTTTTTTCCTGCAGCACATCGTCCGCTACATAAGTAATAGATCTGAGCCAATCAAACACTTGACCGATTCTTGTAAAATAATAAATAGTGTTTTTTTAGTCGGTATATGAAAGAGATTCAGACCAACAGCCCTTCCCCTTCTTTCCCTGAACAAAGTTTGGTAACATGCCAAAAGCTTCTACATTGCTATAAATCTAATAGATATCAGTAAACCATTACTATCAAGCTATACCAAATATATACCAAGCTTTTCAATATTGTTTTCTAGAATCACATAAATTATTGTTTAAATATATTTTTTTTTAATTAACTTATGAACAAAAATGATAGTAGGATTGATTATAGTATCTTTTCATCAAATAAACATTTCATTAATTTTTACTTATACAAACATATTGACTCTATATTTACATTTACAGACATCTGCTCGCACAAATGATATGACTACCATACCTGACTCCTCATCAGAAGATTCTTCAACTGCTGGCTTTGTTGCTGCAAAATGCTGGACGGCATTGGCGGTGGTGACTGTTCTTCTACGGCATCTTCTAAAGTCAATTCATCTAAATCTGTAAACAAATTGTTGAAGCTTTTGAATTAATAGAATCAAAGAAAACTGAATGAGATAGACCGAAACCGATAAAGTATTGTCTTCAGTGCAAATTGACACTCCTTCATATAAATGTGGCGCAAATACATCTGAAAAAACGAAAATTGATATTTATCAATTTTATTATTTTGTGTATTTGCCATATGGCGCTGAAAAACCAAACCACTTTTTCCTCGGCAAACTTACACTCACCTACAAGTGACTAATTCTTGCAGAATGTAAGACATTACCATATTCCCTTGATATTTCCCTGATTAAGCACGTAGGTGTAGAGGAATGCGACAGAGACACGGAGGTGGTAGCCTTCATTATTTCGCCTCGTTTCCTCGTCGTCTGTCAGCTTTGGGAGTTGAAGTCCAAGTGGATCAGACCAGTGGCAACCAGTGGCAGCGCAGCAGCAGGGCTGCCCGAGGGCCAGCACACCAGCTCGGCCTGCTGCAGGCCCGCGGGCTGCACGATGTACAGCCGCAGTGCACTCGCCGACACGTACCGTGCGGCAGGTCGCGCTGCGGCTGCGGCTGCGGCGGCGAGTACACCAGCTCGCCCTCCTGCAGGCCCTCGGGCTGCACGATGTACAGCCGCAGTGCACTCGCCGACACGTACCGTGCGGCAGGTCGCGCTGCGGCTGCGGCTGCGGCGGCGAGTACACCAGCTCGCCCTCCTGCAGGCCCTCGGGCTGCACGATGTACAGCCGCAGTGCACTCGCCGACACGTACCGTGCGGCAGGTCGCGCTGCGGCTGCGGCTGCGGCTGCGGCGGCAGTACACCAGCTCGCCTCCTGCAGGCCCTCGGCTGCACGATGTACAGCCGCAGTGCACCTGCCGACACGTACTGTGCGGCAGGTCGCGCTGCGGCTGCGCTGCGGCTGCGGCTGCGGCGGCGAGTACACCAGCTCGCCCTCCTGCAGGCCCTCGGGCTGCACGATGTACAGCCGCAGTGCACTCGCCGACACGTACCGTGCGGCAGGTCGCGCTGCGGCTGCGGCTGCGGCGGCGAGTACACCAGCTCGCCCTCCTGCAGGCCCTCGGGCTGCACGATGTACAGCCGCAGTGCACTCGCCGACACGTACCGTGCGGCAGGTCGCGCTGCGGCTGCGGCTGCGGCTGCGGCGGCGAGTACACCAGCTCGCCCTCCTGCAGGCCCTCGGGCTGCACGATGTACAGCCGCAGTGCACTCGCCGACACGTACCGTGCGGCAGGTCGCGCTGCGGCTGCGGCTGCGGCGGCGAGTACACCAGCTCGCCCTCCTGCAGGCCCTCGGGCTGCACGATGTACAGCCGCAGTGCACTCGCCGACACGTACCGTGCGGCAGGTCGCGCTGCGGCTGCGGCTGCGGCTGCGCTGCGGCGGCGAGCACACCAGCTCGCCCTCCCGCAGGCCCTCGGGTTGCACGATGTACAGCCGCAGTGCACTCGCCGACACGTACCGTGCGGCAGGTCGCGCTGCGGCTGCGGCTGCGGCGGCGAGTACACCAGCTCGCCCTCCTGCAGGCCCTCGGCTGCACGATGTGGCCAGCCGCAGTGCACCTGCCGACACGTACCGTGCGGCAGGTCGCGCTGCGGTTGCGGCTGCGGCGGCGAGTACACCAGCTCGCCCTCCTGCAGGCCCTCGGGCTGCACGATGTACAGCCGCAGTGCACTCGCCGACGTACCGTGCGGCAGGTCGCGCTGCGGCTGGTGGCTGCGGCTGCGGCTGCGGCGGCGAGTACACCAGCTCGCCCTCCTGCAGGCCCTCGGGCTGCACGATGTACAGCCGCAGTGCACTCGCCGACACGTACCGTGCGGCAGGTCGCGCTGCGGCTGCGGCTGCGGCGGCGAGTACACCAGCTCGCCCTCCTGCAGGCCCTTGGGCTGCACGATGTACAGCCGCAGGTAAACGCGCCGCCCGCCGCCACCGCACTCCGCCACGCCCTCATCCTGCTGCAGGCGATATTTTTTTTTTTTTATTATTTATTCCAAGTTGTGCACTTATCAAATGTGCCGCAACTAATGTGACAACGATTAGTATTCTTACATCGTTATGCAAATCGAAATCATCTGGAGAATCGCCAACATCGCCACTTGAGCCATTCTGATGATAGGGATCATCACAGGTGGACTCGCACTTCACTTGCTCCTCTTCTGAAATGTTAAAAAAACAAATTTAAAACAAAACTCCCAAACAAATATTGCATGACAAACTTGTGTTATAATGAAAACATATTTTTACTAATGTTGGGATGGAATAAATAATTACCAGCATCCACAATACAGAAGCTGAGCACTGGATACGGCAGCAAGAACTCGGATATGCTCTTGCAATAGGCCGTTGAGTCGTCAGCATCCCTGGCCATGTTCAGTACGTAGAGGCTGCGGGTCTTGAAGTCGGACAGCAGCAGGTAACTGGCGCTGGTGTCCAGCATGGCCTTGAGGCCGAGCGGCGCGGGCTCCGCGCCCGGCGCCGGAGAGAACGCGATGCTCTGCAGGCAGCTCCACGACTTGCACGACCAGATCTTGATCGAAGTGTTGTTATCCGCACCCGTAACCGCAAATTTCCAGAATTGCACACTGCAAAAATTATATAAATAAATAAATATCTTCACGCAATTGCCAAAACAGGGGTAGACAGAGGTCTAGTCTAGACAATTAAGTCCCTTAGACACACTTTCTTCTTTTCACACACTTTTTTTTAAAAACCCATTGGTAAGAGAGCATACCACCCGGAGATCCAACTCGGGTCTCTTTACTTGAAATTCCGATAGCCCAACCACTTGGCTATTGTGGTTTCTTGTACATTTGGTTAATAACTGAGGGATGTGACTTTGTTGCAGTTAAAATTACATGATTTCCTGAAATTAATTGTCTGCAGTTGGTGAAATAAAGAGAGAGATCTGCCTTCCTACTCTGCTTTTGTTATTTTGTTGAATATGTTCATCAGTGAACTCAATAAAGTTGATTAAGCCAAATTGTACAATCTACTCACTTCAATGTTTAATTGTTTTCTTGTATTTTTTTGTGGTGTACAATAAAAGCATTCATTCATTCATTCATGAAGTTGGATTGAAAAATTACATATTTAAATTTGTAAATGATATAACTCTGCATATATTTTGAAGAATGAAGAATTTTGAAGAATTAATCATTACATGTATGAATATGAATCTCACTCACTCGGCATTATAATTCTTGTGATTATCGAGGAAGAACAAGCAGCTCAACGGTTTCCCACCGTGCGGCTGCCACTTGTGCAGGCAACGCGGATTGCTGTCATTATTCATGTAGACCTGAAAGATTGTTCAGATGATCAGAAAAATATTTTTATCAAATAATTCGGAATACATAATAGTACTATGTAACATATGTTCATACTGAACCTCATTCACATAATTTAGTAAGTTTTGTACACTTTTTTTACAAATTCGGTCTTTTGTACCGGACTCTACTATTATATTTTGACCTCTTTCAAACATTCTAATGTTAATAAGTTATATTTTAAGGTGATAAATAAGCTAGTTATCGAATTGAAGACATGCACTTTAGCGTTGATTCGTTCTTAATTGAAGGTTCTAGAAAGTTTGAATAAACATCTATCCTTCTCCAATCGTTATTCACCTCTTTCTTTCCCACGATTCAACTTTTGATAGCAACTACTCATGTTACAGATGCAAATGGACATCCATTGGATAGGGTAATTACTTGCCATAAGGTGAACCAGACGCTTTTTGTACACCTTTTTTTATCATAAAATGTACCAAACATAATTTTTACAGGTAACCTAGATTAATAGGTATAAATAGGTAGAACTTATAGGAATAAAAATATGGGAAATTAGAGGGTTAGAAGATAATATTAGATAAATTATTGAAATATACAATTTGAATCCCACAGTAGGGGTAATTTGAGATATCATATTTCTTTTACGTCACTTGAAATTTTAAATCTCTTTGTCATATTTACACTTTTAGCACTTTTATTATTAAATAAATAAATCTTTACTTATTTCACGCCTTTTCCAATAAAGGGGTGGACAGAGGTCTAGACAACTATGTCCTTTTGACCCACCTGCCACTGAAAATATTTTTTAGGATAACGTGACAGGTGGTGAGCCCGTCATCATCTCTATATCCAAGTCAACGACACATTCGTACCAAGTTTTTAAAAAGTACGTAGCCTCTATTGGTACGAGCCTTAGGGATCGAACATGGGTCACTTACCTCCGATCACCCAACCACTCGGCTGTTGTGACTTATAATGGTGGATCGATAAAACTTAATTCTAAACTTAAGTCTAGACCTCTGTCTACCCCTGTATTGTGAATAGCGTAGAATATTCTTTTATGAAATATTCTAATTGATAATCTATGATTTTGTTGTGTGTACGAGTACATATAAATTTTTAAAAAAAGTTTTTACTTTTTTAAGTTATTTTTTTTCCATAACCGTCGACCGGACTACGCACCTGGAAGAACATGACGTAACCGTCCGCGGCGGCGGTGGCGAGCGCGGTGCCGTCGGGCGAGAACGCGGCGGCCAGCACGGGCGCCGCGTGCTCGGCCGCCGCGCGCGCCGCGCCGCCCGCCAGCGCGCCCGCCGCCCCGCAGCCCCCGCCGCCCCGCCGCGCCCGCCGCCCCCGCCGCGCCCGCCGCCACCGCGCGCACGTTCCACATGCGCGCTGCAACGCGCACGACCACATTTAATTAGGCTGATTGGTACGAGCAGGAAGCCAAGCCAACTCAGCCTAGCAGCCGCTTAAAGTCACCGATGACCATGGGAAGACTACTAGGCAAAGCAATATGATTAGTCCTCCTGACCCATCTCCCCTCACTAAGCCCAACTCTGTAGGACGTCGATCGTGACTTACGTTGGAATAGTTGCGCTGTTTCAATGAAAACATCAGCAACCTAATTCACTAACACTTTCGCATACTATATTTTGAAATGTTTTCACTGAATGTACCTAATTGGCAGTGATCCTGCCTCAGAGCTGATGGAGACAGGTTCGAATCCCTCTAAGGGCAAACATTTGTGTGAAAAAATCATGGATGTTTATATGTATGTATGAATTATCTAACTAAATATGTAAATATGAAATTATATTACTCAACCTACAAAGTTGGCCAAAATAAGCTTAGGTGAAATGAGGATTAACGGGACTTGAATGTCTAGACCTCTGTCTGCCCCAGTATTGGAAAAATACGTAAACTTCTAAAAAAATTCAATATATGCATATGTTAAAGACATAACATAGAACACCCACTCACCAACATTGCCATGAGTGGTGAGCAGAAGCCTAGCCACGTCGTCGTCGGGCGCGTCGTCGTCATCGTCGGGTATGTACGGGCACCACACGACGCGATGCATGGTACCACCAATACCAGTGTCTTCTCGAACCTCCACCACTAAATTGTAACTGTAACAAAGTCACATTTATTCGTTTATTAACCAAATATTCAACTACTTTTTTTATTTATCTACTTTTTTTATATTTATTAACTATTTTTTATGTACAATTAAAGTAAAAGGATTTACATGGAGGGATTTATGATTAATAACCAATGAAAATGTCAAGAGCCAACTCCTCTACCAAATAGATATAGCTTCATATAACACCAATATTTTACATTATAGCAATAAATTAATAAAGTTGTGGGGTAATCTGAGGTAATAGCATTGCTATAGTATTCCAGAGATGGTAAGTTCTCTTTTACTGGCAGATAGCCCATAAGATGATAGTAACTTAGGCTACTTTTAATTAAGTAAATGAATTAGGGTTCCACATCAATTGTTATAAAGCAAGCACAGCTAATCTATACATATAAATAAAATTGGAGTGTCTGTATGTGATATTGAAATAACCTTTTTTACTACATGTATTTGAATATTTATTGTAACATTTTTTTACAATTTTTGTTTTTTTTGCTAATTTCTGAAACAGCTGGACCGATTTTATCAGGACTTTCACTGACAGATAGCTAAAATTATAAGGAGTAACATGGGCTACTTTTATTTTAGAAACATAATTATGGTTCTGCATTAAGTGTTTAACTGCGGGCAAAGCTGCGGGGGGCAGCAAGCTATTAATAAAATCAAACTCACCTGAGACCACTCTCATTCAATTCAATCTCATGGACATAAAAATTGCCCATTTCGTCGATACTCGCCAAAACAACTTGACTTTGAATGTGGGCAAAAGCTAGATCTTGAACCTGCAAGAGAAAAAATAATTCATTCAAAATCAGTAGCAAACTCTTTGGACTTACACAATTAAAACAAATAAATTGCTTTATGCACTTTACTACTGTTATACCTATTTAGAAGTGGGCAAACTTGTCACTATTTCTTGTAGTAAAACTTCCATACTAACCTCTCCTTTCATTCCTTTAATAAGGGTGCGCCAATCTGTACCGGGTTCAGGACTACAAAACACTCGGACCATTCCATTCCAAGTGCCAGGATTGGCAGGGTTAGGTGCTAAAAAGACAAGACAGTATGAAAAACAAGAATACAAATGCGCAATCTATTTCTTGTATATGTTAGTAAGAATGGCAATGACTATGATATTTAATATTGTAATGTCTGTTCAGTGTGATAACATACAATGTTAGAGCAAAAAAATGATGCTGTGTGTGCCAAATTTGAACAGAATCAGTTCACTGATAAAAATTATAATTACTACATGTATTATCATTTTCTATGTCTTTTACTGTTAGGAGCAAAATTTACTTTAAAACTTTATAGAGTACCAACCAATGATGAAGTAGTGTATGGTGTAAAAAAAATACATTAAACAAAGATTTGGGTAAATCAGTGAACTTCCTCTGATTTCTACATCAGTTCAAGAGGCAAATAATATTCTTATATGTTTCCAAGTTTTGCTATCTCTATTTAGCTATGCAGAATAAAAGGACCATATAGTAAATAAACCAACCTTTAATAGAATAAGCCATATATTTGCCACTGATATGCACAGCTACCAACTGGCCAGCATAAAATTTGGGCTCCCAATTGTAGTCAACAAAGTTTTTAAGTTTAACTTTGGAGCTGCCATGATTATGGCTGCCGGCATTGGTTGTGACAACAACATCCGCAGCAAAAACCTCGGCACTACAGACTCCATCACCCTCAGAGAATGATCTGTAAATATATATCAAAGAAAATGTAAGGTAACTTATACTTTAAAATGTTGCATATGCTTCAATTATACTTAATTTAATGAAGCAATACTTATAAATATATATTATAAAATTGTTAAAAGAAAATTTCATAATACACAATATGACATCAGAATTATATAGTTCATTACACTAGCTAGTTATGATATCTAAAATTTGTGAGTGATATTTAAAATTATCTCATTAACTACCCAACTGCAAAATATTATAAATGTGAAAGTAATAAAGTAAAATAAGCTCCAATGAGAGTGGGCTGAAAGGACTTTGTCTACACCTCCAACTCCCTAGTATTTGGAAAATATGTGTACATTCAAGTTTGAATATTATTTTACTTTCATATCTCCACAACTGAACAAATTTAGCAGAGACAAGACACTGAATTAACATATAGATACAGGCTACTTTACTTCTAAAATGTCTGATCCCTAAAGTCCCTCTCTCTGTTTCAATGTGAAAGTTACTTTATTGCATGGAACTGTGCAATGAATTTCAGTGAAATTTGGAATACATAGGATATAGCTTAAATCCTGGATTAACAGGTGGGCTACCATTTATGCTAGCTAAAGCTGCTAAATTTCTGAAAATTAGCAGTTTGTATCCACTAGGTTTTGCCTGTAAAATATAAGCCTGATACGCATTCTAATGAAACACTACTACTGAAATATTGGATAATTTTCATAATATAAACAAAATTTCAAAGAATTTAATTTTTTCAAAATATAGCACAAATGTTTTGTGGAGCCATTAGACTTACATAGTTTGTGTTGTATCTGTTAACTTTGGAAGCATGGTCGTTGGTTGCATGTCTACGTTTTTCCTATACTATAAACATGAATTACAAAATTCACGATAGACTTTAATGACCGATAGTAGTTGCAGCAAAATTACAAAATTAAAAAATGTGAGTATGACTGAAGCAGACCGACATTTGGAAAATGCGTTAAGTTTTTTCTTTTGGTTTGGCCCACTTCGCTTTTTACTCTTTGGGTCAAGATCAAGCTGTATCTGTTTAAAATGAAACAAAAAAATCTATTTAATATTATTTTTAAATCACATTAATCAAGGTCTATCCTAGATAATTTTATTGAAAAAAAAAAACTTTTTAAAAATTATTTAATTATGTTGAAAGATGGAAATATGGTCTAATAAGCATAATCGAAACGAACCCTAATTAAATTGTTGTATCAGATAAAATGCGTTAGCATTTGCTTGAAGTTTCAAAAATAATATTTTTAAATTTTTTATTTAAATTTTATATTTTTACCATATTTTGAAAGAAAAATTCTTGTAATATTTTTTTTGCTCAGTTGATAGCGGCCGTGCCTTCGAAGAGAGTTGCGCGTTCGAACCCTGATAAGGGCTTACATTTATGTAATGCATTTGAATGTTTGCTCTCGAATCATGGATATTAGTATGTAAATAAAAATACATGACTCGAGTTTAGTATTCATATATATCATGTATGTGCATATAAATTTTATCTATGTATATATATATATATATATATATATATATATATATATATATATATATATATATATATATATATATATATATATATATATATATATATATATATATATATATATATATATATATACATATATATATATATATATATATATATATATATATATATATATATATATATATATATATATATATATATATATATATATATATGTAATTATATTGACATCGCACACAAAGACGGCGATAGACCACTATCCGTCATATTGTGCCAAAATAAGGTTCATATACAAGTGGGTCAAAAGGTATTATTGTTTAGTCTAGATCTCTGCCTATCTGTATCGGAGAATGATTGAGTAAAGTTAATAAAAGTCTCTGGTAGCACTGCTTTCTCGATATGTCAATCTGAAAGATAGCAGCCTGATGTCAGTTCCCTATCAGCAATTGACAGTCTGCTGTCACTGTCAGAGTGAAAGCGAAGTAGTGAATTGATTTTTTCGAAAATGGTGAGATTTTATTATAATTCTTGTAATTTTTATTATTTTATGTTACACTTTTTATTATTAATGATGCGCGTTGAAATTATAGTCGTTGACAGACAAAATAACAATGCTGATGTCGCGGCCGGGTGGAGATAATATTCAAAAAGACGATGTCCCCTGGTGGATGCGTTTTGCAGGACGAGGCCTGGGTACAGTTGGCAGTTTCAGTATGTATTGTTTTATCTTAGAACTAAATTTAATTTAATATATATAATTTCTGTTTATTTTTAACAAATGTGACTTATGGGTTATTGCTTTAGTAATTTATGAAAGTGGGTGGTATTAGAACGCTCGCGATTATGTCCAAAACAATAAACTTGTATAATCATCATAACATTCTACAATTCATGCCAATGTCACAATGCGTGTTCAGTGAAATTATTATTTATATTTATTATTTTATACAACTCTGATAGTTATTCCCACTAAAATTTTATTAACTGCAGTTTAAAATTACGTATATATTATGAGACAAAAGTCTTCAATGTTAAGGTATGTTAGTGTGTAGGTAGCACACTCTTTCTAGTCCTAAACAGTAGTGTAATAGATGTTGTGTTCTATTTTAAAGCCCATGTAATGACAGGCTATGAGGCATTCCATTTAAGTTATGAGGGGTCACAGTCTGTATACTACCATCTTCTTTTGATATGGTTTGCATGTATATTATGCCGCAGTAGCCACACACCATCAAGTGGACCCCTAGGTGCTGAGGCATTTGTTAAAATAATCACAATTTAATCTTTTCTTACAATAAATTTTCAATAAATCATACATAAAATCTATCAAAATGTAGGCAAATACTTGTACCCATCAGCAGACAGTTTTAGGAAGATGATTGCAATTTTTTTCTACCATGTATTGCTCTTTTACATTAGAAAAAAAATTTGGTAAATCTTTCTGATACTTTTATGTCCTTTTAAATTTCTTTAATATACTTTTATAATACAAAATGATGCCCAAATAGTTAGGATAGCTTCTGAGATATTCTTTACAGCCTATCCACCAATAAATGTAGTACGTATTGTGTATAGTTGACCAATAAATGTAGGCCAGAGAAATAATATAAATAAAAATAATCTGAGATGGCCAAGAGGAATGCTCTGTGCAAGTTTGTGCAGGTCGTCACTTCATCTTATGAGGTGTTGTGTCATGTAACTCATTCATGGTACTGTGTATATGCTTCTACATGCAATCTCCCAGTAAATGTTCAAAGATTGCCTATTACCATGTTTAAGATGTTTATCAAAGAGGGTGTTTGTCATAGGAAGGGTTATTAAATATAAATAAATATGTTAATTACATTACTGTCATGCCCTTGAAAATGAGGTGATCGCTCCCAGACCAGATCCATTTCCCACAGTGGTTAATACAAGATAGCATTTAATTTTAGCTCATTTGGGATAATTGTGGTGAGTCTGTTGCCATCTCTTTGACATAGTTACATAGATTAATGATTCCTATTATTAAAAAAATGTTGCATCCTATTTTCTTTATTCTATTGCTTATAAATTCACTTATCTGGTTATTGTGATGTTCAATTGTGTACAACTGTAGCTGTACTTGTAGCTAGTCATGCCATTGTTTAGTGTAACTGCCAATGTAAATATGAATATTATAACAACCGAGACAACCCGACGGCTGAGTTGTTAGTGAAGCTAAGAATAACAACACTGAAAATTGTCTCCGTCAGAAAATTTGTCCGTATATTTTAGCATATACTGGGATAACATGACAGGTGGTGAGCTCGTAGCAGTCGTTATGTCTAAGCTAAATTGTTAACCACCTGGGAATCCTACTTGAGTCTCCTGATTAAATTATAGAGAAAAAAGTAAAAATTTCAACTGACACGGGCGGGATTCGAAACCGAGACCTTCGCCGATCCGTAGCGACGCTCTTACCTCTGAGCCACCGTGTCTGACACACATCTGTTGAAATTTTAAATCTGTATTCTCT
Organism: Sericinus montela; assembly: GCA_029286605.1. NCBI lineage: Eukaryota > Metazoa > Arthropoda > Insecta > Lepidoptera > Papilionidae > Sericinus > Sericinus montela. The sequence continues at coordinate 20,428,314 of JAGSMR010000012.1, read as the reverse complement.
TTTATTACTTATGCCTTGTTTTTTGGCATAGGCGCCATCTATTATCCCTTTTGCAAGTGAAAATTTGAGCCTCCTGACTTGAATTCCGATCACCCAACCCCTCTCAAAGCTATCATGACTTGAACGCCATTATGGTTCTATTATATTTTGGTCGCCATTTGGTATAGGCGTAAGAGTCTATCACTCCATGTGGTATGGGTGTCATAATAGGAGGAAAACTTTGATATAACTATAACCGCAGACGGATTGCGCGACAATCGTCTCGAAAAATATCAAATAAAATTGAATTAGACTTAATTGGGAGCTGCGCCACGGTGCGTTATATCGGGAACTGGGATTGCCAATTGCTTTCGCTATACGTAACGATTATGACAAAGTTGTAAATTTTTTTACCGCGAAAAAAAAAATTTTCGAAAGGCCATGCATAAATTACATTACACGAATTTTAGCGCATTTGAACTCTTCCACCTCCTCCACCTCCTTCACCGTTTGTCATATTTTTCCCCCTTTCTGATGTGGGGACTTACATTTTTTAAATCTATTCATGTATTTAAAAACAATCGTTGTACTTAAAAATATAAGGCCCGAAAAGTTACGATACGATTGAGTGCCTACTTGCATTACAACGCCGTCCTAGAAGTTAAATGACGTTGCATAAGAGATAATCGCGATAGCGAGAATGCTCAATTATTAATAAATATAAATCAAGTTTGTATATTTTTAAAGTTTTTAATTTACATCTAAACTTCGCGATTTAGTATCGTATTCGGCGATACCCTCCCTCTCCATTAGCGTGTTAAGTAATTTATGGATAACCCCTAAAGGTGCACTATGTCCTTCAGTTCTAAGTACTCAGGGTTGCAGCTGCCTCCTTACTAAATATCATCAAAATCGGGCAGACTATAACTTGCTGTAGATTGCATCTTCGTTTGAAACCCTTTATTGCAAATAAAATTTTTTTTGTGATTATAAATATTATTTGTGTAAGGAACACAGGGTTCAAGCCTTAACAAATTTCAACAAAATCCATTAAGCTGTTTAGCATTGAAAGCGTAACAAACAGAACGACTGCTTTGCCCGCAGTTTAACACTTAACGGAACCCTAATTATGTTTCTAAAATAAAAGTACTTTTCATAACATTAGCTATCTGTCGTTTTAGGGATTATCCGGAACAAACATACAAACAGACAGACTTTTGACCCACCTTCCACCGAATATATTTTCGGGACAACGTGACAGGTGGTGAGCCCGTCGCCGCCTTTATGTCCAAGCCAACGATGAAATTCGTACATAAGTTTTTGAAAAACTCATTGATACTGCCATCTGGGGATCGAACTCGGGTCTCTCGACTCGAAATTCCGACCACTCAACAACTCGGCTATCGTGACTTTTTTCTGTGCGTATATCCATGAATGCAATATTGCATATTCCATGAAAGGAATGTTACTATATATTAAATTACAATATGCAGTATGCAATATTTATTAAATTACAAAGTCACCATAGCCGAGTGGTTGGGTGGTCAGATTTTCGAGTCAAGAGACCCGAGTTCGATTCCCAGGCGGTAGGCTCGTACCAATGGGTTTTTCAAAAACTTATATACGAATTATATCATTGGCTTGGACATAGGCTACGGCTCACCACCTGTCACGTTGTCCCGAAAATATCTTCGGTGGAAGGCGGTTCGAAGGGACTTAATTGTCTAGACTAGACCTCGTTCTACCCCTGTATTGGGAATTGCGTGAAGATATTTTTTTTTTAATTGAAGAGAAAAAATGTTTAAAATATCAACTGACAGGGGCGGGTTTCGAACTGGTGACCTTTGTATCGCGTTTTTTCTCGTTAATTTATAACTATATATTACAATATATTAGATTTATTGAACGGGTGTATTTTGGGCTTTAATTTCATCGAATGCGAGTGTAAAGGGCAATTCGCATTTATAGGCTGCCTCGTTCGCCTTCATAAAATCCATAGGAACAGTATTTTTGTGTGTTATAAACTGAGTATTGTATTGATTATATAATAAGTATAATCTAACCTTTTTAATGCGACGAATAAGTTTTAATACTTAATTTAAACCATTAGAAACGAGAGTACATGCCACTCAAAACTTGTTTAAAAACGGTCGTCCACTTTGTGAAGTGTTAGCTACGTGCCAAACCTGTTCATCGAAATAAATTCAAGATTTAGACAAGTCATAGGAAATCTTCACAAATAAACGCCCTGCAATAGGCCACTGCCAGATATGCCTCTCCCGTAGAACAAATGTTTCACCAAAGTTTCATGTAATATACTTCGAGAAATTCGTACTGTGTATCGAATGAATATTTTTTTTAAGTAAGGAGGCAAACGAGCAGGTGGCTCACGTTACACATTACCGCCGCCCATGAACACCTGTAATACCGGAGGAATAGCAGATGCGTTGCCAGCCTTTGAGAAAGGTATAGGCTCTTTTCTTCAAGGTCGCTAAGTCGTATCGGTCCGGAAGACTCGCTGACGGCAGCACATTCCATAAAGTGCAAGTGCGTGCCAGAAAACTCCGCGAAAAACGCGCTGTAGTGGAATGCCAAGCATCTAGACGGTGTTGATGGAATTTTTGACTATGTCGTAAGGTACGATGGTGAAATTCAGCGGCTGGGATTTATCCGAACAATTTATAATTAATTTCCGTACATATTTTTGTTATTGTAATAATGTCCTGTAAAAGTCTACTGCAGGAAATAGGCCATTCCCGTACGGGAGAGTTCGTCACGCACCAGATGCCCTACAACTTTGACACAATAGAGCGGTGACGGGTATTTATGGATGTGGTTAATGTCAATGGAGCTATTTTTGATTCACCAGCAGTAAGCACACTTAACCAAAGACGTTAATTAGTCCCTTGTATTCCCCAACCTTGATATTGGCAGAGAAAAGAACGGCCTCTGTGGACGAGTGGCATAAACACCGATTATCAAGGTGTCACCATCTCGAGGTCCCGAGTTCGATTCCCGATCGGATCAATATAGAAAAACCACTTTTTCTACATTTTCTTGGGTCTGGGTGTTTGTGGTGCCTTGTTTCCGATTTCCCTTTGTTTCCGATTCCCATACCACAAGTGCTTTAGCTTCTTAAATTGGTATCGGAGCAATGTATGGGATGTTGTCCCTACCTATATATGTATTTATTTATTTTATTTAAAAGACAATTTAAAAAGATTTAAAAAAGAGTCATCAATCCAACGATGGAGCCATAACTATAAAAGAAAAATAGGATTTGATCACCCCGCCATCTGTCGGTAGCAAATTTTATTTTCAAAGCTTTTCCTTTAGCCGCCTTTTACGACACTCAGCGGAGAAAAGAGGGTGGTTAGTTCTTACACTTAAACTACACAGATGTATAATATTACTGTAATATTTTATTGGGGAATGATGTCTTTCGAATTTTATGTAGTTTATTATGGCAATATGACTGGGCGTGTATAGAATTCTGAGTCTGGCTAACGACTTACAAAATGTACGGCAACTGAAACAATTTAAAATTATTTCGTCGGCACCTACAAACTTGTAATTTATTGATAAAGTGTAAACTACATTAATTGCACTGTGTCAGATAAGCGATAGATTTGATAATAAAGTGTGAATTTTGTTTTGTTTACAAACATTTTATTACCTTAATGTTTCTGAAATTCCTATTTCATAGATTGGCCTTCACAGCAGTTTTTTGTTTTGAGTAGGAAGACCTAGGTCCCAATGGTCCCTTTTTAACGGGCATAATTCATATCCCATTCTAGTAGAAGAAATGGGGTGGCATATTCTAGCCGATAGCACCATGGCCAATAAAAAATACACACAACACGTCTTACTTATACGGAAATCCTTTCACTATGTCACTAACGCGGGAAAGGCTACCCTAGACCACTACCAGTATGGGAAATTGTGAGAACATAAAAAAAATCATTCTCTCGCTCTCTCTTTATTTTGTTTGATTTTTCGTACACTCACCTGCACGCCATGCAGCCATTAGCCATAGGTGTCGCGCATTGATATATTGCGTTAAGATTCAACCAAATCTGTAAACTTGTACCAAGTTATACACATGTGCAAAATGTCATTAAAATCTGCTAAGTTGTTTCGGTGACGATCCGTTGACCAGGTACTTCACGTTCAGTGAATTATGTTTGAGAATTGTATTACACTCTTTGTTTACGCTAATTAAACGCACTCGGACAAAACAATGTTAATGTTAATTACTTGGATGCGTTTTGTACTGTTTGTTACAACGGTTAGTTTAGATCTATTGTACGTCACCGTATTGTAAGGTATTGAATTCTCAACGTAATATAGCAAAGGTCCGCAGCAGAGGACTTGAATGAGATTTAATTTAAAAAATAAATAATAAATCAAAGGGCTCCGCAGAAATTAGTAAATTATTGTAGAAAGACGAATACCACAAACACCAAAACCCGAGACTATTTTCTATGGTTTTCTATATTGAAACATCCAGGAATACTCCTACTGCCTAACTACTAACTGACTAAGGGGACATTTGTGTGATGAATACGAATGTTTGTTCTAGAGTAATGGATGTTTATGTGTTAGTTTAATTATTATCGTGTTGTCTCCTCTCCTCTTTTCAATTTTCATAAGTTCTATTACCGTTCAATTATCTTCTCGCTACCACCTGTATGCAGATGATCTCCAAGTATATGTTCAGGCTAAATTGGTGGATTTACCTAAAGCTATAGGCTTATTAAATAAAGACCTGGATTTAATAGGGGAATGGAGTAAGTCGCATGGTTTGAAAGTGAATCCATCAAAAACTAAATCAATAATAATAGGTAGTCAAAAATTGGTTACACGTATTGATCTGTCTACTTTACCTAGTATAATACTAGATGGCACTTGCGTACAGTACAGTGATACCGTTAAAAATCTAGGCATTACTTTTGACAAATTTTTGTCTTGGGTGCCTCAAGTGAGTGAGGTGAGTAGGAGGCTGTTTATGACAGTTGGATCGCTCCGCAGACTAAGCAATTTCCTACCCATAGCAACTAAAATTACACTCGCGCAAACACTCCTATTACCGATTCTCGATTATGCAGACACATGCTATCTGAATCTAAATGAAGAACTGCTTAATAAACTTGAGCGCATTCAGAATCTCTGTATACGGTTCATGTTTGGACTCCGAAAATATGACCATGTTTCAATTCGCTTTCGCAGGAATATTCACATTCTGTCTCTTTTATAATGTGTTCTATTCAATCCTGCTACCCCTCCTTATCTCAAAGAGCGGTTTGAGTTCCTCCGTGATACCCACGACCACTCTCTTCGTTCGGGTCACAACCTAACCTTAAAAATTCCTTCTCACAATACTTCCTTCTATTCTAAATCCTTCTCTGTTGAAGCGGTTAGGCTCTGGAATTCATTACCGCTTCAGATTCGGCGGGCGCAATCTCTAGATCATTTTAAATCACTCCTCTATGTCCACTTCTATCCACCCTAAGCATTCATTACATTTTTATTCATGTGGCTTTTGTCTATTATTTTACTTGTCTATTTTTTCGTATATTTCTTTCTGACTTTTAGTATGTATATATAATGTGTATATGTATGTTTATGTGTATGTATGTGTATATGTATATATATTAGAAATTTTTCGTACACCTCGCCCTCTTCTCGCAGGTCATTGTATCCTCTGCAACGTGGTTGCCTGGAAGAAATCGCTTTAAAGCGATAAGGCCGCCAATTGTACCTTAATTAATGTTTGTATGTCGATGGTTCATTTAATGTTTTTGGTGTACAATAAAGCATATTTCATTCATTCATTCATTTCATTCATTATTATCTATATAAATGGACTCTTATGGACAATGAGACGGGAATCAGCTCTTCACCTTTCACGTGGTCCCAAATAAGCTTTGGAGAAAGGTTGGTCGAAACTACTTAATTGTGCAGACCTCTGTCTATCCCAATTCTGGGAAAATGCACCAATATATGCATCATGTTTTTTTTAAATCAAATTTGTGTTATTATAATTTAATAGTCACGATAGCCGAGTAGTTGGTTGATAGGAATTTGAGTCGCGAAACCATAGTTCGAGATCCAGGTTGCAGGCCTTACCTAAGGGTTCATTAAAAAACTTATGTACGACTTATATCGTTGCTTGCTTGGGCATATAGACGGTGACGGGCACAGAACCTGTCACGTCGTGCCTCTGACTAGCCCTGTATTGGAAGTGGTATGAAAATATTTTTTTAATTTGCCTTAAACTTACCTTAAATAAAGTCACGATAGTCGAGTGGTTAGGTGGTCGGAATCTCGAGTCAAGAGACCCGAGTTCGATCCCCAGGTGGCAGGCTCGTACCAATGAGTTTTTCAAAAATTTATGTACGAATTACATCGTTGGCTTGGATATAAAAACGGCGACGGGCTCACCACCTGTCACTTTGTCCCGAAAATATCTTCGGTGAAAGGTGGGTCGAAGGGACTTCATTGCCTAGACTAGAGCTCTGTCTACCCCTGTATTGGGAATTCCTTGAAGATATTTATTATTTTATTTTAAACTTGCCTCCCGCCATCTGTCACGCGAATCGTTCGTTTACAGTCGCGATACTCCTGGGCGTGATCAATTGCACGGGCGTCTTCACCCTGAACGTGGCGTGCCTGATCGCCGGAATCTGGCAGATGCTCGCCGGCTTCATTGTGATCGTGTGCGAAGCGCCCTGCTGCTGCTTCTTCATCGACTACGTGCAGACGCTCTCCGATAAGATGGAGTCGCGCCCTTACTGGAACAAGGCGGCCTTCTATGTCGGGTACGATTGGAAATTCTTTTTTTAACTTCCCTATGATAGGCACGATAGCTTGGTGATTACAATTCGAGTCGAGACACCGGAGTTCGATGCCCAGATGCCGCGCACGAACCAGAGGGATTTTTCGAAACCTTATGTACGATTTATATCATTGGATAGGGCATAAAGACGGCGACGGGCTCCTGTCATGTTGTCCCAAAAAAGGTCTTTCGTGAATGACAGGTCGAAAGGACTTAATTGTCCAGACTAATGTCTACCCCAGTATTGGGAATTACTACAAGATATTTTTTAATTTCTGTTTGGGCGCATTAGCCAATTTTATTTTATTTGATAAAGTAAAAGCCTGTTAAAATCTACTGCAGAAGTAGGCCTCTCCCATAAGGGAGAGCTTGCCATAATAGCCACGCTCAGCAAGATATATCGTTTGCTTGGACATAGAGACGGCGATGGGCTCAGCAGCTGTCACGTTGTCTCAAAAATATCTTCGGCGGAAGGCGGGTCGAAACGACTTTATTGTATAGATCTCTGTCTACCCCTGTATTGGTAATGGCATGAAGATATTTATTAATTAATTATTTATTGTGAGGTTAAAGAAATAGATTTTTCGTTTTTCACTCTTTCTAACTTTATCGTCTTCCCTCGGTTTGTTTTCAGTTTGGCGCTGCCGCCATTTTTCCTGTGCCTCGTGAGCCTCAGTACTTGGTTCGGCAGCGGCATGATATTCGCCACCGGCGTCGTCTACGGCATGATGGCGCTGGGCAGGAAGTCAGTATTCTGTTGCTACATACATCATGGCATAACATTTCTTAACGTAATCCTTGACTAACAATAGCTTTAATGTGGTTGAAGATATTGCTACAGTGCAACATTGTAATGAGGTATTTAACGTAATGGAAAGAGGTCACATCAAGGTCACGTCACGGTCACGTCTTTTAAACGATTCCTCATCACAACAATCACGCTCACATGTGATACACCTAGTACGATGTTACACGAGTTTCGCCTCGCAACGAAGCATTTAATAGAGAGTTTTTTTTTTTTTGTATATATGGCTAAATGGCCAGTAAAAGTCCACAGCAGAACATAAGCCTCTCGATGTGCCAGAATCTGTTTTACTAAAGGTGCAGACCACCTCATCAGACACTTATCGGGAACGAATCCAAGCAGTATTGGGTTTGATCCGTTAGTATCTATAAACCTCCACGGTTAGGCTCTGCTGCTCGAGGCCTTGACAGCTTCATCAGCGAAAGCGAAGGTCCACAGGTGGAGTGCTGAAGGACTCACGCGGCCCCTCTTTTAATCATATTATTATTATGTCTACAATAAACAACTACCGTTTGAGTCTTGCGACTCTCTTCTCTCAGTTTTCATCTCTTCGAATCTGATGCCAACAATAGTCATTTATTTCAAACGTCATAGATTACATCACATACATTGCTCTAATCCTAAAGTAAACAGCAACAAATGCACCACAAACACCCAGACCCGAGAAAATGTAAAAAAAGTGTTTTCTACATTGACCCGACCGGGAATCGTACCAAAACAATAAATACGTATATAGACAGGGACACGATCCCACTTCTCTAAAGCACTTGAAGTATAGGAATATACGCCACGGGGGTCGCCAAAAAATATAAACAAATATACAAAATAACACATAATAGAAGCTATACTAATCTTATTGTACAAACTTATAGAATAATAAGTCAGTCCAACTCCGTAAGCACTACATACAACTCAAAGAATCCTTGTTGAGGTTGTATATAAACTCTTATAATAAGTCTCATCAATCATCCGATACCTACATATTACTGTTACTGCTGTTACGTACCCGATTTAAAAGGGAGGCGTACATACATATACTAATTGTATCGCTTGCAATGCAGTGTTGTACTAACATCTTCAAAGGTAATGGATTTCAGCAAACTAACGCCAGGTTGTATTAACCTCGGTTGATGTGTACGTAAAATAGTCTATAACACTTGGTATTAATATATCTTGATGATGTTATAACTGAAATGGATAAGGGCGTTTGGGCACATAGACCGAATGAGTGAATGCCGAATGGTGAAGAAAATATATAATGCGAAATTAAACATTAAAATGTGTCGAGGAAGACCGAGACTTTCGAAGAAATTGTCAGGAAATAGGACGAAGAAGGAAGGTTCAACAGTATTAGAATACCTAAACGTGCGTTTATGTAGAAAATTATGAGTTTGAATGAAGCGAAATATGTTTAAAAGTATCGTGACACTTGGCGTCATGATCTTTCCAGTTGCCCCATCAGATACTATATTTGAAGATATATATTATATCTCAATTGCATTCGGTATTCGTCTGTGCTATGTAAGAATGACATTTGTACGTGCAAGTGGGCGAATGTGTACGTGTGTTTGCATGTACGTGTTTTTGCGTGTACGTGCGTGTACGTGTACATACGTGTACGGGCATCTACGTGAGTTTGCGTGTACGTGCGTGTACATGTGTTTGCGTATACGTGCGTGTACATGTGCTTGCGTGTACGTGCGTGTACGTGTGTTTGCGTGTACGTGCGTGTACGTGTGTTCTGGTGTATGTGCGTGTACGTGTGTTTGCATGTTCGTGCGTGTACGTGTGCTTGCGTGTACGTGCACGTACGCACGTGAAAGTGCGTGCGTCTGTTTGAGCGTGTGTTGCGCGGCCACGCTGCGACAGGGGCTCGCGCGACGACATGGCGGCCATGGCGGCGGCCGCCACGCCGCCCGGCGGCCCGCTGCCCGCCGCCGACCACAGCGTCACGCTCATGGAGGACCCCGACGTTTGGCGCCCCAACTAAAGGCAAACGCTTCTACATCCACCGCTAACGCTGCCTGCCTTGCACCATTGCGCACTGCTTGCACTCAAAGCTACACATCTGCAATACACGCCCACTATCCTCCAAATCTGTCGCGTAACTAATCGTGGAGGCGATAGGTTTCTATTACAAAACACGTCCCGGGCATTTGTATAATCTTAAAAATAAAAAAAAAAACATTGACCAAAAGAAGAGGATACCTGCGGAGTTTCTTTCGCCTGTTTCTTCTCCGTTAGATGAATGAGGTTCCTCATTACGAAACGGTGGTGCATTAAAAATGAGTATCGACTAAAGAAAGTATTTTGTTATTTCGATAATAAATTATTTGATTTGGTTGTGCTAAATCGCGTCGAAGAGAATTGTTCTCTTATATCGGAAAGTATTTGTATGCCCCCATGTCCGCGATTGCGATTTGAATCCTGTCGCTGTAACGATTATAAGCAATATCTTTCCCTAGTAGTAAATTGTAATTTTTCGCTTACTTTTGTAGTCATGGATCTCGCTCTAATATTACTACTAACTGATATTTTAATTCTGTGCTTAGTAATGCTTAATTTCCATTGCTTAAAATAAACATTTACACATTCACCATCAGCATAACAGTCTGTAAATGTCCACTCCAGGACATACCAAAATCGCCAAGATGGGTAAGCGCATTGGCGATGACAGTACCAGACTTTGTACTTTGGAAGCTGCTGTCCCTCTCCATTTAATAAAGGAAAGGGATAAAAGCAAGTTCTCGTGTTAGCGGTGCAAAAGATTTGTCTAATGAAATCAAGACGATGCAATATTATTTAATACTAACTAAACTCGAACACACTTTGATGTAGGTTCGCGTCGCTCAGATTGTTCTTAAAATTGGTAAATAAATTGTGTCCATATAAGATGATTGTATATTTATATACTAGATAGTATATTGTGATTGATTTTTAGAACGTATTCAAAGGCAATTTGAAAAACATTTTTTCGACTTGCTACACGCATTGATGAATATGACAGTTTTGTGTTATAAATTGTTACGTCATTATCGACATACGGATTCTGTATTATTGTATACATTAATTAGTGGAATGAATATCGCATGATATTGTAGTCTTATTGTTTTTTATCTGCGCATATTATTTGCATGATTTTTTTATCTATTAAGATTTTGTATAAGTAGCATGTGCTATGTTTTATGCTCGTGTTTATTATAAATATTAAGGATAAATTTCCAAAATTCCTCCATTGCACCTTCCTACATGATAAACTTTGGAATGTACAAATATCTGTATACTTTTTAGTGTATACACAAAGTAAAAGATCTTAAAAAATATCTTCACGCCATTCCCAATACGGGGGTAGACAGAGGTGTAGACAATTAGGTACTTTGGAACCATCTTCCACCGAAGACATTGGTACAACTTGATAGGTAGTGAGCCTTTCGCCGTTTTTTATGTCCAAGCCAACGATATAATTCGTACATAAGTTTTTGAAAAAACCCATTGGTACGAGCTTACCATCTGGGAATCACACTCGGCTCTTTTGACTCGAACTCCGATCACCCAATCACTCGGCTATCGTGGCGACGCACAGCCAACATATTAGTCTCGTATAGTAACGATCGGGGGGCGTTATAGAGCGTCCGTTGACGAGATGAGGACGTCGGCGGCGACGCTGGAGGCGGGGCTCGGGCAGCCGACGACGGCGCCGCGCGCCAACCTCGTCGCCAACGAGCAGCCCGTCGCCTTCACCGGCCTGCCGCTGCCGCACTGACCCCCCCACCCCTCTCCATACTCCCCCCGCACTGGTAATACCAGCCCACTGCCGCGACACCTAACGTAAACCCTCTATGTATCCCCCCTCCTCCTCGTATTTTGTACGGTTTGTCCTGATCCATTGAAGCATTCGGCCTATGCGCTCTTGAGATGCCAATTTATTTCAACTTTTGACAGCAGCCACATGAAGTATTTGATCGTTATAATGTTTAACACATTGTAACACTAAACAGCAAGACTATAGACAAATCGATACCACAATATTGTAAATTTTATATTTCTTAGTATTGTGAAAAATCTTAATCGCTCATTAATATATTAATATAAGGTAACAAATGTTTTATCTACCCTAAAATATTTTGTAGTGACTGGTATTTATTATATATACAATTGTTCCTCGATACCAAAATATTAATAAAAAAAATTGCATTAATATTTCGCGCGCGCGTGTGTGTGTGTAATTACGCATATTTGAATATGAGCATTTGTCGCTGTGCATGTATATGTATTTGTATAAATATTTAAAAACTATACAAATACCTAGGGCAGCTTTTTCATAGTTTGGTTTTCGATATACACCGTCGAAAATTGAAGACCATACGAAATATATGAAACCGTACTATGACAATGTCAATTCTGCATTTAACAGTGTAATGGTAAAGTAGTATTCTAATGTTTTAATTCTTATTTTTTATCTGTGGAAGACAATGCTGTCTGTAAAATAATGGCCGCATTTTCCAGATTAAAATAAATGTTTGAATAATATCCAGTTAATATAATTATAAATATTACAATAATTTCAATTTAAAAAATTTTGTTCTGATGTGGCGAGCAAGAATAACTAGTGTCCTCCAATAAATAGTTGCAATTTTAATATAGCGTTATACATAAATATCATAGTTTTGCTCGTAGATAGTGACAATTATTATCCATTACTTTCTTATGTAAATTAAATGTAATATGCAATTATATAAATATAGACATAATTATAGTGAAACACGTAGAATAGAGGTTACTGGTAGATATTAAGGTACCTAACATAATGAAGGAAGCCTAAGACGCAAATTGAACCTTATCGCACTGACCGTAGCGTTGAAAATTGAGTCGATATCAACTATCACCATTCCTTCACTGTTATAACATATTGTTACACTTTAGGTGCGTAGATATGAGAAATTTTGTATGTGTTTTCACGTTGATACTTGTATGTATATTACTATTATGGTTTAGTGAAAAACATTATCCCAGCCATCTAAAATAATCTTATTTATTACAAAATTTATTGATTTACTAAAATAATGTCCATGTTAATAATGCTTCCTGCATGTTTTTATGAATTTTTACTATTTCATTGTAGTTTAAAGTTTAAAAAAATTAGTTTAGAATTAATTATACAGGAATTCAGTTTTTATTGTGTATACCAGTGACCCGGTTTGGCATGGACAGCGGAGTATACACACATTTTTTTCTGCCGTAATGTTAACTTTATATTCATATTTCTTTGAAAAATTACAATCTTCCTATAGTAGTAGACTTTAAAACAATTTGAATTATTGAAACTTTCGTGAGACATTATTAATCAAATATTAAAAACGGCTAAACTCACGTTTAAACAATCGGTGTAGGTACCGATTAGTTTCGGACCTGTCGAAAGTACTTCATTAGGGTGAGTCGTAGTACGAACTCATCCCGTTCGTATACCGATTTTACGTGACTTTAGCATGAAATACATAATTCACCGTCTGAGAGATTAGATTTCCCCTTTCCCCCTTTAGAGAAGTTTGAAGCCCCAGTTCTAGAGGCTCAGCGTCGATGAATCAGTCACTCAGGACAAGTTACTATATATAAAAAAATTGTCTGTCTTTTTCTTTATATAGCCTGTATATAAAGAAAAAGACAGACAATTGTTGATAGGCTATACTAAAACGAATAGTCACTATTTCGTGGTCGCTTTTGGCGCCAAATCTGGCGTCAACGTATTTTATTTTATAAGAAAAAAAATGCTGCGTGTATTGCCTTTTGCTGGACAAAGGCCAATACATAAATATTGGATAGAGTGTTATAACTATTTCATTTATACGTTTAAATATTGATTGATATTAATATACCTAGGCGAAAGTTTTTCGACCAAATTGGCGATACATTGTCAAATAAAAAGGATTGTGAGCGCGCCAAATGCAAGCTCTTAGTATCTACATACCCCTCTTATGTTGCCTTGGTGTCAGGAAGTACAGTTTATGTGTTTTTCAAATCTTTATGTTAGTTAAACCAATTGAAACACAGAATATTTCGGTTGGTGTTTCCCGCCAAATTTACCTACCTTTCATTTTGCACTGCTGACCTCTCAAATATTTGAGACTTTTAAATATCCATGTGATAATTTTTTAATTTACATATCTTTGAATTTTAAATTCCTTTAAATTTTAGAAAATAAAATTAATTTTTTAACGTATCCTTATTGATTATTTGTTATTTTAAAGTGATGTTTGAGAGCCAATGTAAAAATTCTTTGATTCTTGACCTGGTACCTTTTTTTAACGTGATGCTTTATTTGCTAAACGTTAACTCTGGGTTAGTGTTGCCAGATTGAAATGTTTTTACGACATTGTAGTTTTATTTAATGTTTTCATGTGTTAAAAAACTTTCAGGAAAATTATCTTTTGTGAGTTTTGTAGCATCCCAATTGATGGTAATAAATTTATTTAAATTTAGATAATTTCGTTGCAATATACACTTTACATGTTACATTTACTAGTTGTAGCAGAATTAGGTAATTATAGACTAAAATGCATTCCTAAATGTACTAAAATGGGTCTCAACTTTTTGTTTAAATATAATTTAAATGTTTTTCTTTATATATAAACAAAATAATGCATTTTTTGTCTAGGAAAGATTGTAGACTTTGACACGTCGACATAAATTTTGACTTCGCTTTAATGCATGTAGTGCGTTACACGCAAGTCGGTAAATACATACTTTTAGTATTAATATTTTCTTAAATTTATTAATGGAACTAATTTGTTATATCAACCTATCATATCACGCAGAATCTTTCAAATTTAGAATTGATATTTATATGTGTAACTTAATGTTTATGATGCACTCATAGAAATTGTATCGATTCCGTATTCGATAGATGAATTTCATAGTAAAATTGAACTAACCAAAATTTGTATTCTGTATAAAATATCGCTGTTACTATTATAACGAGATATTTTTATATAAAATATGCGAGGAAAGGCCGATGGTGTTAAGTATTATTGTGTAAAAAGACCCTAGTCTCTAGGTAATATAATTTCTAGGTTTAACGTTTGCTCACACAGCCAATAATTTTGTGATTATTTCCTTTTAATTTTGTGTCCATGTTGTCAGTTGTATTTAATCCAATAATTTTAGTAACTGGCAAGTGGAGCGTTTGATTGATAGGCGAATGCTTATACGTGCTTCCTTATTTGTAAATTAAATTATTTAATCGATTATTTTATAAAAAACATTTTAATGATCAATTATGTTACTCTTACAACATCCAATTGACAGAAATATGCACTGTTTGGTAAAATATATAAATAACAACAAACAAACTTTTGGCTTAAATTTTGAATTTTAATATTTAAATAAGGTATAAGTTGATAATAATTGAGGTGTGTGTTAAAAATCGAATTTTGTATGCACCAACGTCTATAATGATAGTAATTATTATTTCCTACGACAAATTATTTTAGATGTTCATAAAAAGAGTTGTGATTTTGCGAAAGTAATGTCGTAAAAGTAATTTTCGTAGCATCAGTTTTTAGTACATGGTACGAAATTAATGTTTCTTGAATTATCGGGTTATCATTTAAAGTCAATTTTCGACATAAATAAATGCATTATGATCTAAAATTAATAACAGACAATGATCTTACGGGCTTCAGTTTTTTTATTTATATTTCATTTTTCTTAAAAGAAAAATTTTCATGAAAACAATAAAAAGTCCAAATGAAATAATTACGGTATAACTTTCGCATTATTGATCCAATTTTAAGATTTTTTTTTTAATTGGAAATTTTGTAAAATTTTATGTTTATAGTTATGGTAACATTTGCGGAAAAATGATTATATATTAATTTATTAAAACGAAGTAGCTTTGAAGGTGGCATGATAACATATTTATGTTAAAACAAAAAGAAAATTATTCTAATTTAATAAGACAATGTACATGGCATAACAAACACAAAATATATCACACCATAACTTTTTACAAGGACATCCTTAAAAAGTTTTGTCAAGCAGGAAACATGTGGATAATTATATTTTCATGTTTTTAAGTAATATGGAAGAAATGAAGTAAAAATATGAACAAAATTGGTGTATGGAGCTATTAATGTAATTATGCCGTCTTCGAAGCACCGGGAATGTTTTATTTATTTCAATTTGCATGTTAATATAAGTAGGTATATGCATATAGTTATATAGTGTAAGTGGTTATAAAGTTGTTTCTTGTCGAAAATGTTACTGTTTAGGAGGCATACCTGTAATAAATGTGTGTATATTGTGTTTTATCGTTTTAATTATGAACATCTATTCATAGAAATCCTGAAAATAATGAATACATAAATGTATAAGAATGTGTGACTAAGGGACAAGCTATAAAATCGTTAATGAAAAAGCTAGTAATATTTATGTATAATAATAAATGAATACATGTATAAATGGTGACAACATCACATACATTGCTCCGAGCCCAATGTAAGATGCTAAAGCACTTGAGGTATGGGAATCGGAAACAACGAAGGTATCACAAACACCAAGAACCGAGAGAACGAACCCGGGACCTCGAGATGGCGGCAACTTGAAAACCAGTGTGTATGCCACTCGTCCACGGAGGTCGAATTAATAATTAATATCTTTAGCATTTCTTAAGTTTTTTCATAACTCCAATATGATTATTATTATTCTTAAAATAAAATACATAAATAGATAGGGACAACATCATACACATTGCTCTGATCCTAAAGTAAGCTTAAGCACTTGTACTATGGAATCTGAAATAACGAAGGTACCACAGACATTTACAGTGGTAGAGCCACACATCAGCTTTTGTTGTTGCATGAATGGGCCGGCTCGACCGAGGAGGTACCACGACCTCACAGAATACCGGCGTGAAGTAGAAGTCTAACAAACTTCTGCGTTTCGTCTGGTGAATGCAGGTAACCGGAGGCCCACACACCCCCCTCTACCAATTCTGGGGGGGGGGGGCACTGTAAGGCCGGCAACGCATCTGCTATGCCTCTGGTATTGCGGGTGTTCATGGGCGGCGGTAATCACTTACCATCACTTGAGCCACCTGCTCGTTTGCCTCCCTTTTGTATAAAAAAAAAAACATCCAGACCCGATAAAATATAGAAAAGTATTTTCTACATTGACCGGGGATCCAACCCGAGACTTGAGAGCTGGCGCAAAATTGAAAACCGGTGTTTACGCCACTCGTCCATGGAGGTCAGCAAATTTCTTAATAACATTCTTCGCTTCCCTACATGAGCACAGCCTCATTTTACAAAATTTAATGACCATATTGCAGACGTGAAAGATTAAATACGTTATATACAACTAACTGTCCATAACATTGCGCAAAGGTTTTAATTACGCCTTAAATAAGGGTCCCACCCAAGGGCCGAGTATTAAGGGTAACTCACGTACTCCATAGAAGTCACGATAGCCGAGATAGCCGAGATAGCCTGATCGGATTTCGAGTCTAGAGTACTGAGTTAAATCCCCAAGTGGCAAGCTCGTACCAATGGGTTTTTCAAAAACGTACGATTTATATCGTTGGCTTGGGCATAAAGACGGCGACGAGCTTACCACCTGTCACGTCCCAAATATATCTTCGGTGAAAAGAGGGGCGAAAGTAATTTATTGTCCATACCTCTGTCTACCCCTGTATTAGGAATGGCGTGAAAATGTTTATTACAGTTAATACTCGGCGTATCAACATTTCCTCATATCGGTATACTGGTCACAACTAATAACTTGTTTTGTGTGCTTTAACGAGCACACAATACCCGCCATCTACAATATAATGTACAATACAAATGTAGATGGCGGAATAACCTTCTCGAAAAGTATCACACCTAAATTCAGCCGACCGGCAACGAGCAGCAGCGTCGAAGGTGCAAGGTCTCTGGTACTGAGATCAACAGAGACATTCGATTGCCGAACGTAGCGATTATTGTAAACCCTCGTCAACGGGAGAGGCTTATTGCCTGCAGCGGACTTTTACAGGCCGTTATGTATGTAAGGCGACTTTCCTATCTACTAGTCGTATGGGTTTTTAACACACACCAATTTCTGCCGCTAAATATCAGATTGTTGTGTTTCGATTTAAAGGGTACAGAGAAACAGTGAAAGTGGGCTTTCTATAATAATAAAAAAATAAATAAATACATATATAGATAGGGACAACATCACATATATTGCTCCGATCCCCATGTAAGATTCTAAAGCACTTATACTATCGGAATCGGAAACAACGAAGGCACCACAAACAATCGTTTCTATATTATGCCTTCGTTGCCAATCCGGAGACTCAACAGTTTTTCAAGGCGTGTTAACTTCAACACATTTGACTCGATAACGAGGATAAAAAATTTATAAAATTATTGGTAGTTTATTAGATACTAAAAGTTGATGTCTGAAAATAAAACAAAATTGAGGGTAGTAACAAAAAATTATATTTAGTTTCACAATATTTCAAGTTCACGGCTGACTATCGTGTTATCGTTCTGTCATTTTAAGTCTTCATTAAAAAATACTAAAATGAATAATTTCAAATTAAAACTTGCAAGTAGTATGATACGTTCAAAGTCTCTTACTTCTTTAGAGATCTTAGACAATGTAAGCGATGGACTGAAAGTTTTCCACGATTGTGTTTTTCAAAATAAAAATGGAACAGATAGAAGTCACCCGTTTGATATTGAAGTTGATTGGGAGGAATCCTCCGTCGAGGAACGCGCGTTTCATGTTCGTGAGGATGTAAATACGTCTATGCAAATTTCAACGCATGCCTTCGAATCTATATACGTGTTGGAAAAGAAAATTGAGAAGTTAAATGGTAAGTCAACGAATCAAAAAATATGACAGGCATTATTGCCTGTCATATTTTATTTGTAATAATTTATTTATTTAAATTTCTTTCATGCACATGTGTAACACGGCCAATCCTTCCTCGTAAGGAAGTGTTTACTGTAATAGTTACGCATTACTTGGCAAGTAGATTGGCGATCGCGGTACCAGATATTTCGCTCCGTAACCGGTCTGATATTTTTCGACATTGTTATCACGCCATCTGTCGGTAGTGAACAGTTTATTCTCTCCTAGTCTCCTCTTACGACATCCACTGGAAGGAAGGAGGTGGTATACTCTTATGCCGATACGACGTAGGACTTATGTCAAGGAATTATTATAAGCTTAGACAGTTTTGTATTGTGGATCTGGACTTAGGGCACACAGAATCGGCGACTTTTATAATTTTAAACAGGTTTCTGACCGCCTCAGTATTGGATTTATATTGCGAAATTACAAAAAGGCTACTTAGTGCGGATTTAAAGCTTATAAGCTTACTTTCTACCAATCAACCCACAAATCAGGGGGTAAGGTACCTAACGTGAGACCTCATTTCGTGTTTCTATTTTACTGGTTATGAAAATGTACATTAATATGTACATTTTCATAACCTCTTTAATAAGAGTTTATGAAAAGCATTACGAATCTAACCGTCCTATTTTCGATTCGATTACAATACATGATTTACAAGAAAGGTACAACCTTCTATTGTTTTTATTGTATTGATATCTCTTATTCTTATGTATTTCTAATGTTTATAAATCCCTTACATTTCTGTCCGGCCATTCTATTCAACCACAGCCCTTTTTTATTAATTATTTTTCTATATTTTAACAAAAATTATGTTCACCAATAGGTAAAATAAGCAGATTATTATTTACATAATTTACTTTGTTTTTAGATTTACTACTAGAACAACAAAAGCTCCTGACTGGAATCAAAATGGATTTAAACAATCCATTTTTGGATTTTAAAAATGTATCTGTTGTTGATAATAAATCACACTTCGACGATAAAACTTTAGCTGAAGATTTTACGTAAGTATTTTATTAATAATTTGATTTCAACCTATATAATTGAATACCATACCATACCATACAGACAGAACATTATATTATGCAGATAAATAAATACATAGATAATAATATCATCACGTACATTGCTCTGGTCCCAAAAGTAAGCAAGTAAAGTAGTTAAGTCTAACAGTGGTAGAGCCACGCATCAACTTTTGTTGTTGCATGAATGGGCCGGCTCGACCGGGGAAGTACCACGACCTCACAGAATACCGGCGTGAAGTAGAAGTCTAACAAACTTCTGCGTTTCGTCTGGTGAGTGCAGGTAACCGGTGGCCCACACACCCTCCTCCCCCAATTATGGGGGAGGGGGGCAACTCTAAGGGAGGCAACGCATCTGTTAAGCCTCTGGTATTGCGGGTGTTCATGGGCGGCGGTAATCACTTACGATCACGTGAACTACCTGCTCGTTTGCCTCCCTTATGGTATAAAAAAAAAAGTTGTGTTATGAATTCGGAAACAACGAAGGCACTTTTGTAGTGCCTTCGTTGTGTCTTCGCCCAAACCTGAGAAAATGAAGAAACAGTGATTTTTGTACACTGACCCACCGGAGAATCGAAACTGAGTCTCAGAGATGGCGACACCTTGGGAACTGGAGTTTAATTTGGTGGTGTTGTTTATTTCGGTGGTGTAATTATTTTTTTACCACATGTCAATTTAAACAAAACAGCTAAGAAAAATAATAATGTATTTTTACTTAATAAAGAACATTTCCCAGTATAAAGGAGGTCATTCGTTCAACACTAATGGAGTTGATTCCAATCAATGCAGACGGCACTGAAAATGACCGCGCGAAGAGTTTACTAGACGCGATAGAGTTAAAACATGCACATTTCGTGGAGCAAGAGATCAAGAATGCTCTGACTAAGTTTCTACAGAACGATGTAAGTTGATATTAGATAAATTAACCGCATATTAAAGAAAAAAATATATAGTTTTGTTAAAAGAATACTAGTAATGTCAAAGAATTAATTACTAACATCTCTCTCAACCACTCCAAGTTGTAATTCTTGTGTGTTGTCGAAAGTGGTTCACGGCAAAAGTTAAATTGTGGGACAGAACCTCCTATTATTTGTTTCCCACTCCACACCCTAAACCATTAGGCTGTTGACGCTCTGTATTAAATATAACATAATAGAACTCACATACAAGAAATTTTACAATTCACATAATTTACTGGCAACATAAACATCTGTTGGAGCACTGTACTGTATTGATGAAATAGGTAGTGTATGGTATTGCCTAGGAGACACATACCACTAACTTTCAACTACTACTCACCATCTTTTTATGCATGTAGGTAAATGTTATATGTCTATATACATGAGTAAGTCTCACAAACATCGTCATCATCAGACAATTCCTAACTCGTTACCTCACTCCACAGTATACAATTTGCAAATAAGCCGGTGAATATAAAAGTTTACTTTGAAATGCTTTCTCAATGGACGTTAATTGCTTTTTTACTACTTTGACTCATACTTGTATAAGTTATACTTCTTTTGACTCAGGGGAAAACTATATAAAATACTGATGTTTAACAATGAATACCTGAGGTAGACAAACTACATCGACTATTTTCTAAATCTACAAAATATTATTTCACTAGTATAGTTTCGCAAAATAGCCCATCGTAAGCAATTAATTACTTGAAAAATTCGGAAAAAAAAAACCAAATCATTTTATACACATATATAAAAGATGATAACATATTATAAATATATGTATAAAATGTGTAATTGATACAGAAGAAGTTTGAATCAGCCTGTGTCACCGTGGCATTAGGTTTAAAAATGCACCTAATATTATTTTGGTACACATTTGGTATTGGTTCTCAATTTTCAGGCCTTAAAAGAGCGCATTGTATCAGCAACAGAACAATGTGTGAAGGACGTCATCCGAAGCTGCTTCTCTCAGAACTTTTCGGCCCTGTACCTGCCGATACTGGAGCAATCGCAGCGACGCCTGCTCAAGCACGTCACGAAGACTCTGGAAGATTCCTTTAAGGAATGTTTGTATTTGTTTGAATTTTTTGTAATATATTTGAATCACGAATGCCGAGTGGTTTGGTGATCGGAATTCTTGTCAAGAGACCCCAGTTCGAATCCGAAGGCTCGTACCAATGGGTTTTTTTTTTAATTATGGACGTTTTATATAGTTAGCTTGGACATAAAGACAGCGATGAGCGGTGGAAGGTGGGTCAAAGAGAGAAGAGAAGGGAGGCAAACGAGCAAGTTGGCTCACGTGATGGTAAGTGATTACCGTAATATGAACCGCAATACCAGAGGCATAGCAGATGCATTGCCGGCCTTTGAGAAAGGTATAGGCTCTTTTCTTGAAGGTCCTTAGTCGTATCGAAGAAACATATTATAGTTTCTTATATATTTTTAACGACATTACGTCAGACAAAAAATATAACTATCTAGTGTGTTGTGTATTCTGCTCACCATGAAGCCGTAGCGGGATGGCAATATATTATATAAAGAAACAACTAGAAGCAGCCCACACCAAATTCACTAAACGCGCCTTATAGTTTGTTCTGTATGTCAGGATACATACTTACATAACAAATAAAAATAAATAAATATCATCACGCAATTCCGAATATAGGGGTAGACAGAGGTCTAGTCTAGACAATTCTTCGACCCACCTTCCACCGACGATATTTTCGGGACACTGAGACAGGCGGTGAGCCCGTCGCTGTCTTAATGTCCAAGTCAACGGTATAATTCGTACATAAGTTTTTGAAAGACCCATTGGTGCGAGCCTGCCACCTGGGGATCTAACTCGGGTCTCTCGACTCGAAATTCCGACCACCCAACCACTCGGCTATCGTGACTCGGCTCGGTACTTACATAACCGCCGTAAAAGACCATTACCGAACATAGCTTCTGTGGCCATTTAAAATCTGCTTAATTATCACTTTGTGCTGATTGTGCTCGTACCCTTATGCCCTATGATATGTGCTACAGTAAGTCATTTTGACTTGATCAATTAAAATTGAAGGCAACTACTATTTGATGTACTGGAGCAGCTACAAAAAAAAAGTATAAAATGACACTTTTTTCAGTGGAAGAAAATTTATCTATATTTTCAAACTCCGCGCACAAGACGACTAGGACGCTCCGCAAGGCTCTGGAGAGACATCAGAGCTTGATTGAGGATGCTGACTACTCCCGGAACCTTATCAGAAACCTTCAAAGGAGTTTACAAGAGTATAATCTATCTTAATTGCTTTATAGTAGTATTGTAATGGATAAAATCTGGATAATTATGAGTATCTTCACGCAATTTCACATGCTTGGGTAGGCAGTGGTTTAGGCAATGAAGTCCTTTAAGACCTACTTTTCACCGAAGCTTATGTGGAACTTCGAGATAGGTGGTGAGCCTATCGTCTGAACTAAAGTCTAAGAAAACTGAATTAAAGTCAGGTAAATAGTAATCTGTACCCCGTGCTGGAATAATTTTAGGTCTGGGTAGGGTTTTGCTCTCCACACACACATACATATACACTGTAATAGTCTTCTGCAGGACAGGCCTCTCCGGTAAGGAAGGATTTGCCATAATCACCACGCCTGACATGGGCATTGATACGTCACCCACCGGTAGAAAGGGGATGGAAAATTAGGTCGATGTGTGACGACAATTGTCTGAACTTGAATTTGAATCTGTATAAAGCTGACAGAAAAATAAAACGCATTGTGATTAACATTTTAGGATTCTCCAGACTGAACTGAAGGAATGGCGGGAAAATCTCTGCCGGCTATTGTTTACGAAAGAACAGGATGATATTTCAGAAGACGATCTCTCAAACTCGACATCTGCAAACTATAGCCCAGTAAGTCCGCCGCAGCCGGCCGACCCAGAACGATCTATTATAGACCAGCTGGTAAGCGCACAGTTATTTAGTTAGGCAACACGAGGGTGTCGTCGGGACAAGCCTTGAAAATGCAAATGGCTACTGACTGAGGGCCGACTAACGTTCACAAAAAATACCAACCATTATTTAGCAGGCCAGTGAATTCAACAATCCGCTTGCCAAGAGCGACGATTATAGCTAACGCTTCATTACAGAGGAGGCACATTTTCTGCAGTTGACTTTAACAGGCTGTTATGTATATAAATGTAAGAAAATTTCTTCATTGATTAGTGACAGTTATAAAGGCGGGAAAAGAGGTTTTTTTTATGGAGAAGGGAGGCCAACGAACAGATGGCTCACGTGATGGTAGGTGACTACCGCCGCCCATGAACATCCGAAATACCAGAAGCATAGCAGCGGACGGCTGAACATATTACATGTAGTCTTTTAAAAGGTAGGTATTCTCTCCGTCTGCGTGTCCCTATTATACTCTGACCCATTTCTGCTGCCAAAAAGCAGTGTCGTGTTTCGGTTTGAAAAGGATAGATAGCCGGTGTTATCACGGGATTCAATTTTATTACTTTGATGGTTTGTTGTGTTATGCGCGTGACTGATACCATTGATATAATGTAATTGTCAATAACCATATAGTAATAATAACTGTTATAACCTGTAAAACAATTTAACCAAATAGTAAAGTTTAGTATTGGTTACAAGCAGGATTTAGAACGGAAATGGGCTGTACGGATCAGGTCTTTCCTTGCAGTGCATAGCCGAAAAGTGTCTGGCTAAAAACCAGAAGGTCTCGTTCGTGGATCTAGAAAAGGCCTATGATAGAGTGGTGAGGAAGGAATTGTGGTCAGCATTATCCGTGAACGGTGTGAGAAGTATCCTCATACGAGCATTACAATCTCTTTATAGGGATTCTAGTGCTTGTGTTAGGATAAACGGGGTATACACTGAATGGTTTAATATCGAAAGGTGTTAGACAGGGATGTGTAGGCTGTTTAATCTGTTCATTAACAATTGCTTGTTAGATTTAAAAGGGAATGAAAGTGTGAATGAAAGTGAAGAGAATAGTTTACTCGTCAAATGTCTTCTCTATGCTGATGACCAAGTATTACTTGCGTCTTCAGCCGAGAAGTTGTAGGAGATGGAAACTGCAATGAGTGGAGCTTTTGTTAGAAGGGAATGAAGATGAATGTAAAGAAGACGAAAGTGATGGTGTTTGAAAGAGATGAGGCAATGACAGACTGCAATATCGTGATTGGATATGAACAAATTGAACAAGTGAATGAGTTTTTGTATCTGGGTTCAAAGTTTACAAGAGATGGAAAGTGTGAGAGTGATATTGAAAGAAGAACGAATGCATGAAACATGGTGAATTGAGCTCTGCACTTCTTTATGAACAGTCGGAAGGTGTCTAACAAGGCTCGTTTGATTGTGCATGAGGGAGCATTGGTTCCAACACTCATGTACAAAAGTGAAAGTTGGGTATGGCAGAAGAAACATGAAAGCAGAGTAAATGCAGTTGAGATTAGAGCGTTAAGAAGTATGATAGGAGTAAAACTGAATCACAGGATAAGGAATAGTGAGATAAGGAAACGTTGTGGTCTGAAAGAAGTTAGTTATTACATACTAAAATTGAGAAAGGTATGCTTAGCATACCTTTCTCAATTTTAGTATGTAATAACTAACTTCTTTCAGACCACAACGTTTCCTTATCTCACTATTCCTTATCCTGTGATTCAGTTTTACTCCTATCATACTTCTTAACGCTCTCATCTCAACTGCATTTACTCTGCTTTCATGTTTCTTCTGCCATACCCAACTTTCACTTTTGTACATGAGTGTTGGAACCAATGCTCCCTCATGCACAATCAAACGAGCCTTGTTAGACACCTTCCGACTGTTCATAAAGAAGTGCAGAGCTCAATTCACCATGTTTCATGCATTTGGCCATGTCGAGAGAATTAATGAAGAACGATTGACAAAAAAGTGTATACGGCGAGTGTAAGGGGAAGATCTAGGCGGACGTTTCGAGACCAAATCAGGCACGTTCTGAAAACAGGCCAGGTCAAGAGTACCCTAAATCGAAGAGATTGTATGAAGGGAATAATGAAATTGGACGAAGCGAAACAATTATGTAAGGATCGTAGCAAATTGTAAGAAGTGGTCACTGTCTACCCTTACAGGAAAGAGGCGTGACTGTATGTATGTATGTACGAGTAGTTTTGGTTACTGACATAAAAAGAAGTTGACAATGAAACGTGCGTACATTTACACTCAGAATACGGTTTTGTATCAAGTATCAAAAATACTAAAACGAAGTAATTATATACTCTTTGGTTGTTCTTTATTCTGGGATAATATAATAGCAATGTTAAAAGTGTTGTTAGTATTTTAAAAAAAACTTACACGCTAAGCTCTTAACATAACAAGACTATACTATATTCATACATTAAGTAGATATCTTTTGTTTAGATGAAATCGGCGGAAGTAAACAAGCAAATAAAAGATGGCAATGTGAACGGTTCGTTTGAGAAAGCGCTATCTTCCTCCGATTTGTCGCTGGTGATGGCGGCATGTCGGGCTGCCGACCCTGTCAAAATTTTTTCACCGCCATGCAAATTACGTCAGTCCGTACTGCTGTCGCTAATACAGCAACTTGCCACCGACATGGTTCACGATACGCAGTTAAAATGCAGGTAACTTTTGTCTATATTTTCCTGTTTGTCTATGTTTTTCTGTTTGTCTATAGATTCCCAGACTGTTGTCTCATAGACTACTTACAAAAAATAGCGACTGCGGCGGCGCTTTGCAAGTTGCAACACAGTAGTAATACAGAATATGAAATATGCAAGTTTTTGCAGGTAATAGTCGCGTCATAAAATATTACCTGTCTACATTGCTAGGTGAAATAAACTAACATTTTAGTTTTTCATTATCGAAAGCAGACAACGTTTCATGGACCCCCGCTTAGGAGTTTTGAAATCAAATGTTTTGGTCACGCCATCGTAGACCCCCGTCAAGTCTCCAGCGGACCCCTGGAGAAACGCTTCGAGTTTCGAGTCAAGAGACCCGAGTTCGATCCCCCGTTGGCAGGCTCGTACCAATGTGTTTTTCAAAAAATTACGTATGAATTTTATCGTTGGCTTGGACATAAAGACGACGACGGGCTCACCACCTGTTACGTTGTCCCGCAATATATCTTTGGTGGAAGGTGGTATGAAGGGACTTAATTGTCTAGACTAGACCTCTGTCTACCCCTGTATGGGGAATTGCGTGAAGATATTTTTTTATTATTATATTTTTTGACTGAGCCATAGATTATAGATTACATATATAGGCACCATGTGTTGTAGCCGAGCTACCATAATTTATTTTGTTATTATACGCCCTTTACCTAAACAAGGAATAAAAAGCGATATAACTCTTTTAAAAAGTATCATCCTTTTTGATATATAAAGATACCTTTTCTGTTTCGCTATATTCGAGGACTAATCGTCAAGGTCTAGGTCAAATCGAAGCGTTAACAATATAGTTAACGAACAATATCTTAATACAAAACATTAGCTAGTTTGTTATTAAAATAATATTACGTTAGTCGCAAAAATAGGTATTAATGTACACATTTATGTAAGCATAAGAGATTAGCTCGTTTGAAGTGATAAGATAAATATATTGTACTTAAATACACGCATTCATGCTCGTATTCGTGATACAAATGATTGCCTGCGGGATCTGAACCCGTTTCCCTTACCTTTGAAGATAGGTCATTATCCCTTATTTGTTCCTTACGACACTCATGGACACGCCAAAAATGCATTCACAATAATTTCTTTTATTGCAGGTATCTCGAAGACGCTATAATAAATTTAAATACATTGGACTCAGTAACTCGTTCCTATTTGCCCGTTGTTGTGGCAGATGTTCGTAAGCATCTAAAAAAGTTTTTACTGTCTTACCCAAGTCATGTCGCGTGTCGAAGAGTGGCGCTGATTATTATGGCAGCTGATAATTTACTAAAATAATTAAAAATATTTATCATATTATATCTAAAAATACGTTTGTATTCCTTTTTTTTATAGTGAAACTTCTTTGTCGAATTAAAGTCGAGTTTAAATGTAACTTCGGACGTATTGTCAAAGTTTAGAGAAATAATGTTCATTTGTACATTCATAATTAAGACCTTTACAAAAGTTAATTAATCAGAGTAGGATCACCAACGCAATACAAATCAAAATTTAGATCGACAAATAAGTTTCACCGCTATCAAGTGTAAGTTATGTCAAATTACACGCTTTTTTTGTTTTATATTACAATAAATTATGTTTGTTAAAGGCTTAAAATGTTTCTATTATAAGAAATTCCATCCCAGTTCATCGGAATAATAAATTATGGTATATACGTATAATTATAATTTTATAAATGTCTAACTAATTATAAATGACTACTGTAACTTATAAAAACTGTAAAACGTTTTTAAAATAAGCAGGCTGTAACTGCGTTTTCATCTCAAAAGCTCTCTTTAAATTTAAAACGGAAATAACAGTTATTATACTGTTATTCGGCAACAGGAATATATGAGTGTGGTACTCGACCCAAGCGACTTCTTATAACACCCGTGGAAAGGAAAATGTTGATTAATATATATGACGAACACACACAGCAAGTAAAGCTAACTCGTATATTTTACGTACAACAAAAGATAAATCTATGCATTATATTATTAGAAAAAAAAGTCACGACAGCCAAGTGGTTGGGTGGTCGAAATTTCGAGTCGAGAGACCCGAGTTCTATCCCCAGGTGGCAGGCTCGTACCAATGGGTTTTTCAAAAAAACTTATATACGAAGTACATATATCGTTGGCTTGGACATAAAGACGGCGACGGGCTCACCACCTGTCACGTTGTCCCGAAAATATCTTCGGTGGAAGGTAGGTCAAAGGGACTTAATTGTCTAGACTAGACCTCTGTCTACCCCTGTATTGGGAATTGCGTGAAGATATTTATTTATTTATTTTATGTTATTTGTTATAAAAACGGAAAGCACTTGGGTAACAACTGTTGTTACCCTATTTGGCAGTAGAAATTGGTAAGAGTTTTGTATCGATGTGGACTATTCCTCGTCAAAGATTAAAATTGAAATATTTTAAATATTTGACGATCCCGAGGACGAGTGGCTTACTCACCGGCTTTCATGGTCAGCGCTTCCGGGTTAGCTTCCCGGACGGGTTAATGTAGAAAACCATTCTACGTTTTTTCGCGTTGAGTGTTTGTAGTACCTTCGTTGTTTCCGATTCCATACCACAAAAGCTTTGGGATCAGAGCAAAGTATATGATGTAGTCCCTATCTACCTATGTATGTATGTATGTATTTATATTCTATTTAAACTGATTTGGTAGCGGCAGATTCCTTGGAGTTCGTGCACATCTGAGTGATACTTCGAGTGGCGACGCGATTTTATAACGAATACTAAATTGTAATTGATAAATGTAAATTAATCGAATATCGAATATATCCGTTGGCTAGAACTAATTTTTGACAGTCCTGTACAAAGATATTGACAGATGACAGAACGCCATCAATTGTCAAAAGTTGACTAAAAGTTATTTATAAAAATAAAGGAAGTATTGTAGTAGGAGAATGAAATTTAAATTGCAAAGCTATTGAATCGAGATTTGTGTGTGATAACAAATACAAACCGAACGAAGGAGTGTAACATGATGACTTACAAATGCTTTTTGTTTGTTTTGCTGATCGCCCCTTTTATATTAGATTGTACGTCGGCGGCGGTTCATAGCCACAGTTTTGATACAGCGGAACGCGAGGCGGACGGGAGTTATCGCGGTCGAGACTACGACCACTACAGCGACGCCGGCCATAATTTGGAATTCGACCACGAAGCAATCTTAGGTGCCTCTTATAATTTTACATTGTTATTGTTCTTGCTACTTGCGCTCGCGTTCGTTGATTTTGTAATGGCAAGCAGTTTATTTTGCGATAAGAAATGCGATAGTGCGGCGCAAGATGTCCGTAAAATACGCTCTATTGTTGCTTGTACCTAGTATTCTTATTGCAACTTATTACTTTACTATAGGTAGTGTGAAAGAAGCTGAGGAATATGATAAACTTAGCCCGGAAGAGGCGCAGCGCCGGCTGGGCTTGTTGCTGCCGAAGATGGACCTCAATGCAGACCAATTCATTGACCGTAAAGAACTTAAGAAGTGGATTCTAAACTCCTTTATGTAAGTTAACTGTAACATCCACACTAATTAATAAGATGCTGCTAAAATATAATTTTATTGGCAATTATTTTCATTTAATTTTTGTTTACTTTTTTATTTTGATTCAAAGAAAGGAATCCAATTGAGCTGTAAATCTAATGTATGTTTAAGTGTTCATAAAAATTCACAATAGCCGCGTTGTTGGGTGGTTGGAATTTCAAGTCGAGAGACCCGAGTTCGATCCCCAGGTGGCAGTACCAATGAGTTTTTCAAAAAACTTATGTACGAATTTCATCATTGGCTTGGACATAAAGACGGCGACGGGCTCACCACCTGTCACGTTGTCCCGAAAATATCTTCGGTGGAAGGTGGGTCAAAGGGACTTAATTGTCTAGACTTGATCTCTGTCTACCCCTGTACTGGGAATTGCGTGAAGATATTTATTTTATATTTTTTTTTATTTTCTGGTTAAAAAATATCTTGTATTACTATGTTCAATAAAACTTTATAATGGATTGCCAGAAGTAGGTAAGATTACAAATTAGCATTTTAATATAATCTTTTTGTAGACTTACTTTTTCTCAAACTTTAAACATAATGTTACCTTTGCTTTGCCTTCCAGCAAGCTGTCTCGTGAGGAGGCTGAAGAACGTCTGTCTGAAGCAGATGAGGACCGTGACGGTGCAGTCGCCTGGCATGAGTATCTGAGGGATACATTTGGTGTTGACACTGAGGAGGATGTGGGGCCTGAGGACACTGGAGACACAGGAATGGTGGGTGATGATGCCCTCATAACTATTATAATCTAAAAGAATATAATAATAATATTGAGGAGTGTGATGAATTAGTATTTAGTCTTCAGCTATAATGTAGATTATAAATAACATTACATACTTACAGCCTGTAAAATTCCACTGCAGGACATAGGTCTCTGATCCAAGGTAGGGTTTACCTAGACATAGACAGTGTACTTACATAGACAGTAGAACACATGGACTATATGTTTTTTTATACTTATATGTTGTTTTTGCCATTGTGGTAATGCCATATAGAATTGTCATCTCATATCTTCCCATAAGTGTAATTGCAGAGTATAGGGTAGCTTTGAATACCATTATGGTAACTGACTAAAGCTGGGCCATTTCGGAAACTACTGACCAGACTTATGGAGACTGTGAATGTCACTTACAAAGCTTGCTTATGGACAATTCTGTTACAGGGGAGATCTTTGACCTCCAATATGTTTTATTATTATATCTTAATTCACAGTCCCTGTCCCATTCTTCCCCCTGTCCTTTTATGATTCTGACACCCAATGTGAGGAAAGTCTAGGCGCATCTTTCCCTTGAAAATTCCCTATCAATATGTTATTATGCCTTGAATTTGCTGTACTTTTAATATTTTTCTGTAAAATTTTATATTTTACTAGTTTAAAATTTTGCAATAATTCTCTTTTTTAGTTACTTCGTGAAGAAAAGGCTATGTGGGCGCTGGCCGACAAGAACGGCGACAACAAGCTTGACATTGAAGAGTTTGAGGTAAATTGGTTGCTATCACCAATTAAGTCATTGGTTGTTTCTGACAACCACCTGACTTCTTTTTAGTTATTTTGAGGTAAGCCGCGAAATTTATATTAGCGATGGATTTTGTCCGTTATATAGTATTAATTATTACGATAACTGCACTTGTATTATGTAACATCAGATCAGAAAATAAAGAAGGTACTGAAAATAGCCAGAGCCGAGAAAATGTAGAAAGTGTTTTCTATATTCACCCGACTGGGAGTCGAATCTGCGACTTCAGAGCTGACGACACAATGAAAACTAATATGTATGCCACTCGTCTACGGAGGTCATCAAACCTTGCACAATAGGCCTGCGGTGGATTAAATGTCTTGTATGTTCTCTGACAGAAACTAGATGGCGCTAATGAATAGACTAATCTAAATAATCTGTTTCTTCTCCGTTAGAGGAACGACATTACGAAACGGTGAAGGAATAAAATTATAATAATACACAATATAAATAAAAAATATCTTCACGCCATTCCCAATACAGAGTTAGACGGAGATCTAGACAATTAAGTCCTTGTGACCCGCCTTCCCACGAAAACATTACTTGAAACTACGTGGCAGGTAGTGAGCCCGTCGTCGCCTTTATGTCGCCGGCCACTGGGGATCGAACTCGGGTCTCTTGACTCCAAATCCCGACGAATAAATGATTGTATGATGATTTTCCACAAATAAGTGTTTGGATTTGATTTAACTGCCGAGTTGCGTATGTGAACTGTGGAGCGACTGAATATGGGAAGGCTGTGCGCGGCGGCAGGTGTTCAGCAACCCGGAGGAGCACGCGGCCACGCAGCCGCTGCTGGTGCACCAGACGCTGCGCGAGCGCGACCGCGACGGCGACGCGCGCCTCGACTTCGCCGAGTACGTCGGGGACCGCGGTGAGGCACGCAGGCGCAGATGTTATATATATACATACATGGATTTGCAATATTTTTACAAAATCCGCTGATCTGATAAATTTTAAATTAATAAACATTTTAAAAAATATTTGCTATAAAGTTTAAACTAAAAAACACTAAAAATATATTTGTAATAAAGTATAAACTAATAAAACACTAAAAATATATTTGCAATAAAGTTTAAACTAATAAAACACTAAAAATATATTTGCAATAAAATTTAAACTAATAAATACTAAAAAATATATTTGCAGTAAAGTTTAAATTAATAAACACTAAAAAAATATATTTGCAGTAAAGCTTAAACTAATAAACACTAAAAAATATTTTTGCAATTAAGTTTAAACTAATAAACACTAAAAAATATATTTGCAATGAAGTTTAAACTAATAAACACTACAAAATAAATTTGCAAAAAAGTTTAAACTAATAAACACTAAAAACATATTTGCAATAAAGTTTAAACTAAGAAACGCTGAAAAATATATTTGCAATAAAGTTTAAACTAATAAACACTAAAAAATATGTTTGTAATTAAGTTTAAACTATTAAACACTAAAAGTATATTTGCAATAAAGTTTAAACTAATAAACACTGAAAAAATATATTTGCAATTAAGTTTAAAACAATGAACACTAAAAAATATGTTTGCAATTAAGTTTAAACTAATAAAAACTAAAAAGTATGTTTATAATTAAGTTTAAAGCAATAAACACTAAAAATATATATTTGCAATAAATTTTCCAATAATGTTTTTTCAAATACTTGCATTAAAGTTTAAATTATTAACCGTCTTTTTCTACGTGGCGCTTTATATCAGCTTCTTTTGGCAACTGACTAAGGCCTCATGAGACCTTATTGCTCGCGGCCCGAGGGCCCCTGCAGTCAGCAACGTGTGGTTCTGCCGCAGGCTCGCAGCACGACAAGGAGTGGCTGCTCTCGGAGCGCGACAAGTTCGAGCACGAGCTGGACCTGAACCAGGACGGGCTGCTGGACGCCGAGGAGGTGCGCCGCTGGGTCATACCCGACAACGAGTCAGTGCACCGATCATGCTTTGTATTTTAATGCAAGAGTCCATTGAAACGTTCCAGCGAGTTGTTGGTGTAGGGTTGATAGTGACTGTGGGAGGAGTTTTTGAAAATACCTTTGGCGTGACTAACGTGATAATGCATTTAAAAACAATATCAAACCGCAACTCGGCAGAACGGTTGACGGACTGCAGCGTCTGTTGTGTAAAGTGTCTGGTACTGCGATCGCCAATCCGCTTGCCGAGCGTGAGGGTTATGACAAACCTACCCGTATTGGAGAGGTCTACGTCCTGCAGTGAACTTTTATAGGTTTTAATGACGATGATGATATTAACCAAACTAAACAAAACTGGCATTTGCCGATAGAAAAAATAATATCTTCATGCCATTCTCAAGATTGAGGTAGGCAGAATTCTAGACAATTAAGTCGGTTCGACCCACCTCCCACCGAAGACATTTTTGGAGACAATGTGACAGGTGGTCAGCCTGTCGCCGTCTTTGATCCTACCATCCGTTTGTTCTTGAAATAACTCATCGGTACGAGCCCACCACCCGGGGGATGGAACTCGGGTCTCCTGTCAACCTATTAGCCACTGTGGCGTAACGTGGTGTTGTCACGGCGCCGCACGGTGCTGCAGCGAGATAGCGGAGGAGGAGGTGGAGCACCTGTTCGCGTCGGCCGACGACGACCGCGACGAGCTGCTGTCGTACGGCGAGGTGCTCGCGCACCACCACGTGTTCGTGGGCAGCGAGGCCACCGACTACGGGAGCCACCTCGCCGGCGAGCGCTTCGACGACGAGCTGTAGGCCGCCGCGTGCCATTCGTGAGTCGGGTAGAACGTAGCTAGAGCCAAGTTCCGATTCAAATTTTAAGCAGTACTGAGGTGCCTATGATGTTACATAATAATTGATGATTAATTTTTTTTTGATCTGAATTTTTTTTAGGAGGAACATAGCTATTGGAATAGAATAATTGACGAGGCGAGTGTACGATACATTTAAGTTTTTGACTCGCTCTTAAATTAGTCGGATAATATTGTGTAATGTTTTACAAAAGTGTTTATTATTTGCTAATATAAAATATCCATAGCTAATATATTGACCTTAATAACTTGACTGAGTACAATATTGTAGATGAAATACTGCCATCTTTTCCAATTTTTTTTTTCTGATATAGAATGTAGTCTATGGTTGAATCCTTTACACTATAGATACTTTTTTTTTAATAAAAAATAAATTGTGTCATTTGAAAGACGTGTGAAGTCTGCCACCACGCACTAGCATTGGGATGGACAGTACTTAAAACAGACTATTTTAGAGATATTTGCCTAGCAAATTTACCTTTTACATCTTCATTTAATACTTAGACGTTTTTACCTTACAAACATAGAGGTAAAAAAACTGCCCACATCTGGCCTTTTCTCAAATATTCTTTGAGATAGATTAGAGCAGAAGGACCGCTACGCTGCTCCAATGCAATTGGGCGGACTTTACACGTCCTCGAAATAATTTTGTTTCTTTCTTTTATAACAATGGCTCTGTCATTGCAAAATACTTTTATTATATTACTTTTCTGAAGTATTAGTTTTCTTACGACGTTTTTCCTCAAGCTCTTGGTAAATTGAATATTTAATTTGCTGTTAACAAATGGAGTGGTTACGGCTCGGGACGTGAACTCGGATCACTCGCGTTTAAAGCAAATGCTACCAATAGGCTCCTATGGCTATTAAAAACTTAATTGAAGTACTTGCTCTGAGTTTCATTCAACTACTACTTTGTGTATTTTGCATTTTTTAGCACAAACATATATTTTATAGGTTAACATTTAGTAGCTAGTCGTAAAAATAATGAAATCGTGCTTCCTTTCGTGATGGTCGTGCTTCGTTAGCTTATTCAGATACGTTTATAACTTGTACTAAGTGTGTGTGTTCGGGGAATAATTATACGATAAAGGATTTTTCCTATTTTAAGAGGTTTTTTTTCTTTTATAACCATTTGTTTTGAATTCCCATTAAGCTGTATCACCTAGGAAACAACCCCTAAGTGAACCCTCCTAATGTCAATCAATTTTTTCTTCGGTATACGCTTCGATAGATTATCTCATATTGCCGTTAACTAGAATCCACTTCTTATTAATTCTGAACCTCTATATTCACACTTGATGGGATGGCCAGAGAGAATAGAACGCCAAATGTCACGATCCTTTCGCTTATTTCTTTCAAATTCATCATTTTCTTACATTCACGTTAGGTATTCAAGTACCCTTAACCTTTCCCTCTTCGAGCAATTTGGTCACATGGTCTTCGAAAGTAATACTCGGCCTACCTCGACTTTATTTATATAAAAATAGGATATTTGTCCCAAAGTCTTTTGGTACTAGATATTGGAACAAAAGCTCATGGTGTCTGTGAAATAACGTAAATAATGTTGTAATACTTCGCCCCTCTTCTATGGCCATAATCTTAATGTAAATCTAATACATAAAGGCAAAGCCACTGATAAAAGTTAATTGTAACAATTTTTTGTTTTAATTGTGCCTAATACTAAGCTACGCATTAATCGATATAACTGTTATTAAACTTAATTTGAACTTAACTACATAAGAAATATAATTAGTATTTTCACCTAGTCTGTGCAACCCTAGTACAATTAAAAATATATTTTATCTTTAATAGCATTTATTTTTCATGACTACTGTAATTGATCGCAAATGCGGAACATTTTTAAACATAACTATTTATATTATTATTATTGTACCTTAAATATGTACTTACTGAAACGAACGAAAATATCAACGGCTACTACATTTATTGCTAATATCTGTTTCTAGAGATATCTAAGTATTATAATTTATTGAAGTGGTTTCTAACGCGCATTATAGCAATATTGCCGCAGGATCCCTTGTGTTTTTAATTTCCCAGCGTTGAAGCAGCATACAGACAGATACTCAAATTGAATTAAATTTTCCAAAATCATGTTTTAGATCTCTCCCACAAGAAATGTGGTTTATGTGTATCTTAATCCAGGTTATGAATACTTGGATTAAGATACCACCTTCAGCCGTTTTTACTTGATTGTGCCACAAATATCTAAATATAAAAATTTAAAAATAATTAGGATCACAACAAACATTATTCAGCTAAAACTAGAATTATCTGTTTCTTGCTTACTGGTTTGTTTTTATACTTCGTGACTCTAATAATAATATATTCAATCACATAAATGTTTGCTTCTCGCGAAATTTTAAGCCGCAATCCTTAGTTTCGATGGCAAGGTCAATACCGACTGCCTCGTTGGTGCCTGCCAAATTTGAACCCGACAGGTTTATCGGGTCCAAAGATATAAATGTGTATGTGGCATACACAACGTCCTGTATGTTTTTCAATCACGGATGAGGACCAAGGCGCAATAATATTTTGAGGTTGTTGGCGATTCTTTATGATTTAATAGTACTTTGCTAGAAACAAGAAGTGTTCAGTGTCGATAGATTTGGTTTTTGTTTGATATTAGAATAGTGATTCATGTTTATATATACATTTAATTGTAATAAACCATTTGTTGTATATTTTGTGTTCATTATTATTCACCTTACACCAATAAACCTCCTCCTTTCTTCCCGTTGAGTGTCTTACAAGTCGATTAAGAGAAAAGCCTTCGATATGTCTTGGCGACCGACAGATGTCGGGATAAGTATCCCGAACAAAAATATAACATATCGTTGACGGGCTGCAACCTCAGAGGTCCGAGGTATCTGGTACTGCGATCGCCATATCAGCGTGCCAAGCGTGGCGATCGCAGCTAACCCTCCCTTACGGGAGAGGCCTATGACCTGCATTCCTTAATGTATTCCTTGAGCCACAATTGGGAGTGGTTGGGTAATCAGAAATCGAATCGGGATCATCCCCGTGAAAGGGGATCGTACCAACTTTACTCGTATTGATTTTTCCGAAATTTACATAGGACTTGCATCATAGGCTTGGACACTACAACGACGATAGGCTCGCCACCTATCATGTCCCAAATAAGCCCCTGTGAAAAGTGAATCGGAAATATGATTAGTTTCCTAAAATAACTAAAATAATGCCTTCTAATTGGTAATACGTAGCGACAGATGGCGGGATAGTCACCTTTAAAAATACTAGACCGAAAATGGAGTAGCTTCTATCCTGTCCCCAGGCTAAAATGCCGTCATCTGGCACCTGGACCATTTCGACTTCTTCATGCCGTTATCTGGCACCTGGACCATTTCGACTTCTTCATGCCGTTATCTGGCACCTGGCCCATTTCGACTTCTTCATGCCGTTATCTGGCACCTGGCCCATTTCGACTTCTTCATGCCATCTCAATCAGAAAAAGTCTATCGATTTCCGTAGACTTTATAGTTACTACAATTGTTAATATATAATAGTTAATGTAATAGACACTTTATAGTTACTATAATAGTTATTGTAATAGATACTTTATAGTTACTAAAATAATGGCCATAATAAGATGCCAGGTAACGGTATTTTAGCTTGAGGACGGCAGAATTATGATGCCGACGTCTGTGGTATACCCACCACAAACAGAACCTAGTAGCTCTACACTGGCTAGATAGGACGAATTTAACCCATTCACTACCTTCAAAATCACAATGCGGCAATAGCCTAATGAGGTAAGAGGTACGGGCCCGCCATTCGACTATTGACGTAAACCAACTCCAGGCACAAGCATTGCAGCTTATTGAACAGGAATACTAGTAATGTTATTTGGCATTGCCAGTATTCCTTTTAGAAAGAAATAACAGCCCCAATCACGAAGACGGCATCTCTAAGGTATCGTTGCCTCGGCCAGCGTTTACGGCATAAAGCTGATTTTCGAATACTATGTTACGCGGACTGCGGTGGTAAATCTTAATAAATTATAATTGACATTTTATTACCACAAGAAAAAATATTCCTTTAACAATTAATTCCCTTCGACCCACCTTCCACCGAAGATATTTTCAGGACAACGTGACAGATTCGTACATTGGTTTTTGTAAACCCCATTGGTACGAGCCTGCCACCTGGGGATCGAACTCGGGTCTCGACTCGAAATTCCAACCACTCGGCTGTCGTGACTTCTTCGTGAAACGTTACGTAAAATAATATATAACGTAAAGGTTATAAAAGTCCACTGTAGGAAAAAGGTATTTGCTTCTAATCAGAAAGAAATATAGAACATGTATATAGAGACTTTTCAAGGAAGACACAAAACACTACGATGACAAAATGTAGTCTGCATACACACATTTCTTTACTGCCCGTGCGAAGCAGAGGCTGATCGCTAGTTATTGCAAATTAAAGCATAACGTAGAAGGAGTACATATAATAAAGTAAATAAAACGCGCGAGCCATTTACAATATTTTTTTATTCAATATAATAATCTTAATAAATCCAAAATATTTACACAATACAAAAACATACAATATGACCTTGATCAACGTCCCTTCGCCAGTGTTTTTTAATGATTTTCATTTCACGAACGAACCGGAATATCTATTGTTATTTCTACTCTATGACAGCTACAGAAAGTTTAGAATCAGTTACCGCTTCCTAATCTCCTTTACATTTATCAGAGTAGACCAAGTTTGCATTTATGTACAATTTCTGAAAGCTTTTTTTTTTATCCAATTTAACGGTGTTCACTAACGCCATAGTACTTCCAACAACGTTTTTATAAAATAGCTAGTTTTTAGTTTTGCTTTTAACGAAAGATTGTTTAAAAGTACTATGGCCCTAGTGATTGTCTATGAAATACTCGGAAGCGGTTATATTGACGCAGCTAAAGATTATTGCACCTCACGAATGAAGTAAATAAAAAATACCCCTATAATTATATATTATTATTTTTAGTTCAAAACGAAAAGTTCGTCCGACACAGAGAAACGGCATATTTAGTCTGCAAAGCAAAAAGTAACTAAACAAGTTTTTCTTATCTCATATAATATGTAATTAACGTATTATTTGACGCAATTTTTTAAATCTAATGTGGTTTAATTTCATCGAGTGACCGATTTTGATCTTAAATATTTATAGAACCTTTCTCCAGTTGGAATAAAGTCGAAATTGTAATAATCTGCATGTAGAGTACATGTACCTAGACACGTTAGAAATATAGCGGAGTTTGAAAATAACAAAATCTTCTCGTACAAACTATAAGTAACTTTATAATTATGTAGTTATAGCATAGCGTCAGGACATGACAGCGAACCTTTTGGATGTTACGGACCACGACTTCCTGATAGTTAAATTAATCCTTAAATTCTAAAATAACCACGTGACGACCTCGGGATAACGTAAAATTAAGTGTGAAATATATTTTTATTTATTCTAACAAACGCACGGGAGTACAAAGGGAAATTTAGCAATACCTCCAAATAGAAAACATACGTAACAAGCAGACCTAGCTAGTAATTTAAGACCATTAGAAATGCGACCCCGGACCCTCCTTTACTACGATCACTGAAAGATTGTCGTCGAAAATCTTATAGACGTCATCCGTAAATATGCACGATGCACGACTCAATTGTGAAGTATCCGTAAAATTAGAAGTCGAGGTTTTAATTGAATCAACGGAAACGGAAGAAGTGACGCATTACATTCTCCCATAGACTGATATCGATTTTTGTAAGTAAATCCTATCTACAATCATCGACGTCAGCTCAACTTTACAACGAGCTGATCGAAAAATTCATTGAAGACTCCGTTTTTAATATACACGGTTTGATCACGGCCCTATCCGCCCCTTGGAATGCGTTTACAATTGCCAAAAAAAAAACAATCAAAACTATGAAGTGCCACAACTATTTAAACTGCGAGATACAATTCACTTACAACGTATTTAATTACATAGGCAATTAATTATCTATAACGAATAATTAGTTTTAAAAACTATAACCATCTTAACTGAGCCGTGTTATAATAATCTATAAATGTTTAATTTGCAACTAAACAAAAATCGCGCCGACACGTTTTCATTGTTTGAGGGTGCGGGCAATTTCGTGAGACGAGGAGATAATGATTTTTGGAGAAAGTTAATAAAAAAAAACAAAGCGTGTAGGGTAGAAATGGAAGGGTGTAATTTGTGTATATTTATTTATAAATCAACGGTGGAAGCGAAACGGAATCTCTTACACAAACAACATGAGCTCGATATACCACCGTATTAATGTATCGTATACCGAAAAGCATTTATTTAACAACTGACATATAAAATTTTACATAGTTTTTAACATTTTATGCCAGTGATAATTTTATAAATAAAGGCATGTAATATATGGCTCCACAGTCTGCCTGTTTTATTGCTGTCTCCGTTATTTTAAATAAATAGACATGTCTATTTCATTTAAGTGTCTATAACTCTACATACAAGAACGATTCGTTCCCTAGGAAACAGTATATGAAAACATGTATGACGAAATATAATTCCTGAGTAATTTATTTATATACTTCGAAGACAACAAAGTTTAAAATTGAAAACAACATAAAAAAAAATATCTTAGGGATGTCTGTATTTACACAGATGTGTATTATGATAGTATTTATATCGAGACATAGACGCTTTTTAGAAATAGGGCTAACCTCAAAAGACCTATTTCATATTATATTAAATTTATGGAAATGAGAAGAGATGCAACATATCAGACTAGACAGTGTGGGGCCGTTTAAATATATTTTTGGACAAAATCGCGATGTAAAATGAGCTGTATGAATATGTGAACTCTACTGTAAATGCACCTTTACCATGTTTGCGAAGCGTAAACTTAGACCGAGGTGACATTTTGGGAAACTTTAACTCCGATCAATCGTGAATATCTGTTTGAACATTTATATAATAAATAAAACTTAAAAATATACATTAAATACACCTAAGCATATGCTAAGCCATGATTTATCTCATCATATATAACATTTATTATTTTCGAAAATATTATTGTGGTAAATTAATGTTTATTACATCCCCAGATGGTGTCTTTTGCAGATGGGGCAAGGCTGTTGAAGTTGCCAAACGAAATCTCATATTTCTTATTCTACATGTAACTAACGCGACCGACCTGTAGCATAATTAAAAAAAAAAACTTTTTATTTATGGTCGATACAGTTACCGTAATTACAATAAAGCTTGGTTAATAATTTAGCTGGTATGGGATCCTGTGGTCGGTGCGAACGGACAGGACAGTATAATGCAATACATGCATGTTTTAAAACTTTATTGTACAATCAAATTCATTTTCTATCATATACAATAGTTAAACCATCAAAGATGTGTTGGTGTGTATTTTATTTGAAATAACAAGAAATATTTGATTACAATATAGTTAAGATTTATTAAAACATTTTGCCCGGCGGCTCACATTTGAGTTTCACTCAAAAAGTAGACGTAAGTGGCAACGGGATCAACGCCTGCCATCGTTATTGCAGTTCGTTACTATCATTTAAGTAGATTTTTTACTCAACTTTCATTGGAAAGCACTATACCATCCGAAATATCGAATAGTTACACTAAAATTATATTAGCTGTTAATATTAATAATAATAATCATATATAATCTTTTCTATACAGAAAATAAGGTTGTATATATATATCAATGGAAATTTGATTTCATTTGTACACATTGAAAAATTATAAATTTTAAACATGACAAATCGTCGCCAGATACCGTGAACACAACTTAAATACAGTAACTAGCATGTTGTGACGTGATGTTGAGGCAAAATTTTATCGTATAGTCAAACAACTATAGTTACCGAATGCGGTAGTTTTGACGGAACCGTAAAGTGGCAACACAAACGTGTAATAAAGCTGTCTATTCACTGTCGGAGCCGGTACAGTCCCGTGCAGAGTGCGCCGAGATGCGTCTAAATGCAAATTTGGCTCAGGTTACGTAACGAAGGCGACGGATAAAAGAGATAGAACTACATCTTTCATGTAATTAGGACGCAGATATTAACAAATCATTTTAAAGCAGCTTGTATTGATTACTCGCTTGGCGAAAAGGACACACGTTGAACGGAACTGTACCAGGCTTTACAGAGCTAGGGACAAACCGATGGTATGATAAATAAACAATTATTATTATACATAAACTGCGGCAGTCTGTCCGTGGGCGAGTGTCAGTGTGTACAAATGTCCTACAACATACCTCGACCCCCGCGCGCCTTCGCCGTCTTGCAACTTTACCTGCAACCGTTCCAAAGAAACGATGTTAGTACATGGGAATATTGGTTCAGATATTGATCTGCCGCAGTAAAAATGTACTTTCTTCAAAATTCCAATCGCCCACGAATGGAAATTTCGGTCTTGACAGAGGTGGTATTGGATGGTATTTATCTATATAAATAAATAAACATAAAATACGCACAGTCCCTGACGAGGTAGCCAGAGAAAAGAGATGGCTTCTTTCAGATTCTCTTCATACATGCACATTTAGGTATCCGAGTACTGTTGACCCACCTCTCTTCGAGCAATTTGCTCACATAATCTTCGAAAGTTAGTCTCGGCCTACCTCGACACCTTTTTAATGTTAGCTTTCGGTCTTCATTCATTCGCTCAACGTGCCCAAACCGTCCGTATACACCGCCCTATATTACTTACTCTATGGAGTCTAGTAAAAACTGTTACAAGCTCGTGTTTGTATGTGTATTTATATATGTATTTGTATGAGTATTTGTATGTGTATTTGTATGTGTATTTGTATGTGTATTTGTATGTGTATTTGTATGTGTATTTGTATTTGTATTTGTATATGTATTTGTATATGTATTTGTATCTGTATTTGTATCAGTATTTGTATGTATTTGTATGTGTACTTGT
The DNA here is from genome assembly GCA_029286605.1 of Sericinus montela. Lineage (NCBI taxonomy): Eukaryota > Metazoa > Arthropoda > Insecta > Lepidoptera > Papilionidae > Sericinus > Sericinus montela. The sequence goes on along the minus strand of JAGSMR010000012.1, from coordinate 20,385,329 downwards.
ACCGCTCGCCGTCCGCCGCCGCTCTCGCGGTGTGCACGTGTGTGCGTACCTGCGCGGCGCGGCATCACTTGCAGCAGACGTGCGCCGCCGCTCTCGCGGTGTGCACGTGTGTGCGTACCTGCGCGGCGCGGCATCACTTGCAGCAGACGTGCCGCCGCTCGCGGTGCACGTGCGTACCAGCGGCGCGGCATCACTTGCAGCAGACGTGCGCCGCCGCTCTCGCGGTGTGCACGTGTGTGCGTACCTGCGCGGCGCGGCATCACTTGCAGCAGACGTGCGCCGCCGCTCTCGCGGTGTGCACGTGTGTGCGTACCTGCGCGGCGCGGCATCACTTGCAGCAGACGTGCCGCCGCTCGCGGTGTGCACGTGTGTGCGTACCTGCGCGGCGCGGCATCACTTGCAGCAGACGTGCGCCGCCGCTCTCGCGGTGTGCACGTGTGTGCGTACCTGCGCGGCGCGGCATCACTTGCAGCAGACGTGCGCCGCCGCCGCCGCCGCTCGCGGTGCACGTGTGTGCGTACCTGCGCGGCGCGGCATCACTTGCAGCAGACGTGCGCCGCCGCTCGCGGTGCACGTGCGTACCAGCGGCGCGGCATCACTTGCAGCAGATGCGCCGCCGCTCGCGGTGCACGTGTGCGTACCTGAGCGGCGCGGCATCACTTGCAGCAGACGGAGGCGCGCGGCTGCTCGCCGTCCGCCGCCGCTCGCGGTGCACGTGTGCGTACCTGCGCGGCGCGGCATCACTTGCAGCAGACGCGCCGCCGCTCGCGGTGTGCACGTGTGCGTACCTGAGCGGCGCGGCATCACTTGCAGCAGACGTGCGCCGCCGCCTCGCGGTGCACGTGTGTGCGTACCAGCGGCGCGGCATCACTTGCAGCAGACGCGCCGCCGCCGCTCTCGCGGTGCACGTGTGTGCGTACCTGCGCGGCGCGGCATCACTTGCAGCAGACGTGCCGCCGCTCTCGCGGTGCACGTGTGCGTACCTGAGCGGCGCGGCATCACTTGCAGCAGACGTGCGCCGCCGCTCGCGGTGTGCACGTGTGCGTACCTGCGGCGCGGCATCATTTGCAGCAGACGTGCGCCGCCGCTCGCGGTGCACGTGTGTGCGTACCTGAGCGGCGCGGCATCACTTGCAGCAGACGCGCCGCCGCCGCCGCTCTCGCAGTGTGCACGTGTGCGTACCAGCGGCGCGGCATCACTTGCAGCAGACGTGCGCCGCCGCCTCGCGGTGTGCACGTGTGTGCGTACCAGCGGCGCGCGGCATCACTTGCAGCAGACGGAGGCGCGCGGCTGCTCGCCGTCCGCCGCCGCTCGCGGTGCACGTGTGCGTACCTGCGCGGCGCGGCATCACTTGCAGCAGACGTGCCGCCGCTCGCGGTGCACGTGTGCGTACCCGCGGCGCGGCATCACTGCAGCAGACGTGCGCCGCCGCTCTCGCGGTGTGCACGTGTGCGTACCTGCGCAGCGCGGCATCACTTGCAGCAGACGTGCGCCGCCGCTCGCGGTGTGCGTGTGTGCGTACCTGCGCGGCGCGGCATCACTGCAGCAGACGTTCGCCGCCGCCGCTCTCGCGGTGTGCACGTGTGTGCGTACCTGCGCGGCGCGGCATCACTTGCAGCAGACGTGCGCCGCCGCTCTCGCGGTGTGCACGTGTGTGCGTACCTGCGCGGCGCGGCATCACTTGCAGCAGACGTGCGCCGCCGCTCTCGCGGTGTGCACGTGTGTGCGTACCTGCGCGGCGCGGCATCACTTGCAGCAGACGTGCGCCGCCGCTCGCGGTGTGCACGTGTGCGTACCTGCGCAGCGCGGCATCACTTGCAGCAGACGTGCGCCGCCGCCGCCGCTCTCGCGGTGTGCACGTGTGTGCGTACCTGCGCGGCGCGGCATCACTTGCAGCAGACGTGCGCCGCCGCTCTCGCGGTGTGCACGTGTGTGCGTACCTGCGCGGCGCGGCATCACTTGCAGCAGACGGAGGCGCGCGGCTGCTCGCCGTCCGCCAGGCGCCGCGCGCCCGCCGCGCCGCCGCCGCCGCCGCTCTCGCTCTTCGGCAACTTGTTCGCTACGGACACACCGACGGAATGCGTTCAACGTCACCGTTCTCCATTCTCATTACATTTCATTTAAACGGACAGATATAAGAATTGCTGGTTTAAGGAAGCCACTATTTGATATTAATATCTTGTAACTTTTAACGTAATTTAATTTTTAACTTCTTTTCTCGTCATAAATTACAAAATTGAAAATCATTTTTAATTGTTGTCATATAATTCGTCACTTAAATAAACTAATCATTAAAAGCTTTCGCTGCGTGAAATAGGACAGACCCATTTTTATTATTTATTTTAAGCGCCATAAAATTAATCATTTTGTATTTAAAATATCTTCTTTTATAACCTATGAAGTCGTTTAGCATTAATTTTTACTTAGATTAATGAATTTCACATAAGCGACCTTCATATATGTAAGCATATAAATTCTGAAATGATTTTTTTTCATTCCAGATGTTCTGAAGAAACTATTGCCAAAAGAACGAATAATGCATATCCGTTAGCACAGCGATTATCGGGTATCCTCAATTTGAGAGAACCTATTTCCGGTATTATAAAACAACGAGCTGGATCCTGGATCCAAACTTTGAACCCTCTTAGTATCAAGTGAAGATCTCTTCTCTAAACTTACGTCTCCCCCTACAGAGGGACAGACATCGTCCTATTGAGCGATTCATCAAATTAATGTAACATGCCATCGTACCGATCGCTAGGAAGATGTCGTTGACGTTCATGGCGGTCTTGGCGCTGGTCTCCATGAAGAGCAGGCCGTTCTCGTCCGCGTAGGCCTGCGCCTCGTCGAACTCCACCATGCGCTTGGCGGCCAGGTCGCTCTTGTTCCCGGCCAGCGCGATCACAATCGACGGCGACGCCTGCCTCTGGAGCTCCTTCACCCAGTTCTTCGCGCGCCCGAAAGTGTCCTGCAATGTGTGGCGCTGCTATCAGTTTCTGTATAACTAAAGGCCACTCAGAGATGGGTTCTTGGTCCGCTTCAATGGAATCCAATTTGGGACAATCTTATGTGTGTAAATATAGAATAATATTTTAAAGAAATTCATGCTGAATAATGTATACTGGGACGTAGCGGATCCCAAAACATTTTTTTTTTACTTAGAGATTTAAATATATTTATAATAATAATTGGTTTTTATTGTTATCAAATATGATAAATTTCTGGAAATCAGTTTATTAAAAAAAACACATTAGCTCTTGGAAATTTGAGTGATCACGGTGTTAAAAGGCCAAATTAAAATAGATGTCACAGCAGACAAAGTGGCTGGGAAAAGCGTGCCACGCCTGTTTTGTCTACGGTAACAAATTCTTTAAAAAAATGACACATAAATAATTTAAATAAAAGAAACACAGCAGATCATTGTCATGAGCCGAGAATTGTCTTTTCTATTAACGCAGTAGTTATATAAGTTTAAACAGACGTACATTACGATGGCCTTGAACTTAACGAAGACTTATGCGTGTACGTAATTCAATTGTGAACTCTGCACGCTCGGTGGGCGGAGGTCCGAAATAATGCCGCTAACTTCCAATATGAATATTACGTATTACGTGTCAATATTTAAAATTCACCACCCCTTTTCTATTCGTGCTGAATAGAGATAAGAGAAAGGGCAATGGATACAGACAGATAGTGCCATTAACAATTTGATAACTATCAAATAAGACTATCAGACCCGACAAATATTGCTTTGTCATATAAATGATTAATATGGCTATAAAACAAAGAGGTTGGTGATAAAGGGCTGAATATTTAAAGTATGTATTTTAATGTCACATACAAAAACAAGATAATTTTCGGGAACGGCCGTCTTTATGTCCAAGCCAACGATAAAAATTGTACAGAAGTTTTCAAAAAAAAAAAAAAAACGCATTGGTATGAGCCGATCCCCAGGACTGAACTCGGGTCTCTTGATTCAAATTCCGATCACACCCAACCCCGCTCGGCGAGCCAAGTTTTTCGAACAGTTTCACTTTATGTGACACTTTTATGTACGTTTAGAGACTTTGATGATTCCTTCACCGCCTAGGAGTCATCTAGTCCAGTACCACACTCTTGACTAGTTTTGCCGCGTGCATTTTTACCAATTGCAGCGTAACAACTGTTCTGTTCCGGTTTGAATGGTATATAGAGCCAGTGTTATTACGGCAATTAAGTAATCACGCATTCCATCTTAGACCACAGGGGTCAAAAGTCATATGTAAACGTTTTTTTTTTTTAATGGTTTGCAGGTGTTATGAGCTGCAGTGGCTGCATGGCGACGGGTGAAATGTTAGCTCTTTTTTCACATAGTAAAAATAAAACAAAATAATTTGAAATCGGTGGTAATTATAGGTCAGGTTTATAAGCTGATCTGGAGACATGTTGGTCCAATCCGTGAGACACGCACAATGATTTTATATAGTTGTAACAAACATGTTTGTATAAAATTGTTAGTATTTTTTTTAAAGAAAGTTATACGTTTTTTTCCTAATTTTGTTTAATAACTTATTGTTTATTTGTTGTTGTTGTCAAATAAATGATTTCCTTTCTTTCACGATTGCCGAGTGGTTGGGTGGTTGGAGTTCGATTCAAGAGACCGGAGTTCGATCCCCAGGTGGAAGGCCAATTAGGCTTGTACCAATGGGTTTTTTCAAAAACTTATGTACGAATCATATCGTTGGCTTGGACATTAAGACGGCGACGGGCTCACCACCTGTACAAGCTGTAATAGCCACTAATCGCCATTTTTAATAGCGAATCTTTGTCCAAGCCCACGATATGAATCGCACATAATTTTTTTAAAAAACCACATGGTACAAGCCTACCATTTGGGACTCGAAATCAGGTCTTTTGACTCCAATTCCGATCAACCAACCACTCGGCTTAAATAAATAGCCAGTACCTAATAATAAATTTAACATTAAAGTAAGAACGCGCAAAATCATTGTTAAAGTATTTACAAGTTACGCAAGATATTTAGTGACGTGTGCAATGGAGACGATTAGAAGACCATACAATGAAAATCTTGTTATGCGACAAATAATGAGTGACGCGAGTTTTAATTGTACAGCACAGCTACGTCACGATGTTTCTACTTTCCGACGTTTATAACCGACTACAAAAAAGGAGGTTATCAATGGAAATACCAAATTAAACTTAACATGATAATCTAATAAAGGCTTCCATATAAAAAATTTTTTAGTTCCCTTAATGTTCCTATTACCGTGTACTATGAGGATAGTATTAATTTATTTTTTTTATCATGAGATTGGTACCCTTCTTTTCGGGTGTCGTAAGAGGCGACGCCAGATACCAGGTCAAATTTGAGTATACCGGTGACGGTGCGGTCTAAGGTGCGAAATCTCTTGTACTGCTTCGCCAATCATCTCGTAGCAGACGTGCGAAGTCATTTGTACTGCTACGTCAAACAGTTCGTAGGAGACGTAACGATTATATCAAATCCTCCATTCATGAGAGGCAATGTCCAGCATTGAACTATTGCAGTCTGGTAACTATCTAAATGTGTAGTATTTTTTTATCTTCACCGATATTTCCATACGTAGGTAGACTGAGGTCTAGACAATGTTCTTTCGACCTAATTTCCACCGAAGCATATTTCGAAAAACGTGACAGGTGATGAGCCTGTAGTAGTGTCTAACAGTAGAATATACGTACATATACATTTTCATAGATATAATTTATATAAATATATATAAACATCCATTACTCGAGTACAAACACATATTCATCACGAAAATGTTTGCCCCTAGCCGGACTCGAACCAGAAGGATTCAGGTAAATATAGTATGTAAGGCCGATTCTATCGTGCCTGCGGGTAGAGAAATATATTCGTGATTTTGAGCCATATTTTATTTTAATTACTTTTTGAAGCAGGCGTACGTTACCAAGCTCTATGATATTGAGTTCAATAATTCAATAATTAAATTCATTTCTAATTTTTAGCAATAAAATTTTCGCGACAGGATAATGTTTTAAGGAAAAAATCCTGTACCACCGCATACCATAATATAATATAACACCATAATATAATAAATAATACCATAGTAAAAACATACGACCGTATTCCCTAATACTAAGGTGGTCAAAGCACTAGAGACAATTATATCTATTTTTTTTTTCAGTTATACTTTCAGTGAAAAGTGACGATAGCCGAATGGTTTGGTGATCGGAATTCGAGTCGAGTGACCAGAATTTGATCCTTAAGTGGGAAACTCGTACCAATGGGGTTTGTACCATGTACTGTTTATATCGTTGACGGCTACAGACGCACCACCTGCCACGTTGCCCCAAAAAAATTCTTCGTTGAAAGGTGGTTCGAAAGGACTTAATTGTCAAGTCCTCTATCTACCCCAGTTTTGGAAAGGCGTGGAGATATTTTCATTTATTTATTACTTTCAGCTTCCTTTATTGACGCGTTGCTTACGCATTTATCGGCGGAAGATTTGAGACATTCTTTTTCACGAGTCGACCTAAATATGTAGATATATTTTTTTCTAATAACCTCTTCAAGCCAATAGCAGAACAAGCGTACCAATTACACTACAAACACTAGATATTATAACACCCAGCAAACAATTCATTCTTATCTCATCAACTAATCCGTACTGGCATGCGTATCCAACATGATATTCGATTGTATTACAACTGATAGCGTATTTTTAAAAACTAAAAGAACCGCGTTCCAAATTATTTAATTACGCTTTTAAACACCGGTATCGTCTTGTTTGGTTGCAAAGAATAAATAGTTATGAAAGGATTCCGTATATCCGTTTCCGTGGGTTGTATATGAAGATGAACGAAGAGATTCGCAATATGGCAGTTTTGAAAGATAGACTAAAATTAATAAGGGCGTGCTTCGATGGTTTGGGCACGTTGGGTGAATGAGTGAAGAATATACAGCGCGAAGGTGTCGAGGTAGGCTTAGACATACTTTAGAAGATCATGTCAGCAAATTGCTCGAAGTGGGGAGGGTTGTACTCTTATACTCGGATACCTAGACGTGCACGTATGAAGATAATGACGAATCTGAATCCGATGAAACGGATATATATTTATTTATATATTCTTTATTGCACACCAAAAAAAACATTAACAATGAAACACACATGTTATTGTAGTGAGCATGGTCCGAGCATTAAAATTGAAAATCGCGCGGACATTTCTATATGGTTCGGACCAACATAATGATGACTAAATAATCACATCCCCTTAAACCTGTATAAACGCAAAGACATTTAAAGAAATCCATTATCAAGCGTGTTCCAGGAAAACTTCGTCATATTCATGCTATCACAGGCAATTGTTTAAGTTGTTGCGTACTACATAACTCACACTTGATTGACAAGATCACTCATATATTTAATTATAGCCTAGCGTATGTCATTATATCCGAGTGGTTTGGTGGTCGGAATTTGGAGTCAAGAGACCCGAGCTCGATCCATAGGTGTTAGGCGCGTACCAATGGGTTTTGCAAAAACTTATTATGTACACTTCTGTCGTTGGCTTGGACGAGCCGAGTGGTTGAGTGGTCGGAATTTCAAGTCAAGAGACTCGAGTTCGATCCCCTGGTGGCAGGCTCGTTACAATGGGTTTTTTAAAAACTTAATTACGAATTATATCGTTGGCTTGGACATAAAGACGGCGGCGGACTCACCAAATGTCACATTGTCCCGAAAATATCTTCGGTGGAAGGTGGGTCGAAGGGATTTAATTGTCTAGTCTACCCCTGTATTGAGGATTGCGCGAAGATATTTATTTATAGCTCAGCTAACTATAGTGAACATTGTATGTTATGTTGTAAATGTTATGTTCTCATATCGAAACAAGCAACAATCCGGTCGCGTACCTTGTTAGGTATTCCACCGTATTCCGAATTCGATATCGTTAATTAGATAAACGTCGTAGGCGTGGATTCCCAATACTTCACGCAATGCCCAATACAGGGGTAGACAGAGGTCAAGTCTAGACAATTAAGTCCCTTCGACCCACCTTCCACCGAAGATATTTTCGGGACAACGTGACAGGTGGTGAGCCCGTCGCCGCCTTTATGTCCAAGCCAACGATGAAATTCCTACATAAGTTTTTGAAAAACTCATTGGTACTGCCACCAGGGGATCGAACTCGGGTCCTTCGACTCGAAATTCCGACCACCCAACAACTCGGCTATCGTGACTTTTGATTTTTTTTGCGTGGATTCCATAATAATAAATAATACATTCATTTATTCCTCGGAATATGGATAACAGGGTCTTTTTCTACGCAGAAGTTCGACGTATAATATTATCTGAGATCCGGGGTTCAATTTCCAAACGGGTAAATGTAGAGCCACCACTCGTGTCAGTGTTTGTCATGCCTTCCTCGTTTCCGATTCCGTAAGTGCTTTAGCTGCTTACTTTGGGATCAGAGCAATGTATGTGAAGTTGTACCTACGAACCTATGTATGTAAACATGTATGTATGTCTCACACACCTATTACACTTTTCAAGGTTAGCCTCCAAGAAAAAAAATTAAAACGTTACGTCACACATAACCAGGTTCGCCTACCTACTCGACATGGATGGAGTTATCGCAAACTGGAATTGATACAAATAAAGAAAATTAAAACGTAATTGTCTTTAATGGCAAAGCAATACAATTAAAAAGCGTAGATTAAAAGCGCATTATATGTAATAAAATCGATTGAGTGAGCGAGAGGTCATTTATGCGAGGATTAGGGTTGCCAACTTTTCCTTTCGGCCTAAAGAGACAGACTGTTTTAAAATAAAATAAAACACGATTTTTCATTTTCCAGCGAGCAGAAAAATAAATATTATGGAACTATGGTTGACACGTCTAAATCTAAAGTACAGCAATTTTAATTCAAATAGATCAATTAAGGAGTCCTTTGTTATTTTAAAATGTATTTGTATGTTATGTAAATTCATGCCTTTATAATTTAACTATGAATATTATATATAATATATAACATTAAGCAGATTGGCGATGGTAGTAACACACACAAACGCAGCTGCTGGCCATTTGTCGGTAGCCGATTACATTTTCAAAGCTTTTCCGTTAATCGCCTCTTGCGACGCCCACGGGAAGAGAGGTGGTGGTGGCGTTAAACTTACATCGATACTACACAATGGTATGGATGAATGGACAGATTTTATGTTTAAATTTATATTTATATATTGCAATTAAATATTTAAGTTGTCTAAGTTATCTTTGCTACATATTCTTCTAATTAGAGGTCTAGACAAAGTAGTCCCCACGACCCACATTCCACCGGAGCTGATTTTAGGACAACGTAACAAGTGGAGGGCCAGTCGCCGTCCTTACATCCAAGCCAACGATATAAATAGTACATCAATTTTGAAAAAAGCCTTGGGAATCGAGCTCTGGTCTCCTAATTCGAATTCCGATCAACCAACCACTCGGCCATCGTGTCTTTATCGAATATCAATTAAGGTTTTCTGACAAGAGCGGGACCGTCGGCCGCTGGACGGCCGGGCGTGTGGGCGTAACCGATAGACGAACGGTCACTGCTCACATGTGCGGCCAGTGAATGGCGCGATTGTTTTCTGTACTCCTAGTTTTAACTCGATAATGGACCATTTACTATTCTATTAGACGATGCACTCGGAGGTTAATATTTCTACTGAACTCTGGTGAGGTCAGATGATAGCCGAAGTAGATCCAAGAATAAGCAAAATGGTTAATTAGCAAATAAATAAACACACATACATAGATAGTGACAACGTCACTTACATTGCTCTGATCCCAAAGTAGCAATGGCACTTGTGTTATGAAATCGGAAAAAACAAAGGTAACACAAACATTCATACCCGAGAAAATGTAGAAAGTGTGGTTTTTCTACATTGACCCGTCCAAGAACGAACCCGGGACCTCAGCGTGTATGTCATTCGTCCACTGAGGTCATCAAAAAGTGAAATGAGCAATTATGTTAAAAAACGGTAGAATGTATGTTTGTAAGTGCGAATTAAGTGTTAAAGTTTTGAAAATGACATTATATTCTACAACTTCCACCAGCAATTTCGCATGATATTTAAAAAAAATATAGGGAGATATTAACACAATCAAACTAACTTAAAGGCCTATATTATTTCACTATTTACAAGTCCACTGTAGAACATAGGCATCACCAGAAAGCAGGATTTGTTGGGTCTGGTATTTTTTATTTGAATATCCCACTATCTGTCGGGAGTCATTGCTATTGTCAAAGCTTTACTACACCCTCAGAAAGAATGAACTAAAATAATTCTATCAATTAAATCGCACCAACCAAAAATTTGCCAATTGTTTTACTGGGTAGTTGTTTAAATTGCTTAAGGCAGAACTTTCTGCCTATAGCGGTCTTTTCACCGCTTGAATTCCAAATTTAAAAGTAACCAGGTACAAGTGTACGTAAGATTAATTATATTAATACGCTATAAAATTCTCACGGCAGACCGCGCGTCCCGTGCGGCGCCAAACGAGCGCAAGACACGACCGACCGTTTCTATCGATCCTGAATTATAACAAACTATCGCAACACATGCTAATTTCAACGACATTCCTCAACTCCTTCGAAATGGCATAAAGTCCACTGCAGGACATAGATGCCTCCAGTACGGAAGGCTAAAACATCATTTCTCGCCCCTTCGAAATGGCTTGTAGAGAAATGGACTGCAGGACATAGGCCACATATTGTCATAGTGGCCACGCTGGACAAGCGGATTGGCGATCGCAGTACCAGACATCCAAATCATTTATAAGAATGTACATTCGTTTATCGATAGTCATTTTTAATCTACCACCATTTCGTAATGAGGTTCCTCTAACGGAGAAGAAACAGGCGAAAGAAACTCCGTAGGTATCCCCTTTTTTTGTCAATATCTTTGGCGTTACACTTTAGACCCTGCTGCCTGTCACCGGTGTGCTGAATTTTGTTCTGGTAGTTTTTTATATGGTTATTCTGTTAGCTGTCGGTAGCCAATAGACTTCAACTCTTTCTTAGCAGTATCTCCACCCCCTTTCTTCCTGTGGATGTCGTAAGAGGCGACTAAGGGTCTAAAATACCGCTAAGCTACCGACCCATTATTGACTATGGGACCAGACCAGTGTCGGGCAGTAACGTCGAAGGTGCTAAATCTGCTTACCACGCGTGGCGATTACTACCCAAACCATCCCTTACGTTAGAGGCCTACGGTCCTGCAGTAGACTTATACAGGCCGTAGCCGTGATGATGATGAATGAAATTTCGAAACTACCCACTAACTCCTCTCATAATAGGATGACGAAAACCACGAGACAAACTACACTACACGAAACGTTTGTTCGTCACTTTAAAAAATGGACTCCTTTTTAGTATGCATCACTAATTCGTGAATAATCCATCGACGTTCTCAATATACATAAATAGATGATCTAGAAACCGGTCCCGTTAAATACAAGTTTTAACTTTTTAATCCACTTTTTTGTTATTACCGATACTTTCGAGAGAACTACATATATTTTTAAATAACATTTTACGATACATAAAAATAAATTTATATTATTTTTATCTGTTATATTGATTTTTGACGACCTCCGTGGACGAATGGCGTAAACACCGGTTTTCAAGGTGTCGACATCTCTCTAGAAAAACCATTTTCTCGGGTCTGGGTGTTTGTGATGCCTTTGTTATTTTCGATTCCCATACCACAAGTGCTTTAGCATCTTACATTGGGATCGGAACAATGTATGTGATGTTGTCCCTATTTATATAGGTATGTATTTATATTTTAAAGATAAATTTCGCCAACGATTTTTATCTCTTATAATACTGGTCGAAATTGCTAGAAAGTTTACAGTTACATATTTTCAATTCGATACCAATCCTATCAAATTTAAAATTTAGTTTCCCGGAAAATCAAAATGTTATATCGTGAAATTTCTAAATTCATGGACAACATCCGGCACAGCATCGTAAATTTTCAGAAATGGACCCTATTACACACTACAGTAAAATTTGTTTTTAAAAACTGGAACCTATAATTTCACAGTAAACCGTGGGAAGGCCGGATAATGCCAAAATAACCTTTCTAACGTAATGTACTAAGAAAATCTTATTTTAAACGTATTTTCAGAGATAGAATATAAAAAAGCTTATAGTTCTCAAAGATAAAATTATATTTAGGAAGAAATTAATAAACATTATGCATATAATGTTCATTAATTTTTTTTATTTTCTTTGTGTTTGACTTGCGGCAAACACAAAAAAATTCTACTTGGCTGCAAATGGTGTAGTACTGTTCTAACTGGCAATATTTTATCTAAGTTTGACTTTTGATATTGATATTAATGTATGTATTGTTATGATAGTGATGACACTGGCACAAACTGTAATTTTTTTTTTTTAACCATAAAGAAATAAAAAAGAAATTACGCCATTTATAGCGTCACGTCACGTTCCATATTCGAATCGAAGCCTCACGCTACCTTCACCCACTAAAACTTGGCTCTGTCGTAACAAAGATATCGACTTTGGGCTCGGGCTTGGTATCCACTACAAAATTATTTCGTCAGTCTACATTAGTATTATATAAAGGTAAACGTATGAGGTAATCTAACCGATTCTGAATATTCTTTTACTAACAGATAGCAACTTTATCCCTTACCACTTAAACATAATTGTTAGTAAATATAAAATCTTCACGCCATTCCCAATACTGAGGTAGACATTGGTATAGACAGTTAAGTTCTTTCGACCCTCCTTGCACAGTAGATTTTTTTTGTACAACGTGACAGATGGTGAGCCTGTCGCCGTCTCAATGTCCAAGCCAACGATATAATTGGTGCAGACCTGCCTCCTGGGATCAAGTTCGGGCCTCTTGACTCGAAATTCCGACCACCCAACCACTCGGCTATCGTGACTCATAAAAATATGCATTATAATAAAAATATTAAAACATTTAAGATCTACATAATACAGCCGATGCCGCGGGAAAAAAAAATTTTCTGTCTTGCCCACAAAAGTAATATGCAAATTTCGTATATTCACGCCACACCTCCGTATTTTATACGTGTACTAAAATCCAACGTAATCGGTGTAGTAGATTGGGAGAAAAATTATTGTGACTGATGGACAGAAGAAAACACGAGCGGGTTCCATTTTTATCAGTACGGTTTTTATCAATTGCGCGGAACCCCAAGAAGTAGTAAGAACGCAAAACCATTCGGTTTGAACGTGCCAGCACAAAAACAAGCGCGACAAGCGGCGGCGGCAAGGCCGAGGCCGACGCGACGAGTGGCTCACCTGGTTGGTTATGTCATAGACGACAATCGCCGCCTGCGCTCCGCGGTAGTACATCGGCGCCAAGCTGTGATACCTGCAACGGACAACACCGTGTCAAATGTATGTAAACAAAACAAGTGTTCAATTGATACGAATATAAAAATAAATAAATAAATATCTTCACGCAATCCCCGATACAGGGGAAGACAGAGGTCTAGTCTAGACAATTAAGTCCCTTCGACCCACCTTCCACCGAAGATATTTTCGGGACAACGTGACAGGTGGTGAGCCCGTCGCCGACTTTATGTCCAAGCCAACGATGTAATTCGTACATAAGTTTTTTTGAAAAACTCATTGGTACTGCGTCCTGGGGATCGAACTCGGGTCTCTTGACTCGAAATTCCGACCACCCAACCACTCGGCTAACGTGACTGCATTTAACGAAATTAATTTAAAGAAATTAGTAAAGTAAAGAAATAAATAAATATCTTCACGCAATTCCCAATGCAGGGGTAGATAGATCCAAATCGAATCGATCCTTTAAAGAAATTCATCGGCTGTTATCGGCTGAGTCGACCCGACAGCCTAGTTGGTAGTGAATTAGCATTTGGAGCTAAGGGTTGCGAGTTCGACGTCCGATAGGCGAAAATATTTGTGTGATGAATATGAATGTTCGTACGAAAGTTATGGACGTTTAAATGTATATATAAAAATATATAGAAAGTTAACACATAAATATGTAATTATATTGTACCGTTGCTTTGACAATTATATGGCGATAGGCTCACCACCTATCACCTACTGTCCCAAGTAAACTTCGGTGAAAAGTGGGTCGAAATGACTTCATTGTCTAGACCTCTGCCTAACGTAAAGATAAAAAGTCTAAAGCTGACGGGATTCGGTCCCACGACTTCCACCGTACCTTGTATCGACAAGGTAAAGAGCACATCGGCTCTAACCTCCGAACCACTGTCTCACTTGCATCTAATCGAAATTACAAACTTGTGTCGTGCGCCTCTTAGGCCCGCTAGCGACATCTACCAGAAGTTTTATTTTTAAAACCCGGTTAAATTGACTAAATATTGTACGTTGCACGTCGCACGAATAACCTGATATAGTGCAGAGACTGACGTTAAGAGCCATTAACGAAGCCAAAATAAGGTTAGACTTCAACTTTAGTAGTACCGTTTTGAAATAGAGCAAGCAAACATTATTTTTATAAGTATACATAGCATAGTAAAGGAAATAGTTTGAAAGGTTGTCTGGAAGTCATGCATCGCTTTCAAATGATATAGCCGCCCATTATGCTTCCATTAAATACCGTTTTACAGGTTATGTTAAGCAATAGTGTTCTCCCTTTCCCTCTATCTATCTCTCCCTGTCTAGAAGTTAGATCGCACAAATTCAAAATCGATAAATATTTTATGATTAATTATATCTAATCGTAATAGTCGCGATAGCCGAGTGGTTGGGTTATCGGAATTCGAGTCAAGAGACCCGAATTCGATACACTGGTGGTACCAAAATTTTTTATATAATAATAAACGATTTATTAAGAGAACGACAGCCTTACCGCCTGTCGCGTTGTCCCAAAAAAAAGCTTCGCGTTAGGTGGGTCGGAACGACATAACTGTCTGGTCCTCTGTCCACCCCAGTATTGGGAATAGCATGAAGATATTTTTTTAAATACTTCACGTGTCACAACTATGCAACTTGACACAACAAGAATAAAACGATAATCAATGTTACAATTGGACAATTTCAAATCAGACAAAACTGTTGACACTATAGAGGTAAACAGGCTACTACGTAATTCTTAAGGCACGGACAAGTTCAAGACATTTAAGTTATAAATGGAAATTTTATATACAAACCATTTTTTATCAATAACAATTTTATATTTATAAACGTTTTATAATAATAATTAGTCACGATAGCCGAGAGGTTGGGTGAACGGAATTCGAGTCAAGAGACCAGGTGGTGGGCTCGTACCAATGGGTTTTTTCCAAAACTTATGTACGATCTTAAGCACATCCTTATATCGCTGGCTTGGACACAAAGACTGCGACGGGCTCACCTATGTCGCTGTCACGTTGTCCCAAACATATCTTCGTTGGAAGGTGGGTCGAAAGGACTTAATTGTCTATTTACTCTGTCTATTAGACCTCTGTATTGGGAATGGCTTGAAGATATTTAGATTTTTCTCGTTAGCAGCTCATAAACCGACCGTAGCTGTTCAAAACCATTTTCCATTGAAATTAGGGAATCGGCCATTTTGGGCTGGTATTATTCGAAATTGTTATTCCGGTATCTATCGGCAGCGAAATGCATTTCGTGGCCTTTCCCACAGTAGCCTTTTACAACACCCGAGGGGAAAATGGGGGCTGTATAATCGTACGTCGTAAACAAACGCATTTATAAATAAAATATGTTTACGCATATCCCAATCCTGTTATAGACAGAGGTCCAGACAATTAATTCCTTTCGTCTCACCCTTGACTGTTGATATATTTTTGTAGTGAGTTTGTCGCCGTCTTTATAACCAAGCCAACGATATAGTCAAGGATATTACTATTTTTATTAATATCGATAATGTCGGAAACTGGTTTATTTCCACAAACAAAGCAACGAATACAAGAGTAAGCATTACATTCATAACTAGGCATAACAAAGGAAGCATGCGGTATGTTGCCGTTTCCGACATGTGTGTATTATCAGTACAAACGCAGGTCAGTTTTACAAAAGAAGCAGAAGTTTACAATATCTTTGGATGCCTCTTACACCCACGGGAGGAAAGGATCTATTATTTTTAAACAAACCCCCTTTAACGGGCAAAGACGTAATAAGGTATTTTTAAAATAAACACACACAACTTAACAATTACATAATTGTTAAGTAAAGTTTGCGAATGCATTAAACTTCGCACCTACTTTGTATAATGCTGCCGTATCAATTCGCTTCACTTTATCACCCCACTAGTATTTGCCTGCGGATTCGCCCGCGTAACGCTATTTTTTTAAAGTTATTGCGAGAAATATACCCAAAAGTTTAAAAAAGTAAACCCTCCAGAATTACATCCATCTCTATAAGTACGAAAATTTATTGAAATCATTTCATCAGTCAATCTATTTCAGCCAAATCTGTTTCAACCATGACAATAATATAAATAAATATCTTCACGCAATTCCCAATACAGGGGTAGACAGAGGTCAAGTCTAGACAATTAAGTCCCTTTGACCCACCTTCCACCGAAGATATTTTCGGGACAACGTGACAGGTGGTGAGCCTGTCGCCGTCTTTATGTCCAAGCCAACGATGAAATTCGTACATACGTTTTTTGAAAAACTCATTGGTACTGCCACCTGGGGATCGAACTCGGGTCTCTCGACTCGAAATTCCGACCACCCAACAACTCGACTATCGTGACTTCAACCATGACGATCATCAAAAACTGTGACCTTCACCTTATTGATGATTGACTGTACCAATTTTAATTAAGAAATTTATTATAATTTATTAAAAACGCTATCTTTACTATGACAAGCTAAACTTAGTTCACTGTGGTACTAAAATTATTCTAATAGCGTCAATTGCTTAATGGGTTTTAAAAACACTGACTTCGAAACGGTACGTCGCAAGCTCGAGCTCATTTTTTCTATTTGCAGCTCTTTTATTATATTACAAAGTAATATCTCAATCTGTATAAAACTGTTTTAAGCTTAAATTGGTTACTTAAAATTAATATTAGTAATCTAAGAGGTACGTAAGAAACGTGACCCTTGGTGATGTGTTGTCTCTGTCTACCCCGAGGGGAATGTATTCATTATGTATTTATGTAGAATTACTGACATTCTTATTAAAAAAAATCAAGGTCTCTGTTATATTTCCGTAACTACTACAGTCGGTAGGCAGTATAATTGACGTAAAATGTGTAGCGAATTTTGGGCTTAATCATTGTCACAAATTAGTTGAAGCGAATGGAATATTACAACAATTTCATAAAAAGACCCACCTTTCACAGATGAAATTTTTTTGGGACAATGAGACAGGGGTGAGTCTGTAACTGCTGTGTCCATTGAAAAAACTTATGTACGAAGTTTAGAAAAAACTTATCTACAATTGAGCCTACCTCCTGGGGATGGAACACGGATCTCCTGACTCGAATTCCGGTCTCTCATATATATAGGATTCTCATATATATAGGATTCTCATATCCATAGTGACTATAACGACCCTCCCTCTGGGAGATGTGTTCAGCCATTAACAATGTAATTAACATCGTGAGAAAGAGACAACCACTCACCTCTCCTGCCCGGCCGTATCCCAAATCTCGAATTTAACGGTCGTATCATCGAGACAGACGGTCTGGGTGAGGAACGCCGCACCGATCGTGCTCTCCTGGTACTCGTGGAACTGGCCCTTCACGAAGCGCAGCACCAGCGAGGACTTGCCCACCGCAGACTCTCCCAGCAGCACCAGCTTGAACTGGCACACCTTGGTCTGTGGCGCGCCGTTCGGCCGCTGTGACGCACCGCTCCTGTTTGTGTGTGTTGCCATCGCCTGTCAAACAGACTCCGTTTTATCCAACGGGCACAAGCGCTAACATAACTTGTAGCACGAGTCAAACTCTCATCGAAGAGCTCAAGAACACATTGAATTGTTTTTTTTTATCATCTCATATGAAAAACAAGCTGTGAGTTTGTAATTAGTTTCCTTATTATTCCATTAGTCAAGTGAACAGTTGCTTTTAGGCAATTAAATATTGAAAAGTAAAAATTTGTTAATCAGCTTTAGATACAATTAGTAGTAGTTGTATTAGATACAATTACTATTAAATGAAGTGTTACAAAAACCTCCCTTAAGTAAATCAACAGTCAAAATCAATTATTTTTGAGGCTTTATCGGACACTATTTCCTAACACAGGGGTAAGCAGAGGTCAAGACAATGAAGTCCAATAGATCCACTTTTAATTTTGAAATACTAAAATTATGTTAAGTGTAGTTTAATAATTACACATTGCTAATAGAATGATGCTATAGGTGTGTGGTGTACAGCTTTGTAATCTACGCACCTATATTACATAGACAATTTATTGTGATAAACATTACGGTTAAAGTTTGGTAATGTTAGCATTGAAAATATACAAATCATTTTCTATATAATATCTACAATATAACATGTGCTTTGGAACATCATCAACACATTCTGAAATAACATTTTATATTCTAGGATCTTTCAACTACCTTTACATTATAATTCCCCAAGATTCAATATGAACAACTTTTACACTATCTGTAAAGAACTTTTATCATCACAAGATGATGAGTTAAACAGGAAATAAATAATCTCTGTTGGCTTTTGTTAGCTTCTGTTTTGTTCATTTGTAAACCATGGAACTGTCTATAAATTATATTATATTCTGTATACCAATAAAAAATAAAGAAAATTTTAAGGTTGGCCTTAGGGGTTCTCATGCAGTTCAGTTTCTTTAGGATTTGTATTCCCGGCTCATTCATAGCCTTGTTCTAAGAGTGTTAATAGAAATATTCTTTTAACCTATACTATCCCACTGCTGGGTAAAGGTCTCCTCATATGCTTCCAAACAACTCGATTTTAAATAAATATATGTGTAAATACAAATGTAATCTTTTTTTATAGACAAAGAATTAAATAAAGAAAAGAAATAAGTGGTATTTATTATTTTAACAAAATACATGTTACTGTTGCTCAAAGAAACTCATTATCATAGGTATAACAAAGGACTGCTCTAATAATGCCATTGACTTATTCATGATGTGATTAAATGATGAGATAGAGCAAATTAACACACACAACATAAATTAATTTAAATTAAAAGAGATTCACCTTACATACCTGGTGGTATTCTCAAAAAATTTAACCTTATCATAGTGAAGTGTCAGTTAAAAAAATAAAAAGGAAAAAATCCTGAAGAAATTTACATGGAGTTCAACATGTTTTATGGTACCTCATAAGTAATACATATTTATACATAAAAACATTAAGTAGCATTAAGTAAATAAAGAAATATAAATGTAAATTAAAATATAAATTAATTGAAAGGTTATCTCAGCCACAGTTTACCCCAGTATAGGAAAATGAGTAAAGTTAAAAAAGTAGTAAAACTGGAATCAATTGAGTACACAATGTTAAACTAACTGTAACTCACCTGCTAACAATGAAACAAAAACACAATTAGACACCATTGACTGTCTACAAGAATGTTTGGTAAAATCGAAAAGAAAATAATCTTATGAATTGTCTGAAACTGTCTGAGAACAACAATCGCAATAAAGAATAACACCTAAGAGCGGTAAACAAGGACGTGTTATCTTTCCGTGCTATCATAGTGAAATCACAAAGAAACAATGGCACTTTATCTGCGATTATTTGGCGTTTGCGGGACCTACAATCACAGTTTTTTTTCTAACAAATTATCGGTCGCAGACAAGAGCGCGTCTGCTGCAGTGATGACTAACCGTATCTGCCCGTATCAGTCCATTTCCTTCCCAATTTGAACACTATAAATCGCCCTCAACCAAATCAGCTGGACAATAAATTTACGAGACCGCGACGTTTGATTATTAAAATATACAAGAACGAAACCACTTATGCACAAATACTTAGGAGAAATCCAGCTTAAATGAGTTCATACTTGAGTTTATTCAATAAAATGACGCATTTACTTGATTATAAAGAAATGATAGACGTACCCTCCCTGTTACTAAATAGACGATATACACTTATTGATGGGCGACAAATCCTCAGTGAGTCGCCGTGATGCCAAAAATCACATTAATCACACAATGACGCAAATTAAATCATCAATCTGTAAAGCTAAACTGGAAAATCTAGCACAGAAATGCGAAATGTCCACGAGCAAACATGGAAGCGAGAGAACGAGCAAGATGATTCTTGAAAATATGTCTATGAATCTCTATTGTCTATGTTGAAATTTTCGATCAATGCAATTAGAGATTTAGTTGAGTAGGATAAACAATAAAATTTAGTAATGAATAGATCAAAATACTATCAAGTTTTACTTATAAATAAAGAATTATTGGGTGTTAGATTGGAAGTAGTAGTACAGACGGCATAAACTGCGGTGTTTCCCATAGAATAAAAATTATAAAATATTACATAAAAATATAATATCCGACACTAAATAAAATCTGTTTGATTCGGAACTTTGAGCCAAGTATAAAATATAAAAAAGAATAATTAGAAATAGTGATATGACTTGCATGAATTACTAGGTATTGCTTACCTTACCGTATAGTAGTATATATAATTATTGTTGTATATGATACAGTATTATGAGGAGAAAACGAAAACGATATTCATTATGTTAATCTGTATACTGCTATTACTTTCGCTTGTAAAATGTGACAAAAAAAAAAATATTGTAATACTATGTTATTAATATATCGGAGAGAACCAATATTACAATTCTAGAACGCAATCTACCACCAATATCAATCACGTACCGCCAACATATCTTGACATTAAATTCTGACAGTGATTGACTGTCAAACTAAAGTCAATGTCTACTTGAATCTATGAACAAATCTATGAATTGTAAAAAAATACATGTGTATTTTGTGCAAAGTCGTATTGTAAAATTTATTTGGTATTAACATTTAAGATTGTTTCAGTACATGTAATAGGACGTATATATACTTTGAAGATTAGACAAAATTAGATTATAAAAGGTTTGTATAAAATTTGTGAAAATGAAGATAACGAGATACAAAAAAGTACAAAAGTATCTTAAATTCTATTACAATAATTACGGCTTCCACCAGCCGTACCAAGTGCTTCTAGATGGTACATTCTGTTTTGCAGCTTTTAAAGTAAGTCCGTACTTTTATATGATCTCTGACTGATCGTGGAGAAAACTTAGTTTTGTTTACTGCTCGGCTCTGAACAAATCAAAATCTATACAAGGAAAGCAAATTTATTCTAATAAGTTAATAACGGTACATATAGCCGCGCTGCTCTGTTCACTAAAAAGTTAAACTGTTACTTATGTATTTAAAAAAAAAACAAATATTGTTAATTAAATTGTAATACATTACATGAAAATTAACCGCCTTTTATGTGAATAGGTGGAGTTTGTAATTTTATATATTTATAAGTGTGTATGTGACTCCTACATTTGTATCACACTTGTTTTATAAAATGTGTACTTATTGTTAAGATGAACTTATAACACTTAGTACAGAATCCACCATAATAGAAGATAAAACATCCTTTTAAAATAATAGAATATGCTTTGTTTTGACATACATAACCATATTGCCTGTACAGAATGGACAGTAAGTACCGTCGCAATGGTCGTCTGATAGACATTGTGGATGAGGAATGGCGGGCGGAGCAGCTCCCTCATGAGGACATCCAAGTTCCTCTAGAAGAGTTGCCCGATCCAGAGGCGGACAGTGCTGATTCTCATCTTTCTCTCAGAGAACAGAGCATGCGTTGGCTGGAGAACTTTCCCGAGCCTGCTTGCAGTAATCAAAACTAGGTATTCTATTGTCTATGAATATAATTTTACTTTTTTATTTTATATTATTTGTATTTGAATACTAGCAAAACCTGGCCTAGCTTAGCTGTGGCTCTATTTATGAAATAGCAATATTATATTTTTATATTTGTCATATTTCAGCCATGAATTATGTTTGCTACACATGCATAGCAAGGGTGAATTTGCTATGGTTGCCAAAAGGCCAGTAAGATGTTTGGTAGTTTATTTACAATGTAGAATAGACAACTAATTTAGATTCCCAACTAAAATTCATTTCTTTAATCTTTAATTCACTTCTTTAATGGCCATATGGTAACGGTGTAAGAACATTGCCACTCCCTTTCTTCCCATGGGTGTCATAAGAGGCGACTATGGGAATCAGCCTTGAACATTGTTATGGTAACCTATAGATGGCGGGATAACCATCTCTAAAAATATCTGAACAAAATTATCATGAATAGTCATGATAGCCAAGTGGTTGGGTGGTTGGAATTTCGAGTCAAGAGACCCGAGTTCGAGCCCCAGGTGGCAGGCTTGTACCAATGGGTTTTTCAAAAACTTATTTACATATCATCATAATAGGCTGTTAGCTACAATAGGTGGCCATAACAGAGCATAAATAACCGGTTTACACGTTTGAAGTTATATGGCAATGGGATATATCAGTTTTTTCTAATATACACCAATTTAATTTACTTCAAATCCAGAAAGTAGTCACGATAGCCGAGTGGTGTGGTGGGTGGTCGGAATTTCGAGTCAAGAGACCCGAGTTCGAGCCCCAGGTGGCAGGCTCGTACCAATGGGTTTTTCAAAAATTTATGTACGAATTACATCGTTGGCTTGGACATAAAGATGGTGACGGGCTCACCACCTATCACGTCCCGAAAATATCTTCAGTGAGAGGTGGGTCGAAGGGACTTAATTGTCTGGACTTGACCTCTGTCTACCCCTGTATTGGGAATTGCGTGAAGATATTTATTTGTTTATTAATTTTATTTATAAAATTATCAGACTGAAGATGGGCAGCAGCGTCTAAGGTGCGAGGTGTCCGATACTCGCGATCTCCAATCCGTTTCCCAAGCGTGGCGATTACGGCAAATCCTTCCTATGGCAGAGGCATTATATTATTATGGGAGAGGCATCATATTAGGACATACTTAATCTAGCTCTTTCAAATGTCATTAATTTAAAGTTTTTATTAATATTTTTTTAAATAACGATTACAGGAACAGATCAACATTAGAGAGCAATTACCGAAATATTTAAATGGGCAAGCGAAACTATTAACAACCAGATGCATTATAATAGAAACTGAAAAAATATCTAAAAAGACACACGGAGCTCTGACTATATTGAAACAATTTGGTATCCATGAATGTGGTCATAAAGAACCTGTAACAGGATCGCAATGTATCAAGTCCATGATCGGCAGTAAAAATGAAAAGCATTATATTCTGGCATCGCAGGATAGGGATTTGCAGGAAAAAATGAGAGAAAAACCAGGAGTGCCACTTCTTTACTTACATAATAAGTCGCCGACACTTGAGAAACCCTCAAAGGCAAGTTACAGCAAAGCTGGCCACGTGTTAGAAACAAATTTTACATACATAAGTGAAACACAAAATGAAGCACTAAAAACAATGAAAAAGGCACTAGGAGTTGAAGAAAAAGTGGAAGAACCGAAAATAATAGTGAAAAAGAAGAAGACACACAATCCGAATCCTTTGTCTTGTAAAAAAAAGAAAAAGAAACCGAGCGTCAATAATAAAAATATTAATAAAAAAGAAGATGGCGTTAAAGAAGGAAAAATTAGAAAACGAAAAAAAGTTCGCAAGCCTAAAATAGAATTAAGCGAATCAGTGGTAACTTAAATAAATTGAGTTAAATCTATAAAAATTGTTTTATTTCGAAATATCCATATCCTTGCTATTTTTACGCACGCAAAAATTTAACATACTAGCGGTAATCATCGAATTATATTTGCCACGAATCACTTTTCTTTTCATCTAACGAGTGAAGCGAGAGTGAACGCACAAGTGACACACACATAAAGATACAATTACCTATTCACCCACATTAACTACTAGGAGCATAATTTTGCTTAAAAGGGGAAACCAATTTTAACTTTGACATGTGTTAAAGAAAATAAATGTTATTATTATATTATACAGATAAATTAATTTAAAAATTCATAGACTCCTCTACGATGCAATTTGTAAAGGAATAATAAACTTAGGGTGTCTAACATGGAATTTTCACCATGGGAGAAAATGGTGAAAAATTTTGTAATATTTTATTATTGTTATATAATTTTATGTTAATTTTTCATACTAAGTATACATTAAAATCAACAAGTTGCATGGGCATATGGTTAAATACAACTGAAAATCAAGGAAGAATAAAGTTTGTCCAAAGCTTCCATGTTAAAGCTTCCATGTTCCATGTTATCTGGGATATTTATTGATAAAAACAAAAGGACAAATAGATCAAAATAATTTTTCAAACATTAAAATTCCAATAACTTATTTCATATTAAATGGCCAGGTAAATTTTAATCTGTACACTCCAAAACATAGTACATGTATTAATGCAATGTTACTTAGATATAAAGTATGGAAATGTGTCAATATATCGAAGCTCTCGTCGGGTGCAAACACTTCGCAGCCGTCTGGAGAATCCTAAAAAAAATAAGATGTAATTTTAAGCTATCAGCTCGTAAACTTTTTTGGGCGTCATAATGTGTAATAACAATCCAATACACACTATTACACGAACCGTAAGCCGAAACAACCTTTTCAATAAAATCTATTTTGAACAATGTGCTTCGAAACATCCAGTCACCGAGACAGCGTGAAAAATGGTTTTCTATAATGATCCACCCGGGAATCAAGCCCGGGACCTCAGAGCCAGCGAAACCATGAAAGCCTAACGATAATAAACAATTCAATGATAATTAATTACACTCTTCATTATCATGACAATAGGCTGTTCTACAATAAGTGGCCGTAACTGAGCATAAATAACCGGTTCACACGTTTGAGATTATATGGTAATGGGATATATCATTTTTTTCTTCGTTATCTTGGACATAGAGACAGCGACAGGCTCACCACCTGTCACGTTGTCCCGAAAATATCTTCGGTGGCAGGTGGATCGAAGGGACTTAATTGTGTAGACTAGACCTCTGTCTACCCCTGTATTGGGAATTGCGTGAAGATATTTATTTTTTTTCAAATCCACAATCACCTCTATAGTATGGCGAATGACTAGTTCCTTAAAATATGACCATACGACCGCGGGAGACGTCCAGTAGTAACGTTTGAAATACAAATGCGTTTTTAGATAGATTGCCAACAGACAAGCCAATTTTCTCGCGTCGAAATCCCGCTGTGCAGAGTAGTCCACGGATTCGAGGAGCACATTGATTAGAAATGTTTTTTCAGATAAATGGTGATTGAGTACAATGTTCTTGTCAACCAAGTAATCACCTGCATAAGAAAGTTTCCATGAAAATAAATTAACATAACTGACACAATACATATAAAATTATAACCCGGTGTCATTTGATAGCGCAATGGCATATGGGTTTAGGATGCGGACTGTGAAACATAACGTCGCTGGTTCGGGCTCACCATTTGAATATTTTTGTACAATACCCCAAAAACAAGCATTGAAGGTTAATTTAAGTGGTTAAAAGCATTCCAAGAACTTATTTCATATTAAATGGCCAGGTGAATTTTAATCTGTACACTCCAAAACATAGTACATGTATTAATGCAATGTTACTTAGATATAAAGTATGGAAATGTGTCAATATATCGAAGCATCTCGTTGGGTGCAAACACTTCGCAGCCGTCTGGAGAATCCTAAAAAAAATAAGATGTAATTTTAAGCTATCAGCTCGTAAACATTTTTGTACAATACCCCAAAAACAAGCATTGAAGGTTAATTTAAGTGGTTAAAAGCATTATTATAGTTAACAGAGTGGTTGGGTGATCGGAATTTCGACTCAAGAGATCCTGAGTTCGATCCCCAGGTGGAAAGCTCGTACCAATGGGCTTTTTTCAAAACTTATGTACGAATTATATCGTTGGCCACCTGCCACGTTGTCCCGAAAATATCTTCGGCAGAAGGTGTGTCAAAGGGACTTAATTGTCTAAACTAGATCTCTGTCTAGCCCTGTATTGAGAATTGCGTTAGGATATTTATTTATATATTTATGAATCTTTGATGTAGTACCTACTTATTCTTAAAAAAAAAAAGGGTCAGTTGTCAACAAAAAGGGCAGTCACTAACACTATTTCACCTTCTGATAACATTGGAGACCCGGGATATACACTGCTGCATACTTACGTAACGTCATTTGAAAGTCCACTGTAGGCAAAAAACCTCTACGCAAGGAGGATTAACCACAATTGACAAGCGAGATGGTTATCTTTATCCATATTTTTCGAGATCATTATCCCGCCATTTAAAACAGCAACCACGAAAAACACTAAGCAACACGTGGAATCATACGACATCGTTAAAGTTTACGTTATCTTCGTAATACACAAAATTAGCTGAATAAACATATTTCTGGTTTAATTAAGAAAAATTATGATTATTATATTTTATTATACATTGGTCTGATCCCAAAGTAAGAAGCTTAAGTACTAGTACTATGGAATTAGAAACACCTAAAGTACCACAAACTCCAAGACCAGAGAAAACGTAGAAAAAGTGTTTTCTACATTAACCCGACCGAGAACCGAACCTGGGATATCAGAGATGGCGACACCATGAAAACCGATGTGTTCGCCTCTCGACTACGGAGATTGGAAGCATTTTATTAATATCTAATAATTATAGAAAAAAATCACGTTCAATCAAGTTTGATCTTTAAGGCTATACCAATGGGTTTTTTCAAAAACTTAGGTACAATTTATATCCATGGATTGGACATAAAAACGGCGACGGGCTCAACAACTCTCACGTTGTCGATAAAAATATCTTCGGTGGAATTTAGGTCGAGAGGACTCAAGACCTCTGTCCACCCCTGTATTGGGAATGGCATGAAGATATTTTTTATTTTATTGTAATAATTGTTATTATAATTACGCTCGGTAAAAAGATCTATTTATTCCGCCACCTGTTGCGTATATGAGCTGTTTCTTTACGCGTTTATTAATTACTATACCCATAGTAAAAATAGACTGGAAAAATCTCTATGCCGATAATACATGGTAACAAATAAGCAAACGTGTTTTTGTTGGACACCTAGATGATTCCTAAATACTGATTCCGTTTCCGTATCAGCGACTGCAACCATTCTAACTACATCCTCTTCGGTCACAAGTAACCCAATTAGAATGTGAGGCTTTTCTTCCCTTCCCGGTCTTTTAAACGGCGGTGCTTCGTTCTCTTTCAAAGAATGAAAGTAAGACGGCGCTGATTTCTGAACTTTGAGCTTCTCCACTTCATGTTCTTTACAAGGTACAATCGGCGTGGAGCTTGCTTTCATTCGAGTGTTATTTGAGCTATCAATTGTTGGTACACTAGTTCTAGATTCTACCGAGTCCATTATAATCGTAAAGGAATAGTTTATAATTACAGTAATATTTATTTATGTAACGATTTGATAGTGCATGTCACATAATATTCACAGATGAATAAGGCAATTAAAAATAACGTAATGATTATGTACTCTTTGATTTAAAACGTAGTGGTAATTTTCTCTTTTATATAAGGTATCAAATAGTATATAAGACATATTATTTGACAGTAAGATATATATAGTACATAAGTATGGAGCAATTCTTATAAGATAATATGCAGTTTGATTTTTGTATTTTTGGTTAAAGTATATAAAAATATGTTCTATGCATATAAAAAATTAACATGTGTAAAAATATTAATTTAGTAATAAATATTGACATTCATGATATCAGATTAATATGAATTGAGTTTATGGATTAAACTTACTACAGGATCGCACAGCTTTCTGAAATTTTAATCTTCCTTTTAAAATTTCGATTAAAAGCCTTAATAATGTAGTTTGTAATATAGAATAATAGAAAAAAAATTACAATTTTTTTTCTATAAATTTAGTAGAGCTATACTACATATACAATAAAAATTTATGTCTATTACCAATGTCCTTGCCAAGCGAAACATTCGACAAATTGTTATGAAAGGAATATGTCCGGCGGTGAACATTTAGAAGTATTTTAATGTGTATATGGCAAACCGCCAGAAATATACATATACGTAATTAAAGACTTTAAATAAAAAATCATTATTTAATTTTCCACAGTAGTTTTACAACTATATTACGATAACACGTAACACAAAGGAATATTTACAATAGTATTTCAAATTGATCAAATAAACTACCGCTTGTCTTTCTTAGAAACTGTTAAGGATTCTTGTGGTTTATCCTTGGTTGCAATATCAAATACGTCCCAATATCTCCCCCGTGTTTGCTGCTCATCGCTTTCACTACCACTATCACTTTGACTTTCTTTTCTGTTTTTCTTTTTTTTAATTGCTTCGTCAGATTTGCTTCCATTTTCCTTAGAGTGTTTAGTTTTTGTTTTATTTTTTTTAGTCTTTTTAGATTCGTCTTCACTACTACTGCTACTGCTGCTGCTGTCACTGCTGCTGCTGTCACTGCTACTGCTCTCACTGCTACTGCTACTATCTTTTTTGTTATGTTTCCTTTTATCACTTTTAGCATTTTTTATTTCGCTTTCACTTTCTTTACTTTTTTTACTCTTACTAGAATTTTCCTTCTCAGGTTTATTATTGGAGATGTCCTTTGTATTAGTATTCACTTCTTTGTTATTACGTTTATCTTTTTTTCTATTAATATCTTTGTCGCGTTCTTTGTCTTTTTCTTTTCTTCTCGAACTATCAGCATCCTCTCTTTTATATTCATTATCGGTATCTTTTTGTTTGTTACTCCGTCGATCACTTTTTGATTTACTGCTTCCGTGTTGTTCTTCTTCATATCGCTGTCTTCTGTCTCTAGGATCCTCTTGATGCCGTCTATACTCATCATTTTTCGTTCGTCTTCCCCTATCATTCTTTTCTAACCTATCGCTTCTTTTATCTTCATTGTTCTCTTGTCTTCTTCTATAACTCCTATCATCTCTATCTCCATTTCTAAACTCATGATCTGAAATCTGTCTTCGCCTATCACTGTAACTTTCCCGGTCATTATTTCTGTTATTCTCTTCCCGATCTCTTTTCGCGTCAAAATTGTTTTCTCGATTTCTTCTATATTCTTCTTTTTCAGTATCATTCCGCTTACTGTTTCGTCTGCCATCACGACTGCTTTGATCATCACTGTTCTTCTCTCTTGTTCTATCTCTCTTGTCATCTCTTCCAGAAGCAGCATTAGGTCTAGCAAAAGTATCCTTTTCTGATCTTTCTGACCTAGAGTTTGTACCACGGGCACCTTGGCCATAAGTTTCGTAAAAACCATCATGACCCCACCTCTCAGGTTGTGATTCTTTGTTTTTGTCATTTTTCGCATCATCCTGAGTTTTAGGTGATTTCTGCTTTTCCTTTTCTTTGGATTTCTTTTTTTTATCAGTTTTTTTACTTTTACTTTCATCTTCCCCTGATGATTCTGAAAGTTTAAATGAAATGAATATTTAAAACGTAGCCTTGAATTAAACATTAAATGAAGGCACAGTGCAGAGAGGAGAGGACCTGAATTCAAATGAGTAGATTAGAGTTCACGTTCGCGATTAGAATCTACATTTTCTCAAAACATAAGTATGAATGATCTGTATTGTAGAATTAGACGTGGGTGTCGTTCTTACGATTTCAAGACGGTCGCTACGTCGACAAGAGGCGACCGCCTTGAATACCGTAATGGCAGCGGTCAGATGGCGAGATAAATGTCTCGAAACATACCGGATCAAGATAAGTAGACCAGTGACAGGCCGCAACGTCTAAGATTCATGGCATTGAGTACTGAAATTGTTAACCAAATATAGAGTGTTAAAGCAAAATCGCGTTGCTGAAGAGATAGCCTGCAGTGAAATTTTACAGACCGTTATGTATGTATGTATGTGTGTATTCATGCATGCATGTCTCATTTACCTATTAAAGCCTTTTTTATTTACTTATAGAGACAATTCGCGCTTAACTTAGTATTGATTCATAGCTCGTGAACAAATATGGTTTTCACCATCATAATTTATATGTAATTTTTTTGACGACCTCCGTGGACGTGTGGCGCAAATACCGGTTTTCAAGGTGTCGCCATCTCGAGGTCCCGGGTTCGATTCCCGGTCAGGTCAATGTAGTAAAACCACTTTTTCTACATTTTCTCGGGTCTGGGTGTTTGTTAATGCCTTCGTAATTTCCGATTCCCATACCACAAGGGTTTTAGCATCTTACATTGGGATCGGAGCAATGTATGTCACTATCTATATGTGTGTGTATGTTTTTTAAAAAAAAAAAAAAAAAATTTTATAAGAATAGCAATTTTCTTTTGGTCGAATGTTTGTCAAGCAAGCAACAAACACAAAAATTTCTATTTTCATAAGCCGTTTTTAAAATATAATAAGAAAAAATCACCACTAGAACTTGAGTCACTGGATGAAGAGTCTTCCGAACTACTGGAACTTGAGCTCGAACTATCAGAACTTGAGTCCAATTTAATTTCTGTTATTGGCGGAGGAACATTCTGAAGAAAAATTGTATATTATAGAATTAAAAATCGACAATAGAATTTATTTTGTGAAAAAGAAAGCAAAGGGTAGAAAACAGGCCTCTTGCTTGTTTGCCCGCTTTTAACTGGATCACCAGAGAAGTTGCTCCTCGCATTACCACCAAGAATGTGGTGTTGTATTGTGGTGGGTGATGGGGTGAAGAAGAGGGAGTCTCACATTACCTCTCTACTATTCCTTATTAAGCCACTTTATTTATGCAACAGCAATTTTTATTTTTATTCATGAAACAGCAGGCTTAATAAAATTTTTGTACCTTTGGCATTTGCTTTAAATGTTCACGAAGTTCATCAGTTAGTCCCCCAAGGCCGATAGAAGTAAAGAAATTTATGGAGAAACGCGTGTTTTTTGGGTTGTCGCGTGGGAAGATTCCACCGAATGCTTCTTGTAATGTCCTAAAAGAAAGAGCGGAAAGTTAAAAAAAAAACAGAACTAATTCGATAAAAATACGACTCAACATTATGTTGGAATAGTTCATGCTGCAACAAAATAACACATTTGATTTTCATTGCTTTTTTTTTCCAAAGCATTTAATTTATACAATCATATTTGTAGGTAAAGTCTCATTGTCACGGCATGAGCTATTCCTAATTAGAACTTACGGATCCTTGAGGCGCTCATTTAACTTCTTTAAGCCCATGTATTCAGCCAGTTCTTGGAACAAAATCTTAATATAAATACGACTTGAACTCGTAGTGTCCTCCTCATTTAACCGCACACATTCCATCACCTCCCAACTGATCGAGTCTGTGAATAATAGATGAGCGAAGAATTTGCTAACATTCCTCAGACGGTTCGTATCTAGTCTATGCGCTGTGGAGTATGAATCTTTAAAGATCTCTTCAAAAGGACCAATGTAAATCCTGTTGATATTGCAAAATCTTTGTGCGAGTAAGCCGTAGAACTTTTCATAGGTCCTCTGCTCAGCGCAGCAATCCAAGAACATGTGACATAGCTCTACCTCTTGACCAGGTTTGAGCTGCATTTTCATAAGCTTGTGTGCGCACTCCTCAAAGTCCAAACTTGAGTTGATGGTCAAATAGATGGTGCGACGTAAAGCAACAAGATTTGTTTCCGTGTTGTCAATGATGGTCATTTCTTTCTTCTCCTCCTCCTCTTCCTCCTCAGACTCTTCACTCCCGGATTCCCCTGAACCATCTTCCTCGCCTGATTCTGCATCAGAGCCTAGTATCTCTTTACTCAATGTTTTGTATTTTTGTTCGTTTTCTTCATATTTCTCATCAAATTTGAAGACATCTGAAATTGATTTATTATGATTATGTAGTAACATCAAAAGCTAGTATCCAAAAAATCCCGCCACAATGATTCAATGGATTTTAGAAGTGCCATATGGGACAAGCTATGTAAGAAATACAATATAACAGGACTAACAGTTGTAGATAAAAAAAATTATCATTGATAGATAAAACTTATGTTTCTTATTAAATTTTTCTTTGACTTAAAATGTAGGCTAGCCTATTCACATTCTCACATAAACCATCATTTGTAATTCATTATCATTAAGGATTT
This sequence comes from Sericinus montela, assembly GCA_029286605.1. Lineage (NCBI taxonomy): Eukaryota > Metazoa > Arthropoda > Insecta > Lepidoptera > Papilionidae > Sericinus > Sericinus montela. Next base: position 20,353,209 of record JAGSMR010000012.1, on the reverse strand, counting down.
AATCGCAATAGCATAGATAGATATAAAAAGTCACCACAGCAGTGTCATTGGATGATCATAATTCAAGTCAAGAGGCTCAAGTACAATCAATCAGGCTCATACTATATTGTTGGCTTGGAAATTAGGTTGGCTACAGACTCACTACCAGTCATTGTCCCAAAATAAGCTCAGGTGAAATGTGGGTTGAAAGAACTAAATTGTCTAGACCTCTGGCTACCCCTGTATTAACAATTTATTTTAACATATATATAAAGGATGTAGGTTTGTGATTGTGCATGTGAATATGCAGTCACATAAATATATGTGCCGCTAAATATTTTTTTATTTCAAATTTCGAATTGTAATAATTATTAATAAAAATCATTCATCAATGTAAGAATGGACTGATTCATCACGCAAATGATAAATGAAATGACTTAAGTAATAATGTGTGAAAATTTTGCTAGTAGCAATTTATTGATATTAATATTGTTTACTAACCAAGAATTAAAAATCACAATAATGAATATGCATGAATAAATCTTACTCAGGATGTCCTGTGGATCGGTGGCATCGTCCAACATCAAAAGATGTGTGAACTGTTCCTCCTCTGGAACTAGTTCCAGCTCTTCTATTAAAGCTGGGTGATCTTTAAATCCATCTTTCCACACTTGAAACATTACTTCAATCATATACTGCACCCTTTTGTCCAATTGTCCCTCATGTAGGATATTCCTCAACATTTCAAATATTGCATTCACTCCTTTAGAAGAAACTTCAGTAAGCTTTTGACCACATTCCTTTAGAAATGCAATTGCTACTTCAACAGAATCATCAGTAGGTGTCTCGACAAGTAATGTCAAAAGTTCTAAGGCTAGGATTTCATGAGCAACCCGTTGATTTACAAGATGGGCTATGAATGAGGCTGAAGATATACAAATGGCTTTATCATTTCTTTTAAAACCTCTTTTAAATTGAATAACCAACCGTTTTAGAAGCAATTCACCAATATTTGGAAACCGAGAATTAACTGCAGCGACCAGGGCAGCATATACATTAGTGAATGTGGGTGATGCAGCCTGAGCCTGGATAACTGAACGACACAGCAGACCCCGTCCACGTACAATATTTTCTTTTAATAGTTCCTTTATAATAATACCAATGTTACCAACGTTAATTTTATTAATGTGGCCGTGTATGGATTTTTTAAGTGCCTCCCAAGCTAATCTCTGATATGCAACAGAAGATTTGTCTGTTATTAGTGCCTGCATCATACGGAGCCGAGCTGGTGGAATGTAAGCTCCACCAGTCCTTGTGTTCAACATATCTGTGTCCTTTGCCTTTCTTTCCGTTACCTCTTTCTTATTTTCATTAGCTTTTGATGTTTCATTTCGAGATTTATCTTGTTTGAGAGGAGCACCAGGAGACCGAGACCTAGAATGCTTTCTTTTACGTCTAGCATTTCTGTCATCATCTCTTCGGCTTTCGCGCGTATTAGCAGGCGATCGAGTTCGTGATCGTTCTCTTTTCGACCTCTTTGCTTTATAATATTGCTCGCTATCTTCATATTTTTCCTTCCTCCGTTTATTTTCTTTATCTTCCATTTTTTTAATGATATCTAATATTTATAACAAAATATTACGATTTAAAATGTATGTTCTGTGACAAACGTTATAAAAATGATGATGTTACAATGTGATTAGAAACCAAAACACGAAATTACAGCCATTTTCTTGTCTTTCATTTGACAACTTCATCGACATGAATGACAGGCATTGAACCATAAGCTAAACACTATATTTATTACGTAAAAGTGGCATTGGCTATACAGCCTGACAAATTATAAACAAGAACCAAATTTATAAACCATCTTACAGATTTTGTTTCGATTTAATCGTAGATACTTTTTCATCACAAATAATCGAGAATTTTTATATTAACTTTACAGAAGAAATTATGTTAATATTAACTAAAATTATTATAATCGTAGAGCGCTACTCCTCGTGGCATGGTACCAAGAACGCTGGCTGTATTTCCACGTTGAATGGCTAGATTTAACCGTTGAGTGAGAAAAGAACCAGCCCTCTTGTCACCAGCGGCAACGATAAGTCGCGGATACAATTCCTTTAGAAACTGCATCGCGCGGGGACCCCACGGACCGATTGTCTCTACGGCAAATGGAACAAATATATAGTCTCCTTTCAAAGACTCATATTTTCGCCATTTACCCGATTCTGCTGCCTCTGTTGCTGCCCCGGCCCTTATCGAAGTACTCTTGATATGAGAGGCCGCTAATGTATCGACGCAAGAGCTTTGCCTCTCTTCCAAGGGACTAAAGTCAATCTGACGGGTCTCTTACCATCCTCCCTAAATATTCCACAAGGCTCTAAAACCGAGAGAATATTTATGGAAACAAGAGAGATCTCATTCAAGGAATCGTGACGAGACAGTCTGTCGGCACTTTTTTTGCATGAAAGTCCGTGGAGGTCTAACTCGTCGACGTAAGACCGCGCACGCTTTCTAGGTGTTTCGACAAAGGAATCCAGTTACGGGCTACATGCTTTACCATCAAGTAACCTTGGTACATTATTCGATAACGAAAGTTTACGAATAGCTTTAGGAATACGATTGGGAGCATCGATTTGTCAACAACATCGATGTCCTTGTGGCAGCGACGTATAGTATACGTATATATTAAATATAATCATAATCATAGCCAAAGGACTATCTAAATTAATTCATAAGATCGATCTTTTTATCAGATGGGGCACCCTAAACTAAACCACAGACCTTAAGAAGTTGAAATGTAATATTATTAAAGTTCATCTTCCACTATATTGGATTTTTTATCTCGTTTTCAAAACAATTATATTATAAAAACCAACGACCAATTTCAGCACGTTTCTATTTTAATATTCAAGTTTAAACTGATGAACTACATTTTTTTTTTATAGAACAGGGAGGCAAACGAGCAGGTGGCTCACGTGATGGTACGTGATTACCGACGCCCATGAACAACATCAATACCAGAGGCATAGCAGATGCGTTGCCGTCCCTAGAGTCCCCCCCCCCAGAATTGGGGGAGGGGGGTTTGTGGGCCTCCGGTTACCTGCAATCACCAGACGAAACGCAGAAGTTTGTTAGACTTCTACTTCACGCCGGTATTCTGTGAGGTCGAGGTACTTCCCCGGTCGAGCCGGCCCATTCATGCAATAACAAAAGCTGATGCGTGGCTCTACCACTGAGAGTTTAAAACTCTTACGTACTCCTCAAATTTATGCATTAAATCCTATTAATTTACAGCTTTAGAGTCCTTCAAAAAGCAAGTATAGGACCATTTTCTGTCTCTCTAGCACACCTTCCTCTCTTTTCTTTCTACCTTCTGTTTAAATTGATGTGTAAATTCGCTGATTCTTTTATTTTCTTCTCTGTTGTATGTGGTTTTAATTATGTTTTTAAGGGCACCGTATCCATTAATTTTTTTCCACACTACTGTTGGTTTACTAACAGTTTAACTAGGTGTACCTTAGTTTAACTAGGTGTCAATTAAGGGTATTTTTTGTATTAAGAAACAAATTAAAACAAATTTAGATAGAGAAGAAACAAAAACAGATTTAAGAAACAAATTAAAGTCACGATAGCCGAGTTGTTGGGTGGTCGGAATTTCGAGTCGAGAGACCCGAGTTCGATCCCCAGGTCAATGATAATATTCATTATAATGAGGATGGTAAGAGACCCGTCAGATTGACTTTAGTCCCTTGGAAGAGAGGCAAAGCTCTTGTGTGGGACGCTACTTGCGTCGATCGAACTCGAATGATGGTACCAATGAGTTTTTCAAAAAACTTATGTACGAATTTCATCGTTGGCTTGGACATAAAAGGCGGCGACGGGCTCACCACCTGTCACGTTGTCCCGAAAATATCTTCGGTGGAAGGTGGGTCAAAGGGACTTAATTGTCTAGACTTGACCTCTGTCTACCCCTGTATTGGGAATTGCGTGAAGATATTTTTTTTTTAAGAAACAAATTACTCGGCCACACATTCATTATCAAGAAATCTCTTAACTACTTTACCTAGAGATGAAATTAGGCGCGGGGTTAATAAAACATATATTAAACCCCTCGCTATTTATAACGTAATTCTGCACTTACTGTGCCTTAGACCTTGATGCCTCTGTTTGCTTAACTTTATAATTTATCATAAACAAATGGCCACATCTCAACGCCATTGTTCTTTTAGACGGAGTTACGAATAGCTCTCCATGCGAGAACAGTTTTAAGGTAAATATGTGGCTAGAAAAAATTTAAGGAGAGGAGGGACAGAATCTTTAGGATAGGTGACCATAGATTCAGGGAAAAATAATAAAAGCAGCAATACCATTTATTAGTATTAATGACTTTATTCAATACGACAATGAAACTACAAAAAGTTGCCTGCACTTCAAACAGCATTTTTATACCTTACGAACTGAAGCACATTATTATTATTATTAATCACATAAAACTATAAAATTAAAGTACATAATAACACCTTAGATAATGGAGTTGACTAAAATTACGAAAATAAAAACATAATATAATTATCTGAAAGCTATATGTTGCGTCGCTATACATGATTGATCTCGATCTCGTGGATCTAAAAGGCTACACAATAATCCAAGGCAAATTGGTCAGAGGTTTTCACGACTTCTCCGAGAAACAAGCTAGTAACTTACAACTAGTTCCCTTACTCGAGTAGCGTTAGTAACATAGAGTAAGCAGGCAAGCTGTCGCCCCGCCGCCCTCCTCGTGCCAAGCAAGATACGTAATATCTCTGAACATTATATACAATTATTAAAACTTTGATAGTAAATCAGATCGACGCTAAATTAATGGCATAAATATACTATAAAATACAAAGTTCCCCTCATTTCACCTTCTAATGTAAAATCCCGCGTATTCGCCTTATCAATTCAATTTTCTCGTCCCTCATTCACCTCTACCGCTTCCTACGGATAAATTTAAATTCGGCCGATCGCATCGATAAAGGATAACACGGAACACGGGTCTCGATTACAAACTACGTATCGATATAATTTGTGCCCAACCGAAAAATCGATACGACATCACTAGAGCAAAAACATCACAGAAGCTATATGTGTCCAACACACCTGTTGCGTCCGCGGCCCGGCGCTAAGTACTACCATTAGTTAAAAAAATATAAAACGCTATGAAAGGCAATTTCATATGTCATATGTTACTGATATATCCGCGAGCCGGTTGACGAATATTGAGGCACTTCCGCTGTTTGCTTCCAACTATTACACACATTGTGCTCGCTCTCGAGATGGAAGTGAATCAGATGACTTACATTTAAATGTGGACTAGACTATGCGATGTGACAGAGGTTGGCAACAATGAGTGTGTAATTCAAATTCAAGTAATAACTAGTAACTGTACCGAAATATGAAACTGGTACTATTACAGAATTGTAGTCGGTTAACATCTAACGCAGAAGCATTAATAGCATCATAATTGTAACAGTTAGTGATAGTTTAATATATTTTCACACCCATAGTTGCCTTTAGGACTCGGTGCCATAGAGTAATTCAACTTTACCATCTCCACACAAACCGATGCCGACTCTATTGTAACCCACCGAACAACAAATCAGTTTAAGTTGCAAAAAGTTATAGCCTAGCGTGAAGGCGATTAGTAAACGTTAAGAACTTGAGATAAACTTAAATTTAGATTATACTTCCCTAAAAATACTGTTGCGTATGTTAGATATTAAAAATAATGATATAAGTCTATAACTAACGATTAGGAAATATGTTCTATTAGCCCTTACACTCTCCTCATGACAATTCATAAACAATCAGATCTCATTGTTTCCTTCTCTAAGTACGACCTCATCTAACCAAATCAAAAATACCTTACAGTCACTATCAATACCTAAATTCGTCTCTGCAGTTTTTATCTTACGTAATCCTCATTATACATAATTTGATGTTTATTAGCATTCCGATTATTCCATAATATATCATGAAATATTAAAAGTTTATTTGATGAACTCTTTCTACTCTTTTTGAATTAACAAATAGGCCATGATGTAACAAATTCATGAAAACCAAAATTGTTTCTAAATGATTGATTATAAATGAGGATTGTTAGATGTCGCAAGTGTAAACATAGGAAAAATACAGCTATACAGACTGTTTACGATGAAAAACTAAAAATGAAGACTATTTAAAAATGCATTGATGACTCAACCGTAATTATTTTGCGACACAATTTTTTTTTTTACATGACAACACCGCCGCATCATATTATTTAGTATTTTTAATGTAAATTTTGCTACTGGACCAGCCAAACCTTAACATCACAGCGTCATATAATATTACACGTTACGGACTAACGATCGATAAACAATGAATACCGTATGACGTCACTCCAAAATACCTTAGGGCTTTAACACACTAGTAATATTCACTGTACGCTATCAAACAACAGCAGTTTGACAGTAGCTTAGTGCGAGTTTAAAAATAGAACGTTTAAAGTGAAGTCACTATTGATAAGTAAATGCTTACTAGTGCCCTATTGTCCTTACATTCACACACTGGTTGTAGCAATATTGAGAATTAATTATATTGTAGTAAACTTGAGACTACCCTGCCGCTAAAGTTCAAACAATAATGCCTCGAGTGTTGTACTGTGAATTGCAACACTAAGGAATAGTGCTGTACAAAAACTAAAATTACAATTATATAAACGTCACAAGTCATAATTCAATATATAAAAGAACAAACAATATGAGATCGAAATTAAAATTATTCACATAGTTGATAGTTAAAAAGATCATTAAAACATAATTTCAGTCTCAGCAAAACAATATACAACACTGTTCCTTATTAAAATGGTGCATTATGGTAACTGGTTTGTTTCAGTCTCGGTTTGTTATTGAAAGAAAAATAAAAATACACAGAACATCGACCTCTCTTGCATATATAAGAACTATGAATTTGTCTTATTAGAGGCAATAAATACTTTTTTGACGACATTAAATTCTGAATTTGGAACATTATTTTTAAGATAGATCATTTACTTAGTATTTATGACTGGCCGTGCTATTCTGCAAGGTACACAATATCGGTCAATAAAAAAGAAAAGTAGCAATTCGTGGAACAACTCTGATGCGAATAATCTGACAGTTTTAAGGAAAATTGTAGTTCCAGTGCCAAACACTATGACCTTGACCTTTCTCGTCATAATTCTGTGACATCAGAGAATAGCACGGCAGCATGCTTTGCATTTAAAAAAGTAAAAAGAAATTGTATGCGTCCAATTTTGTGTGGTAGTGTAGCGTTAAATTGGACGGAGTTAAGCTGAAGGGAATTATCAAACCGCTAAATGTCGCTTTTGACTAATCGTCGTTTGAAATTACGACATTTTCTTTCATAATGTTGTATCCGTTGTATTTGTTTTTCAATTTTAGACATATTAATTGTATACGACATTTTTACTGAAAAATGCGTTTCGTCGATATGCCATTTTTAGCGACATTATGGCTTGAGCGATGGAGTCCATTCTGCTTAATTGCGTCCAACTTTCGAACAGAGAGTCGTGGTGTGATTCGAGTGACGTGGCGTCCGGCAGTGCGGGCAAGAGAGGCCGGCGGCGGGCGCTGCGGGCGCTGCGGGCGCTGCGAGCGCGGCGAGCGCTGCGGGCGCTGCGGGCACTGCGAGCGCTGCGTGCGCTGCGGGGCGGGTGCGGGGGCGCGGCGCCTACCCGCTGGAGGGCGCGGGCTCGCCGTCGGCGCGCGCGCTCTTGTTCTGCCGCACCAGCTCTGCACGCCGCTCCTGTCGACCGCCGCCGGAGCGTTTAATACGTCGATATTTAATCGATCATTTAAAAAAAAAGCTCCAAAACAGACCTCCATAGATTATAGACAGGAACCATCTCCATTGTACGAACTTTCTTGTATTATCATTACTCTGTGACGGGATTTGCAGAGGGAACAGATCGCCGAGTGTCATGATCCTCACACATCTCTTTCACTTTTTCAGACCTTCATAACTTTCTTCAAACCCGAACGTCTCTGTCCCGCACGACCTCGTCCCGAACGATCTGTGTACTCTTGACCCTACCTTCGTGTGATACGATGCCACAAACAGACACACAAACTTAAACGTGCATACACTTAAAACACGCTAAACAAAACAATCTCAAATAATACCTCCGTGGAAGAGTGACGTACACGCGAAAACGTGTTGCCGCCAACCCTGTGGCCCTGGGTTCGATGATAGGTCAGGTCAATTTAGAAAACACTTATTCTACATTTTCTCGGTTCTGTGTATTTGTGGTACCTTCATCATTTCTAATTCCATATTACAAGTGCATAAGCTGTTTTCAATGGGATCAAAGCAATGTATGTGATGTTGAGTTTATCTATGTAAGTATTTACAATAGCGCTGTTTCAACTTCCTTCAAACTCATACAAACCTCTTTCTTAACAAAGTCCAGTTTCTTCTGTATCTCCTTCTCTCTATTCTGCTCCGCAGCTGTGAGTTTGGTCTCGATGTCTTTCGTGATCTCCTCCATTTTCGCGGTGATCGTCGAGCGCACCTCCGCTAGCTTATTGTTCTGTGTTTACGATGATCCGAACAGAAATAAATAAAATGGAGAAACGATGAAGAAAAAAAAATCAATTCTATTGATGCATAATGTAATGTAGTGAAGATGCATTTCTGAGTTGAGTAGTACTGAATAATATGTTCGACGAATTACAGTTTTACAAATATATTCACTATGAATTCTTTTAAAGAATATTATGAATATGAATACTAAAAAAAGAATATGCCATGAATTAAAAAAAAAGAAAGATGATGAAATAAACTTAATATTCTATCACTAGATGGAATATTTTTTTGTAACCTTAAAATCGTTGACGGAAGCTCAGCTACTCGATGACAGCCGGCGCGAGTGTGCGTGCGGACGTGTGTCTGTTCATGTGTACGTATGTGTGTGTGTGTGTGTGTGTGTGTGTGTGTGTGAGAGAGAGAGAGAGATAGAGAGAGGTAGGACTGCGTGTGAGAGAGAGAGAGGGGTGCACTGACGTGGTTGCGCAGCTTCTCCTTCTGCTCGGCCTCGAGCAGCAGTCGGCGGTCGGCGGCCTGCTGCAGCTTCTCCTGTATGGCGCTCTCCAGCTGCTGGAAGCGCTCCTGGTTGCCGGCGCGCACTTTGCGCACCTGCTCCTCCTGGTTGGCAATTGAATTTGTTTCAATTTTTTTTTGGCAAACAGTGATACCGATCAGTATATCGGATGATAAATGAATCCTCGAATGTCGTAACGGCTCATAAAAGCCCAGGACATAGTACTCTCCTATAAGAGAGGGTTTGTTAAAATCACGCTTGGCAAGCGGATTGGCTATCGCAGTACCAGACATCTCGCACCTTAGACGCTGCTGGTCGTCGTATTATATTTTGGTCTATTATGTTTAGAGATGGTTATCCCGTCATCTTTCGATAGCAAATTGCATTCTCGAAGTTTGCTTGCCGTGGGTAACGTAAAACGCGACTAAGATACACTTAGTCGCGTTTTACGTTACACACGGCAAGAAATGCCGTGGTATATTCCTAGGTCATAGCCACACGGCAAGAGTATACAGGATTGGTTTAAAACTGAATGCCCTTTAGCCATGCCTAAATATTTCACAACTATCTGGCTGGAAATGTTCAACGAAGATTGAGGTGTGGCAGGAGTGGCGTTTATGGAAATAATTCCTTGCAGCAGAGGCCTATGTTCTGCAGTGGACTCGGGTAGTTAGGTAAGTAGGATACATCTTACGTGAAGATTCAAATGTGTCGTCTGCTGTTCTGCCAGCGAGTTAGGCAACTGAATTCCCTCCTTTTGATCCCCTCCCTTTCTACGCTATTCCCAATACTTGGGTAGACAGAATTCTATACTATTAGAACCTTTCATCGAAAGATATTTTTGGGACCACATATCAGGTGGTGAGCCTTTCGTCGCTTTTATGTACAAACTATCGATATAAATCGTACAAACTTTTTGAAATACTCATTGCAAGGAGCCTACCACCCGAGTATCGAACTCGGGTCTCGTTAACTCGAATTCCGATCACCCAACCAGCCGATATACTTCACTTTACCAAACTGTTACGTAACGAATCTTTCTCTGTTGTGTCTCCAATCACTTACCATCAGCCGAACCCGCCTGCCTCGTTGTCAGCTTTGCCTAAAATAATGTTTTTATTTGGTCTTAATGGTAATTGGTATTAATGGTCCAGCTCACATGTTCGCGCAGGCGCTCCAGCATCTTCTTGATATTCTCGTCGCGCTTGTCCGCGGCAGTGTTCATCTTCTCCTCGATGGCCTTGTACACCTCGGCCGTCTGCTGCTCTAGGGACAACCTGGCGATAGGTTCAATGTAGTTAAACCACTGATCTTTACAAGTGAAACAAATAAATAAACAAATAAATATCTTCACGCAATTCCCTATACAGGGGTAGACAGAGGTCTAGTGTAGACAATTAAGTCCCCTCGACCCACCTTCCACCGAAGATATTTTCGGGACAACGTGACAGGTGGTGAGCCCGTCGCCGTTCTTGTGTCCAAGCCAACGATATCATTCGTACATAAGTTTTAAAAAAACCCATTGGTACGAGCCTGCCACCTGGGGATCGAACTCGGGTCTCTTGACTCGAAATATCGACCACCCAACCACTCGGCTATCGTGACTTATGAAAGTTAAACAATTGTAACATTAAAAGAATCGCCGTACTACGAGCGATTTTTCGAACACATCACTACTAGACAACTCGTACCTCAGTTGCTACGCAATACGCGGTAAAACAAACACTACTATTTTTTTGGTAAAATAATAAACTAAGATTAGTTTTTGAGATTTTTCGTGTCGTACCGACGCCTGCATCATCCATAGTAAGAACATCGTTGGTATCTCCCTTACCTTTAGTTACGCTACTGCCTATTATCATCAATAGCAGTACATAGTCCTCTTCCATGGGTAGGATTTGATTTTAATGACCACGCTTGGGAAGCGGATTGGCGATTGCTATGCGGAACCCAATGCAGCCTTAGACGATGCTGTTAATCACCGGTCTGTTTTAACCGGTCCGGGTTCTGAATTTTGGTTTGGTTTTTAGACATTGTTACATCGTCTTCTTTCAGTAGCAAATGATATTTTAATGACTTTCGTTAGTCGCCTCCTACGACACCCACGGGAAGAAAGGTGTTGGTGTATTCTACCGCTGTTACCTCACAGTTTGAATAAATTCTTCTAAAATAATTTGACGACCTCCGTGGACGAGTGGCGTACGTACACATCGGTTTTCACGGTCGTAGCTCTGTCTCTAGCTCTGAGGTCCCGTGTTCGATCCCTGGTCGGGTCAATGTAGTAAACACTACATTGTCTTTGTCTATATTTTCTCGGGTCAGGATGTTTGTAGTACTTTCGTTGTTTCCGCTTCCATTACAAGAGTGTTCAAGCTGCTTGCTTATTTTAGGATCAGAGCAATGTATGTGATGATGTTCCTCTCTGTGTATGTATGTTAATATATTTAATGACACTTTTTCTATCATTAAACCGTGTGGTAACGGTGTGAGAATGTTGCCACTCCCTTTCTTCCAGTGGATGTCGTAAGAGGCGACTAAGGGAAACAGCCTTGAATATCGTCATGGAAACCGGTAGATGGCGGGATAATCATCTCTAAAAGTATCAGACCAAAATTATCAAGCCGAAGATGGGCGGCAGCATCCGAGGTGCGAGGTCTGGTACTGCGATCGCCAATCCGTTTGCCAAGCGTGGCGATTATGGCAAATCCTCCTCTGGGAGAAGCCTATTTCCTGCAGTGGACTTTAACAGGCCGATATGTATGTATGTTATGTATCTTTCTTATTAGCGGGAATGGAGAATTTAAATCTTTTTTCCAGGCGCGATTCGACATTACCTCTCTCGGTCGGACTTCGTCATTGTACGCGGGAAGAAATTATTCAGCGTTCTCGACCCACAAAGAAACAAGATAACTTCCCTCTGTGTCGCTGTTTTAAGTCGGTCAAGTGCGAGAGGCCGGGGGCGTGCATTGTGCCCCGCAACTTGCTGCACTACAGCTTCCATAATGGATGGAAGATATCAGATGCATAGCGCATGCTTTGTGTTCTAAATATAACACGTGAGGTGGATAGATTGTACATGATGCGATTGCATTGGACAGTGTTTTCCAAACTTTTTTGTGCCATGTAACACTTAAGCCTTTCTAAAATTCTTATGCCGCTTCCCCCCTTAGTAACTTTTAATGCTAAAAATTTGATTTGTTTACTTAACAAACTCAAATGACAGGTTTTAGGAAGGAATAACTAGCACATTGTTAACGAAACACAATAAGTATATTATGAAAACAAAATATCACATAAACAAATAGTTACGATAACCGAGTGGTTGGTGGTCGGAATTTCGAGTCAATAGACCCGAGTTTGATCCCCAGTTGGTAGGCTCGTACCAATGGGTTTTTCTAAAACTTATGTACGAATAACGTTGGCTTGGACATAAAGACGGCAACGGTCTCACCACCTGTCATGTTGTCCCGAAAATATCTTCGGTGAAAGGTGGGTCGAAGGGACTTAATTGTCTAGACTCGACCTCTGTCTACCCCTGTATTGGGAATTGCGTGAAGACATTATTATTATTATTTATGAAAACATAATGAAAAACTGAAATTCAAATTCCAGTAATTTATAGAAGATATTATTTATTTAGTGAGAATCATGCGCTTGACGCTAGCTAGCTGTACAGAGATTTAAGTTCCAATTTGGTTAGCTTCAGTCTGAAATCTTAACTTTGTGTTACTACCAGCCTTTTTTTATCTGTCAATAATTTACAAAAACATAAAAATTAAGATGGAAACGGTAGCAATAGTTTTCTTGCACATTTGGTAAAATTTGGGTATTATTTTAATAGAAAAGGGAGGCGGCAAACGAGCAGGTGTCTCAAGTGATGGTAAGTGATTACCGCCGCATGAACCACCCGCAATACCAGAGGCACAGCAGATGCGTTGCCGGCCTTTGAGTGCCCCCCCCCCCCCAGAATTGAGGGAGAGGTTGGGGGGGGTATTTGATTTGCTTCCTCATATAGCCAAATTATGCGGAATTTTCAAGTCAAACGAAATAATACCTAATAATAATAAGAATTTGCTTTTTCCCATAAATTTGGCTTCAAAATCTAGCATTGAAAAATGACCTTGATAAGGAGTGAACTCAGGTCGAGTCCATTGACGATAAAATTGCCACCGTGTGCGGCGGGGGTCCCACGTTGAGAACACAGGTATAGAACAAAAGTCTTGACAGCTCATACAGTCTCCATTGCCAAAAAATAAGTAAATTTTATATTCATTAGTTACTGGCTACTTACACGTTCTTCTCCCCAATTCATACCCTAAAAATATAATAGGTGCCTCGGTTATTGGGCTCCATTGAACATGCTCCAACATGATTTTATTGTCGTGGATTGTTCACGGATTGATTTGGTTCGGAAAGGGAGGACTAAGAGCAGATATTAAGACGCGTGAAAGATGTTAGATACAGAAGTCAATTTTACAAAAAAGGGAATCTAAAACAAATTCTTAGTTTGAACAAATACCTGGTCTTCTCGACACCCTCGAGGTGATCCTTCAGCCTCGCGCGGAGCTCGTTGATGTAGGCCTCGCGCTTCTCCTCGTGCGAGTCCATCTTAGCGTCGAGCGCCTCCTTCGTGGTCGAAATGAAGTTGTTCGTCTGCTCGCTCCGAATGCGAGATGCGTCCTCGATCTTCGCCATCTTTTGTGCGATCGCCGCCATCTTGCTCGCTTCCAGACTCTGAAATAAATAAATAAGTATCTTCATGATAAGTATCCCTATAGTGGGGTAGACTGAGGTGTAGACAATTAAGTCCTTTCGACCAACTTGTCGCCGAAGATATTTTTGGGACAACGTGACAGGTGGTGAGACCGTCGTTGTTTTTATGCCTAAGCCAACAATGTAAAAATCGTACATAAATAAAAAAAAATTGTTAAGCGACTGCCACCTAGGGATCTAATTAGGGTTTCTTGAGTCGAGTTCCCATCACCCAACCACTCGGCTATCGTCACTGAAATACCGCGACATTGCGACAATCAGCTAGTAGTTCCTATGATAATTCTATCTATACATTTCAACCGACAGCGGCTAAGCCAAAAGGGTTATGATTTTAGCAGTCAACGTAGAGTAGCAGTACGTATGTTTACTTTTACGTTTGTCCCTCAGTAGCGCCTAAAAAATTTATTTATATTAGTAAGTAACACAGGTCCTAACAAATGTGATCTTTCTTCCTTTTTATCTACAATTATTTTTAATTAAAGTAAATTTTGTTAATCTACAGATTATAAAAAATAACGTGACATGTAATAATTAGGATTCGAAAGAAGAATCGATAAAGAAGTTTGAATATTTAAACATAATGAAAACTTTGTTCACATGTACGAGAAAAAATATACCGCTGAAAAGAAAAAGCCTCCTGTACCATTTATTATCTACGCACCATTACCTCTGAAAAGAACGTAACTACTAAACCACACACACTACGCTGGATACCTTAGCTGTATGTCGTTATCCAGTAGCAAAAAATAAAAAAAAATCAAGAAGGAAATGTATGAATGTTACTCTTTTTAAAGGAATTTAGTTTTTAAAATTCATTGTTGAACACTTGTACACACTTCAGTTTATTTAATTATTTATTAATTAACCGACCGGTTTCGCCTTACGGCATCATCAGGGTTTACCCTGCATATGCATATACCCTGATGATGCCCTAAGGCAAAACCGGTCGGTTAATTAATAAATAATTAAATAAAGTGAAATGTGTACAAGTGTTCAACAATGAATTTTAATGCAATGCAATTTCACCAAGTGACAACAATCGCAAGTATAAATTAAATAACTTAGTTTTTATATACAAAAACTGAATAAATAACAAAGTAACTTATGATAGCGGAGTGGTAGGGAGATTGGAATAAGAGTCGAGAGACCCGAATTCGATACCCAGTTCGTGGTCTCATTATAATGTTTTTTTTTTATTTAAGTACGATTTATAATGTTGGCTTGGACTAACATTGGATTAACATTGCTTCGGTGAAAGTTGGATCGAAAAGACTTAATTGTTTATACCACTGTCTACTGTCTATACCTCTATAACTCTGTCTTATATTGGGAATAGCGTTTGAAGACAATAAATACTGCTAATTTAATAAAATAATAATGTAAACCATGGCTAATATTTTCCGGATCTCCCACAAATAATGATCGCAGGTTGTGACTTTAACTTGAGGTTATTATTACTTTACGTACACCTATTCAAATTACATCATATTTCAGTGGGGCAGTTTAAGAATAAGTGCGCCCTCCCCCAACCTAGATACACAGCCTTACTCATTAAAATAGAACGCTCGGGTCGGTTCATTTAAGTACACGAAAGAAAAATTGAGAACTTCGTCCTTTGATAGTTCTTTGAATTCAATTTAATAAGTGCTGACCTTAAAAATAATAAAAATAACGTCAATAACTTACTTATATCTTCAAGCACAACTACCTGACGGGAGAGAGAAAAGATCGCCAAGTGAACAGATCCTTGCATAACTCATTCGCTTCTTTTTCATTTTCATTTCGCTTCTTTCAGATTCATTTTCTTCCTCAACTTGCGCGCTATATAATTTCTTCACCATTCGGTCTTCACTCATTCGCTCAATATACTCAAACCCCCTATCAATTTTTGTAAACGTCAATAATAACAATAACGAAATAAATAATACTACATATGCTTGTATAGAGTGTCCACATTTGATATTCTATTAAAACCGGACGAGCCTAATTATAATGTCTACATCGTATAAGCATATAACCAGGAGTCACTAAACACAAACGATTCGTGTGGGGCCCATCCCAACATTAAACAACCCTTCCTCTGTGTTTATGTTATGAGGGTCTCACTCGCCACATAATAACATTACTGCTACCGGCTTTATGTGCTTCAAACGGACTGCTAGAGAGGAAACCACGTTTTCAAGTACCGCACGCCATGAAGCCACAACCTGACTATATGGGACGGAATAATGCTATGTAATTCAGGTTTATTCTGTTCGAGTTCGTTGAAATAACTACTTAATTAAATAAAAATTAATTCAGAAAAACAAATTGCTACTAAATCAATCACGCACAAATTAGCACGCCGAAAAAAAAAAACAATTCAAGTTAAGACAATGTCTCACCAATGTGACAAGTCCTTTCGACTCACCATACACCGAAAATATTTTTGGGACAACGTGACAGGTGGTGAGCCTGTCGCCCTCTTTATGTTCAAGCCAATGATAATCGTATATAAGTTTTCGAAAAAAATTATTGGTATGAGCCTACCACCTGAGGATCGAACTCGGGTCTCATGACTCGAGTTCTAATCACCTAACGACCCGGTTATCGTTGCCGAAAAAGATTTACAAATTTTACATTTCATTCATCAAGTTTCAAATTACATCCGTGCTAAGGAAGCATTCACTTCAAAAGCTCTGGATGTCTAAATAGCAATCTCTTTCACTTACACGTCTCCTCTCTTCGGCCGCCTTGAGCTTCTCCTGTATCTCCTCTACCGAGGGTGTCTTCTCGGGAGAGTCGGCGCGGCGCGGCGCCGGCACACCCACGGGCTCCGCTAAGATGACCTCGTACGCTAGCCCGCCCTTCGACATCTCCTGGCAGCGAATCTCAGTAGCTGTGGACAAAGCGAATTAATTATTTATCTATTTACGTATGGCATGTAGGCTGTTTGGACTTACGATTAGGTCTGCTCTAATGGCTTCCGCATGGAACCTACCACAAAGTCTCGGAGATTCGTGAAGCCAATAAAGTTCCTGACTGAAAAACCGTGTTGTGGAATTTCCACCGAGATAGAGTCATGTTATGTTTAATTTCTTTTACACTCTTTTGAATTTTCCTATACTTTTATATTTCCTGACGTGCGATATCATGTGCGGATACACCTCATACATCTTCAGATTAAATTAGCGAATTATTTAGGATTACTAGTGTAAGTCTTTAACAACTATGAACGACTTCAATGGGAAAACGTAAAATATGTTTCGCCCTAAAGATTATGTGTTTGAAAAGTTTAAGATTTTTTTTTCTTTCTTGTTTAATGATGATCAGAATAGCGGTAGATAGTTCATCATTCCCGCACTGGTTGTACAAGGAATTCTCATTACATAACATTTATTAATTTTAATTAATAAATCAATATAAAATAAAATAAAGATGAAGAATTTTTAATATTTTACATTTGTTATTGAAAATGTGAAAGACTTCCACTAATACAATTTTATGAACAAAGTTATTGAAATGCAATATTAATTGAATTTTTAAAGCATGTAAGTTTTGCTGAACTTTTTATTATTAAATTAAACAGAAATTTTTATTTACTTCTCGCTCCTGTAATTCAATTTTTAAAATTTCTTTTTAATTTTAAAACTTATATTTAAAAAAACAATGCCCATCGCGTGAGCTATTTTTAAAGACTTAAAAAAACGAAAATTTTATAACATAAAATAGGCTTAATAAGGTCGAAGTTAGAGTATATTATACGAATAAAAAGAAAGGGAAATAACCGATACTGAAAGTGGTGTAGGTTAAGTGGAAACACGTCGCGCCGGAAAGGGTTCATAGATACTTGAGCACGGAAAAGACTTCTGAAGCCTGTGGCGTATGTATAATAGTGTAAATTACGATTGAACATTCTCCTTTAAGGCATACAGAGGGGAAATATAACTTTTTTATTATGCAATTTTTATTGAATGTTTAAAGCATGTAAGTTATGCTGAACTTTTTATTATTAAATAATGAGAAAATTAAAAATCATTTGACACGGGCGGGATTTGAACTTGTGTCCTCTGCCGTACAGTGCGACAACGCTCTTGTCTCCGAGCCATCGTGTCAAAAAGTAAAATTTTTAAATCATGTTTATAAAGAGAAATTACATTATATACGGACGGTATTCCAAACGGCGACCTATGACGTACAGTGGTAACGTACTTACATTCGAACAACCGTATCCTACACGCATCAGATGATCTTCTGTTATTTATGAACTAATAACATAACATACACTTTTATTCCGGAAAATTGCACGGTCTTGTCTCAGAGATCTAAAACATTACTTAACAGAGTTTGAAGTGTGAAATCCGGAGTAGGACTTCAGCAAGTTAGTACTCCGGAAATGAAAGGATCCCGTGAGAGTTTCAAATTAATTCATGGACGTATCGGCATAATTTGGTTTATAATACTGAAAGTTTCAGTCTCTGATATGATATAGTTATTTATTGGATTAGTAACTAATCGAAAAAAACATAAAATCAGAATATTTGCTTCATTATTTATGGTTTCATTGAAACAAAAAACCAGTCATCGCTTTGCCTAAAATAATGACACGTTTTTATTTTATTACGATAGCCGAGTGGTTGAGCGGTCGGAATTTCAAGTCAAATGACCAGAGTTCGATCCCCATGTGGCAGACTCGTACCAATGGGTAGTTCAAAATCTTATGTACGAATTATATCCAATATCCAATTTATTCCAAGCCAACGATATAATTCGTACCTAAGTTTTTGAAAAAAATTGGTGCGACCTGCCACCTGGGGATCGGACTAGTGCTCGGTTCTCTTGACTCGAATCGAACTCCGATCACCCAACCGCTCAGCTATCGTGACT
This sequence comes from Sericinus montela, assembly GCA_029286605.1. NCBI lineage: Eukaryota > Metazoa > Arthropoda > Insecta > Lepidoptera > Papilionidae > Sericinus > Sericinus montela. The sequence goes on along the minus strand of JAGSMR010000012.1, from coordinate 20,334,461 downwards.
TTTTTATTATTAAAGAAATAATTCTGCGAATTAAATTAAAAGCTTACTGCGCCACTTATCTTTATAAATACCCCTGTCGCACGCATTAAACTCACCCACAAAGCAATTAACACCACGAAGCGTCGGTATAATTAAGGATCATTTAATTAAGTTGCGGTTAGAATTTGAATTTTAAAATATATCATCATTAAATATCATTAAAAATACCCTCCGTTTAATGTATCATTAAACGCCCGAACAGGTATTTATAAACAATAACTGGCAATAGCTTTCAAATAGAAAAATCTCATCAAAATGATAAATTCGTTTCGGAGCTTCATTGCCACGTACATTGCTAGAACACGTTACAAAACTGTACTCGTAACACCCCCTTTTTTGTATCGGAGTTTAAAAATACAAAGATCTATGCAGCAGCGCCAAGGTCGAAAGGTTGTTCGAAGGTGAGCCAAGTGCTATTGTCGATTTAGGTAGGACGTTTGCAAAGGGCGGGGAATAATCCACCCCGAGGCATGACTCACTTTATAAGTATGAAGTGCTGCACTACAAGGCTCTCCCTGTACCTAGAATGATATTATGACGTTGTTTTCATAGTGGTGCATTGTACTAATACTTCCGTTCTGACGGTTCTTATCTAAAACTGGCGATTTTAACGTTCATAATAAATTTAAAAGAGCCTAAATAAATGAAAAGAAAAAAGAAATAGATATAACGACTTCCGTGGACGAGTGACGTACACTGGTTTTCAAGGTCCCCCTTTTGAGGAGGCAGAAGTTTGTTGGACTTCTACTTCACGCCGGTATTCTGTGAGGTCGTGGTACTTCCCCGGTCGAGCCAGCCCATTCATGCAACAACAAAAGCTGATGCGTGGCTCTACCACTGTTGAAACTACTTTACGATCCGAGCACTGTGTGTGATGTTGTTTGTATATATTTATATTGAACCTGCAATCTTAAGTTCGTGGTCCGCAGAATATAAGTAAAAAAATATCCGCATCATTGGATAGGTTGTAAGAGACAAAATTTTTTTAGAAAACGTGTGAAAAAGTGGTGTAGTCTACGCCTTTGACAGTATAAGCATTCACCATCACCTTACTACCCATCGGTGTCGTAAGTGACAATTAATTAAAAAGAAATAATATATTACAGGCTACCGACAGTTGGTGGGACAACCATCTCGAAAATATGAGAGCAAAAAAACTCTTTAGAAAAGTTTAGGGTTGCTTAGATTTTACTCTAATGTTATTTTAAAAATGATGATTGATATATTGTCAACAAAAAAAAAATAATTTTTCTCAAAAACTTATACATTTATGTGTACAAAAAGCGAATTATCAATAACCATTACTGTTTTAAACCAAGTTATTTTTCTAGAATGCTCCCATAATATTATGTAATGAATTTCCTACATGAATAAAATAAAAAATGATGAAATAAAAAATAACGCTTCTACAATGACCCCAAATAAATTTGGGGTCATTGTAATGGGAAGCGTGCTCGTCGCGACCCCTGCCAGCCCTTTTCAGGGCTGCAATTCTACACAGCTGCGCACCCATGCCAACGAGGGTTAGGGCGTCCCCAAGGCGACGCACACCAGTTCGTCCCCGTTGGTGTGAAATGCAGCGCGCAAAGCGGCGATGGGGACCGCCACCCGTCACGCACAGCCCGACACGGCGGAAGGTGGAGGACGGAGTGCAGAGTTGGCACGTGGAATGTTAGAGGAGGCATGAGAGATAAGACGAATGAGTTGATTGAAATAATGAAAGAAAGAGAATTAGATGTCGTGTGTTTGTCGGAGACCAAGCGGAAGGGCAGTGGTACTGAAGAGCTCCCTGGCGGGGCGTTAGCTCTATGGTCCGGAGTCCCGGAGAGCGAGAGCGCCTGCCAGGGAGTGGGGTGCTGCTGTCGTCTCGGTTGGTCGATGTTATGACTGAATATAAGGTTGTGAACTCGAGACTTCTCTGGGTTCGCTTTAAATTGGGACTGACGAAGTTATTCCTTTTGGCTGTTTATGCGCCGGTGGCTTCGTCGTCCAGAGCTGAGCTGGAGGAGTTTTGGGAAAATGTAAGAGAAGTTCTAGACTTGGTTAGAGGAAACGAAAGAATTGTTGTATGTGGTGATTTGAATGGATGGGTTGGTACCGCTCGGCCAGGGTACGAGTCGGTGCTTGGAATGTTTGGCGATAAAAGGGTTAACGATGCTGGCAAGCTTATACTGGCTGTATGCAAGGAAAAGGGTCTTCTTGTGACAAACACTATGTTTAGTCACAAGAAAATCCATATGTATACTAGAACAAGAGAGAATGAGAGAAGTATGATCGATTTATTCCTGGTGGATGACCGACTGCGAAAACAGGTGATGGATACGCGGGTGTTCCGAGGTGCTGACCTGGGAACGGATCACTACCTAGTGATTACTAGATTTAGGGTCTGTTCGCGGGTTGGCGCCACCGGACGGCGATACCAGAACCACAGTCGGTCGGTAGCATCCGAAGCTGGAAGCTTCAGGAAGCGGACACTAGGAATAAATATCAAGCAAGGGTAGCCGAAAAGCTGGACAGCATTGGTGTTAGGAAAGAATGTGGAAGAAATATGGCAGAGCCTTAGAGATGGAATGGTTAGTGCAGCGGAAGACGTGTGTGGAAATGTGAAAAGAGGTAGTAGTAAAAGGGTGATGCATGGTGGAATGACGAAGTGAAAGAAGCTGTAAATAAGAAGAAGAAAGCATGGTTAGACTACTTGGCCTCTAGTAATGATAAGGATATGAGAGAGAAGAGGAAAGAAAGATATAAGCTCCAGAAAGTTCACACGAAAGCATTGATTGAGGAAGTGCGTGAAAGGAGTAGAATGGAAGCGGACGAAAGGTTGTCGCACAACTTCAAGGAGAACTCCAAACTCTTCTGGAAAGAGGTTGGAAGGACCCGGAGTGGTGCGACAGCCTTAAGAATGAATAAAGTGCTTTCGGGAACCAATGACGTCCTCTCAGAAAAATCGGACGTCATGCAGCGATGGAGCGAATTTTATAGAGATGTATGCGTGTGATGATCTTAGTGAGGGATCCGGGGTGACGCCGTGATTGGTACGCCAGACTCGGACCTCGATGACACTGAGGTCATCAATATGAAAGAGATTGAATGTGCGATTAGAAGTTTGAAATGTGGTAAGGCTGCGGGACTAGACAGAGTTACTGCTGAAATGGTCAAGTATGGTGGGCCACACGTCTGGGACAGCTTTTATCTGCTGTGCAATTTGTGCTGGCGAACGGGGGCTGTTCCGGATGATTGGCGATCCGCGGTCATTGTGCCTTTATATAAAGGTAAAGGTTCACATTATGACTGCGGGTGCTATCGGGCGATCAGCTTGACCAGTTTAGCAAGTAAAGTTTACTCGAAGGTTTTGACACGTAGGATGCAAGAGAAATCGGAAAGATTTCTATGGGAGGCACAATGCGGATTTAGACCTGGAAGAGGATGCACGGATCAAATGTTTTCTCTCCGCATGATCACGGAGAAGCTTCTGGCTGCTAACCAGAGGATTTTCTGTGCTTTTGTGGATCTTGAGAAAGCATTTGATAAGGTTGTAAGGAAGAAAATGTGGGAACTGTTGCCGGGGTATGGTGTGGATGGTCGATTGCTAAGGGCTGTGCAGTCACTTTACTGTGACTGTAAAGCCTGTGTGCGGGTAGGGCATGACCTGTCACCCATGTTTAGCGTCCAAACGGGCGTAAAACAGGGTTGTGTCATGTCTTCCTGGCTATTCATACTGTATCTCGACAGCTGTTTACAGAAGCTGAAAGATAGCTGTTTGGGTGTGAAATTGGGTGACATAAAAGTAAATTGTCTGCTTTATGCTGATGCATCATCAGCATAAAGCAGACAATTTACTTTGTAGTGCTTATAGCACCATCAGAGGCAGAACTGCAGGCATTAGTCACGTGTATGAAGAAGAATGTGAAATTAATGGTCTCCGTTTGAATGCTAATAAAACTAAGGTTCTGGTATTTGAAAGGGACGAAGAAAGAACGAAGTGCGAAATTTGGGTAAATCAGGAATGTCTAGAACAGGTGAATGAAATTGTATACTTGGGGAGTGCGTTTAGCCGGGATGGAAGATGTGATTTAGATGTGGACAGGCGTGTCGCTGCCGGGAACAAAGTCAATGGTGCCCTGACTGCGTTAATCAAAAGGCAAGGCGTTGTGAAAAGTGCACGCCTTGCAATACATAACGCAGTGTTGGTACCGACTTTGTTATATGGCAGCGAAACCTGGGTATGCCAGAAGAAGCATAAAAGCAGGTTGAATGCAGTGGAGATGCGATCTCTTCGTAAAATGTGCGGCCTTACCATGGCCGACCGAAAGCGAAACGAAAAGATTCGCAATATGGCAGGTTTGAAAGATGACCTTGTCTCAAAATGGATAAGGGCGTGCTTCGATGGTTTGGGCACGTTGAGCGAATGAGTGAAGACCGAATGGTGAAGAAAATATATAGCGCGAAAGTTAATATTAAAAGGTGTCGAGGTAGACCGAGATTAACTGAAGACCATGTGAGCAAATTGCTCGAAGAGAGGAGGGTCAAGAGTACTCGGATACCTAGACGTGCATGTATGAAGAAGATGATGAATCTGAAAGAAGCGAAAGAAGTATGTAGGATCGTGACACTTGGCGATCTGTTCTCTGGCTACCCCGTCAGGGATTGTGCGTGAAGATAAATAAAATATAAATAAATATATGAAATAAAAAAAAAACATGAAAGCGAGAGCACAGTTTGGCTAATCACAAAGACTTTCGTCCCCCATGTAAACTGTAATGAAATTTGGACCAATTCGTGGCGACGTTTGTTTTGTATCCAATTTCATTGAATTTTCTTGCTAAACTTTGTTGAAATGAAATTCGATCCAAAGAATAGTAACAAATACTGATATGCATGAGTGACTAATCAGTTTCGGTGGAAATTATTAAACGCCCGAAATGATTCATAGACACAAACAAACTTAATTCCATTACAAAAGAGATAAAATACTAAAAACTAAAAATACTAAAGTGCTGAATAAAATTTGAGGAATTTTCTTGATATTGTATAATAAAACGCTGACGTTGTGACAATGGGACCAAGCTGAAATTACACCCTTGCATACAAAAATAGAAAATTCGAAATTGGTTTAGTTATCACGACGTAATGAAGCAATAAAAATTAGAAAAACAATTAACAAATTCGAGAAATTTAAGAATAAGAGACAAAATGAAACATAATAAAGCGAAACAAGAAAACTGTAGCTTACATTTACTAGCCTATAGGTGCCAGCATAAAATAGTAAAGTAACCAAAACAATAACAAAAGCTGTATCCAACTAAAGAACAACAAAAAAAATAAACATCTCGATTTGCATTAAAACGCCACACCACATAGACACTTACTTATAAATTTGACTTTCTTCGGTTGCTTAGTCCTCGGTTTGCCGAGCGGTTTCTTTACCGGCGCAGACCTTCGGTGCGCTATAAACAGAAGGTAAGATCAAACGAGTTCCTCCGGCGGCGCCGTGCTCTCACTTGAAGACTATTCACACCCACTGGCTTTGAACGACTTATCGCTATATACGGGAATCAAACAACATCTGTGTCATTTTTGTCAAATAATGTATTTTTTATCTTCGCGCCTTTTTCCAGAACTAGGGCAGAGGTATCGTCAATTAGATGCAATGTTCATTTCAATTTACTAATTTCGGATAAAGTATTTGTATAACATTGATACTCGTATTGTTTTGTTAAACTTTTTAAAAGTAATAAAAGTGAAATAGCTTCTCGACGAAGAAGAAAATAAAAAAGCCAAGTTGCATTTAGCATCGCTAACCAATAAAATAAGAACATCTTCACGCATTTTCCAATACCGATGTCTACATAATTTAGCCCCTTCGACCCTCCTTTCACCGTAGCTTATTTTACGAGGTGGTAAGCCTGTCACCGGTAACCAATGCAATGTACAACAGTGTTTACATCAAATATAACATACATGGTATTAGAATAAACATATTTAGGATACGTTAAGAAAAATATTTAAAAATGTAAATTTGTCTCAATGAAAGTATATTCGTAACTATTAATTAATACATACATATATAGGGACTATATCACATACATTGCTCTGATCCCAAATTAAGTTGTTAGTAATGCATTTGTGTTATGGAATCCGAAAGGCAACATACAAATGAAGACCCGCAGACAATGATGAATGAATTGAATCCGGGAACTCAAGGAAAAACGGCGTGTACGCAACTGGATTACGCAAGTCGACAAATTATAGAAAATGTGTTATGAACACAACCACAGTATGAGAAATGATCGAGTCTTCATCACCCGATGATCAAGAAACATCCGCTACGCGTAATGCGTAATTTTAGCAATTATTTTCCTTTTTTTTTATTTTTTAAATGTGATGTCTCGATTTTCCATTCGTCGGATACTCAGCTGAAAAGAACAGCGTCACGACAGTGATGTGACGGGTATCGAAAATCGATTGATATCGAAACGACACGCCTAATGTTTATTCCGAGAGCATTCCTGGGCGGTTTAATGAGAGGGCGGCATGCCGTTCGCGTGACTGTACGCGGGTGGGTATCGATTTTGTGGAGTCGCTGTGTACAGAATTACCGTGGTCGGTGCTGCCGCATCGGCAACAGTCATTACGTGATAGTGGGGGGGGGGGGGACTAGATGGACATCTATGCGACAAAATTGTAGCACTGCATGCATTAAACATGACATTAATAACAAATGTAATATTGTAGGTCAATTAAACAATATTTACCATGTTTATCTTACATTTAACATGGTTATACTCCCATTAAATGTAATCAAGTCCTTTGTATCCACCTTTCACCGAAGCTTAATGGTTTCAGCGTGACGTGGTGGTGAGCCCATCGCTGTCTTAGTGTTCAAGCGAACGGTAGAATATACTGACTTATAAATATAAATATACATATAAACATCCATCATCGAGCACAAACCATTCACATTTATCACACAAAAGTTTGCCTCTGGCGGGAGTCTAACCCACGATCCTTACCTACGAAAGTACGGTCACCATCAACTAGTTTTACTATGCAAGTAGGAAAGTGGGGTCACAACCATATCGACTATCAGGACTTTACATATGATTATCATAATGGCCATAATAAGGTCATAAATTTTACCGTGATGTGAATTTGCCATTTCTAGCTCATAAGAACTTTAAACGAGTCGAAACTGTGTGAAGTGGCGAGCCGCGCATCATGTGATATGTCTAAAAGCAAACACCACATTTTTCCTTTTAAAAGCAGCCATTTGTGTCATCCCCAATTTCCCAATAGTGGGTACCCGATACTGTTATTCCAAACCAACTATAAAGTATACTTGAATAGATAAATACAAACATAGGTAAATGTTTATATAGTATCCCGACCGATTTCGGCCACAGCCATTTGGACTATTGCGAGCGTCGTTCATGTGCTCTCAGGTGACTGACGCAACCGATTTTTGCGCTGAATGCGCTCAATGTGCTGCGTGCACATTGAGCGCATTCAGCGCAAATATCGGACAAGTCAGCACCGCTACGTCATAATTGTAGGTGATGGCTGCAAGTGATCGTGTCTTGAGCGCCTCTCGTTTGGCATCGAGCTCATTCATGCGTACTTCCTCATACTCTAATACCTTAGTGCTCTCGGTCCGCAGCCATTCTCCCATTGTCTCCCATTGTGACGGATCTAAGTTACATTTCTGAGAAAATGTTTAGATAATTATATTCACGTACATGATTCGAATACAAATATTCATATTCATAACACCAATGTTTGCCCCACGCGGGAATCGCTTACATGCCCAACTAAACCAGCTTACACATCGTTTCCAATTTTGAAGAAGTTCATGGACTGACAGGATTTTTAAAACTGTTCGAGCTTTATAATCAAGAGTCACAATATATAAGGTCTATTCAAACCGCGGCTGGTAACAGTTAGTCGATAGCGAAATATAGGATTAAGAAAAATGTCATATCTTTCGAAACTCGAGTTGGTAACGTGTTACGTAAAAGTTGGTAATAAGGCGACGGTGCGACAGGCTCAGACGGGGGTACGCACGTGAGGGGAATATCTACGTGGGAAAGGAGTTCTCCCTCCGCTGAGGATAATTCCTCACGGAGTGCTCCCACTCGGTTTACATGACCGACCGCAGGCGGCGTTAATTTGAAAATAGAGCTACGATTTGATGGGAATTTAAATTTGTAATTGTACAGAATAAAACGTACACATAATAAAAATGTAGAGTATAATATAGTTAATAAAACATTGGTACTAGCTATCTGGGGATTCAACTCGGGTCACTTGACTCTAATTTCAAAAGTTATTTACGATTATCGTTGGCGTGGACACAATGACGGCGATAGGCCACCTGTCACGTAGTCACAAGAAATATCTTCGTTGAAAGGTTGGTCGAAGGAATTTAATTTTCTAGATATCTTTTTACCCTAGTATTGAGAATGGCGTGAAGATATTTTTCTTATATAGTTATAAAATTCAGTTCTCTCTAGCTATTCCGACACGTGAGGCAAGCCAGAGAAATGATTTCCAAGTGTCACGATCATTGGGTATATCTTTCGCTTCTTTCAAATTCATCATTTTCTTCATAAACTCACGTCAAGGTATCCGAGTAGCCTTCGAGCAATTTGCTCATACGGTTTTCGAAAGTTTATCTTGGACTACTATATTACTAAAAGGAAAGGGAATAACCAAGGGCATGCTTCGATGGTTTGGGCACGTTGAAAGAAAGAGAAAGAAAGAAAAGTTTATTCTCCAAAATGACGCCATCACAGATAACATAAAAGAAAATTCACGATAGCTGAGTGATTGGGTGGTCGGAATTTCGAGTCGAGAGACCCGAGTTCGATCCCCAGGTGGCAGGCTCGTACCAATGGGTTTTTCAAAAAATTATGTACGAATTATATCGTTGGCTTGGAGATAAAGGCGCCGACGGGCTCACCACCTGTCACGTTGTCCTGAAAATATCTTCGGTGGAAGGTGGGTCGAATGGACTTAATTGTCTAGACTAGACCTCTGTCTCTCTCTACCTCTGTATTGGGAATTGCGTGAAGATATTTATTTATTTTATTTGAAAGTGAAAAACAGAACAGGTCCAGGTTAGCCCGGGGTGAATTTCGCAGACTATGTGAGCCAATTTAGTTTTGCTTAGAGAGAGTGTGCTGCTCCGCAGGAATGGAATGTAAATTTAATGTCCATAGGTCATACCTAAATAATATAAATAAATGTCGTAACGCCATTCCCAATGCAGGGGACAACAAAGGGGAGGTCTGGACAACTAAGTCGTTTCGACTCACCTTCCACCAAAGACATTTTTCGGAGAACATGACAGGTGGCGAGCCCGTCGCCGTCTTAATGTTAACCTAACCTAACTTCCCTATTACTACTAAACAATTTTAATAGAGCGTTAGGTCGTCTGAAACCAAAATAAGCCGAGTACGTCAATTAAAACTGATAATAAAAGTAACTTGAAAGGGTGAAAAGTAACATTTGATTAGATAGAACGGCCGGATGGATTCGTAACAGACTTAAGCGGGGCAGAAACACCGACTAGCAGTATACCGGCTTGAAGCAAGAGGTCTTTGCTATAGCCTTTAGACCATAGTTAATCGTACATAGTTTGCGTTTTAGTCAGTACAGCAGTCCGAATTCACCAAAACAGCAGAATCGTAATGTTGTCACGCGGGTCGCACCCTAGTGAGTTAACTTAAGAAACTTTCTATTACCAACCCCTGTTCCTATTAGTTGCTTATATGTCCGATTTTTCATCAAAATATTTATACCACTGCCTATCCAAAGATTGCCTATGTATTAAGATTAATAAAAAGAAAATCTATCCGAATACTAATGGCGTTTAATTTACAGTTGTGCTATTATTTGCAAACATTTATAATTACCCAATAATAAATATACTACTGTATACAGTTGTATACAGTATCCCATATTATACATTACTTACTAGTAATAACGGAGGTTATGACATAATACAAATCTATTGATATGTAAAACGTTCGAGCTTCAAAATCGCAATAAATTTCTGTCACTGAAAAACTCGTTGGAAACCACTTAAAATAATGTGTGTACAAACTACGTTTCATCATCAACCGAACTAAAAGAGAGACAGAGAACGCCAACCACTGATCCAGTCAGATAATAAAAACTCAAATATTAAAAATTGCAGATTGACCTGATTGTTGGAACAAATAAACGAAGAATAATGGCGCAAAAACTGAAGTCCTCCTACCGCAAGTTATCGGACTACGGACGGAAGAATATTGATTTATTAAAATATTCCACTGATTGATTCAAATATGAAAGAATATTAGCCGGAAGCAGCAGACAGATTACTGCGCCAAATTTTAATTACAAGACTGTCTGCCTCGGAAGAAAAAAATATATTTTTTAATTAGACAACTTTTTTCTTTTCTTTTCAACTACAATCATCAAAAATAAATACATATTATGTATCTTAATATATCTTCGAGATCAAATTTATAATTTTTGAATCTTCAATTATCGATAGTCACGATAGCCGAGTTGTTGGGTGGTCGGAATTTCGAGTCGAGAGACCCGAGTTCGATCCCCAGGTGGCAGGCTCGTACCAATGGGTTTTTCAAAAAATTATGTACGAATTATATCGTTGGCTTGGAGATAAAGGCGCCGACGGGCTCACCACCTGTCACGTTGTCCTGAAAATATCTTCGGTGGAAGGTGGGTCGAATGGACTTAATTGTCTAGACTAGACCTCTGTCTCTCTCTACCTCTGTATTGGGAATTGCGTGAAGATATTTATTTATTTTATTTGAAAGTGAAAAACAGAACAGGTCCAGGTTAGCCCGGGGTGAATTTCGCAGACTATGTGAGCCAATTTAGTTTTGCTTAGAGAGAGTGTGCGGCTCCGCAGGAATGGAATGTAAATTTAATGTCCATAGGTCATACCTAAATAATATAAATAAATGTCGTAACGCCATTCCCAATGCAGGGGACAACAAAGGGGAGGTCTGGACAACTAAGTCGTTTCGACTCACCTTCCACCAAAGACATTTTTCGGAGAACGTGACAGGTGGCGAGCCCGTCGCCGTCTTAATGTTAACCTAACCTAACTTCCCTATTACTACTAAACAATTTTAATAGAGCGTTAGGTCGTCTGAAACCAAAATAAGCCGAGTACGTCAATTAAAACTGATAATAAAAGTAACTTGAAAGGGTGAAAAGTAACATTTGATTAGATAGAACGGCCGGATGGATTCGTAACAGACTTAAGCGGGGCAGAAACACCGACTAGCAGTATACCGGCTTGAAGCAAGAGGTCTTTGCTATAGCCTTTAGACCATAGTTAATCGTACATAGTTTGCGTTTTAGTCAGTACAGCAGTCCGAATTCACCAAAACAGCAGAATCGTAATGTTGTCACGCGGGTCGCACCCTAGTGAGTTAACTTAAGAAACTTTCTATTACCAACCCCTGTTCCTATTAGTTGCTTATATGTCCGATTTTTCATCAAAATATTTATACCACTGCCTATCCAAAGATTGCCTATGTATTAAGATTAATAAAAAGAAAATCTATCCGAATACTAATGGCGTTTAATTTACAGTTGTGCTATTATTTGCAAACATTTATAATTACCCAATAATAAATATACTACTGTATACAGTTGTATACAGTATCCCATATTATACATTACTTACTAGTAATAACGGAGGTTATGACATAATACAAATCTATTGATATGTAAAACGTTCGAGCTTCAAAATCGCAATAAATTTCTGTCACTGAAAAACTCGTTGGAAACCACTTAAAATAATGTGTGTACAAACTACGTTTCATCATCAACCGAACTAAAAGAGAGACAGAGAACGCCAACCACTGATCCAGTCAGATAATAAAAACTCAAATATTAAAAATTGCAGATTGACCTGATTGTTGGAACAAATAAACGAAGAATAATGGCGCAAAAACTGAAGTCCTCCTACCGCAAGTTATCGGACTACGGACGGAAGAATATTGATTTATTAAAATATTCCACTGATTGATTCAAATATGAAAGAATATTAGCCGGAAGCAGCAGACAGATTACTGCGCCAAATTTTAATTACAAGACTGTCTGCCTCGGAAGAAAAAAATATATTTTTTAATTAGACAACTTTTTTCTTTTCTTTTCAACTACAATCATCAAAAATAAATACATATTATGTATCTTAATATATCTTCGAGATCAAATTTATAATTTTTGAATCTTCAATTATCGATAGTCACGATAGCCGAGTTGTTGGGTGGTCGGAATTTCGAGTCGAGAGACCCGAGTTTGATCCCCAGGTGGCAGTACCAATGAGTTTAAAAAAAAAAACTTATGTACGAATTTCATCGTTGGCTTGGACATAAAAAGGCGGCGACGGGCGCACCACCTGTCACGTTGTCCCGAAAATATCTTCGGTGGAAGGTGGGTCAAAGGGACTTAATTGTCTAGACTTGACCTCTGTCTACCCCTGGACTACTATTGGGAATTGCGTGAAGATATTTTTTTTTCAATTATCGACATTACTTATTGACAGTGAAGTTAATGTCACATTTATGTATCAATAATGAACTTATTATGGTACCGTTTTCCTTAACATTAAAAAGGGGATTCATCTACCTTATCAAGATGCCGTTATTAAGCTTTTTTGATTCGCTTGATATTAATCGAATTAACGACTATATGTATGACCGTACTAATATTAACTTCAGACCATAACAATAACAGCATAAAAAAACGGTAAATAACAATAAACTATTTTAAATAAAACAACATAAGTAAAAAATTAACTTCACGCATTTACCAATACGGGTGTAGACACAAGTCTAGACAATTAAGTGCTTTCGGTCCACCTTTCACCAAAAACATTTTCGGGATAACTTGGCAGGTGGTGAGCATATCGCCGTCGTCTTTATGTCCAAGGCAACTATTAAAATCGTAAATAAGTTTGTTTCATCAAAACTGTGTTTTCTATTGGTATGAGCGTCCAGTCTCTTGACGCGAATTCCGATCACCCAACCACTTTTCAGCGTCAGTAGCCCGATTGTTGGTGGTTGCTGTTTGTTGCCCGATGCCTGATGTTCAGGATGCACAATGCTTAACATAACGCAGCCGGTTCGGACTCGACATTTTACTATTATCTTGAATCACTCCGGAATCAATTTACCAATAGGAATTGCAGCTCAGTTGGAGTGGTTAACCATGGTCATAGCAATGTAAAGTTTATATTTAAACAACGTTTACTGATCCGATTATTATCGACTATATCGATTGATGATCATGCCCATAATATAAAACTATAATTCTGCAAGGCTAACGAGAACTTGAAGAAAATCGATCGTAAATATTTAAAAAGGTTGAAGCTAGAAGGGTGGCCGACGGCGGCCGACACTACGGCGCCGCACGACACAAACAGCATAAAAACTGATAATATATTTAAAGTCAGGTTTTAAAGCGGGCGTGGGGTATGCGGGGTACAGAATTTACTACCTTTGGGAATATAAGTGTCGCCACGTAAGAGTTTTAAATGTAGTCGAATGCGAGCGTCGTGTCGAAAATAATGGAGTACGTACCCGGTGATGTACAGGAGATACGGAAAGGTACAACACTATAGGGAATTAACATAGGGTTGTTAGCGTACGCTCTTAGTTATTTCTAAAAAGGAAACCGCCATACAAACCTGGCCATATTTCGACTTTATTTCTTTTAGTAAATAAAAGTAGTCTAAACAATTCAGTCCCTTCGATCCACCTTCCACCGAAGATATTTTCGGGACAACGTGACAGGTGGTGAGCCCGTCGCCGTCTTTATGTACAGGCCAACGATATAATTCGTATATAAGTTTTTGAAATGCCCATTGGTAGGAGCCTGTCACCTGGGGTCGAAGTCGGGACTCTTGACTCGCAACTCCGACCACCCAACCACTCGGCTGTCGAGACTTTTTAAGTAGAAGTATTTCGTTTTGTAACGTTGTATATATCAGCGAAATACCACTCATCCCGAGATCTCTAAAACAGAACATTCGATTTACTTGTAATTTAACATAGCCTCACGATGTCACTAAGAATGGATTTTACGCAAATCCTCATTAAAATATTTTTTACTTCTACCATCGAAGTTGAACGTATGGGACTTGGTAATTAAACTTCTGACACGCAGGCGAAGCCGCAGGCGGAATATATATATATTAGAAATATGAGTTTGGATACATAGAAGATAGCACGCATAATAAATATCACGCATAATAAATACACATACAAATATATGTAAGTATGTATGTAAGTATAATAGAGGATCATAGCTGATCCTCTATTTATGTTAAAATTCGCCGAGATTCCTTTTGAAATATTCGACAGCTAATTGCTCGAAGAAAGAAAGCCTTATCACTAATCGTCGGGGACAACCGCAAACTGTCCTAAATGAGAAAACCATGAATCAGATAGAAAAGAAAGATGTAAGTAAAGATTGTGACACGCGGCGATCTCTCCTCTCTGGCTACCCCATCTAGGATGATGCATTTAGATATATTAATAATAAGCTTTACACAAGTGAACAAGATATATTGAAATCAGAGGTCCAGATTACTAAGTCTTTCCGACCATCCTAAAACCGAAGATCTTTTTTCAGACAACGCGTCATGTCTTGTCCCAAATAGGCTTCGGTAAAAATTGGGTCGAAAGGACTTAATAGTCTAGACATCTGACTCCCCAGTACGGAGAAATGCGTGAAGATCCAAGTAAAGAAATAAACTAAATAATAACGATCATAGACAAAGGGCTGTTTCAATTAACATGCGGTTTTCAATTTAAGCCTAGCAACCCTAGCGCACATTAAAACGAGGCACCCTCATTAGCGAGATGGAAGTCTAGTTTGAAATATTAATTAAAATGTTTACGGCGACGTTCGCAGGTCCTTTTTACATTTATTATTGTGCGCGAATTTAAAGGTTGTATATATCTCATTGCATTGTTCTATAAATAAATAAATATCTTCACGCAATTCCCAATACAGGGGTAGACAGAGGTCAAGTCTAGACAATTAAGTCCCTTTGACCCACCTTCCACCGAAGATATTTTCGGGACAACGTGACAGGTGGTGAGCCCGTCGCCGCCTTTATGTCCAAGCCAACGATGAAATTCGTACATAAGTTTTTTTGAAAAACTCATTGGTACTGCCACCTGGGGATCGAACTCGGGTCTCTCGACTCGAAATTCCGACCACCCAACAACTCGGCTATCGTGACTTGCATTGCATTGTTCTAGAAACAAAATAATGGTTTAAAAAAACTAAGGAAAATATGCTTTTGTAACTAGCAGTACTAAAAAGAAATAAAAACTCAGATTAAAGATAAAATGATTTTATCGTTAAAAATAAGTGGGATACTAGATGCCAATTGCTGTAAGTATCGAATTGGCAAAAAGTGATTGGTAAAAGTAATATCATTAATACAAAATAGATTATTAAGGTAAAATTTTTTTTCCTCAATTTTTTTTTAATTAATATAAATTATTCTTTACTTTTTAGTTTGGGTACTTGCGAAGAAAAAAACCTCACGCCATTCCCAATACAGGGGTAGACAGAGGTCTAGACAATTAAGTCCTTTCGACCCACCTTCCACCGAAGACATTTTTTGGAACAATTTTACTTACTAAAAGATGATTTTATTTTTGTTTTTTAAACTATCGTTTATTAATATTATTTCAAATTATTTTTATTAACTTGTATTGTCATCGGTCTTTGATAAGTATGCGAAGTTTTAATACAATCAAGATACTTTAAAAGTGCATGAAAATCACTTTCAAAGATTCCGTTACATACTCGTACATACCAAGTCAGTAGAAACGTTTTAAAAAGATTAAAGTCTGCTTCAATTCATCAGTAAAGAATTATAAAATAATATAAATAAAAATATCTTCACGCAATTCCCAATACAGGGGTAGACAGAGGTCGAGTCTAGACAATTAAGTCCCTTCGACCCACCTTTCACCGAAGATATTTTCGGGACAACGTGACAGGTGGTGAGCCCGTCGCCGCCTTTATGTCCAAGCCAACGATATTCGTACATAAGTTTTTGAAAAACCCATTGGTACGAGCCTACCAACTGGGGATCGAACTCGGGTCTATTGACTCGAAATTCCGACCACCCAACCACTCGGCTATGGTAAGAATTGAAAAGCATTATTACCAAATAATCACGGGTAAAAACCTTGATACTTTATAAAAAAACGATCAGACGCGATGTCCTTTGAATGTTTGTTCTCTACAAGAATACTCTAGCCATTCCAAATTCAGTTACACAAATCGTTTTTAAAGTACACCTGACACGCAAACTTTGGATCCGCAGTGCAACACGAAAATGTCGTAGTAATGTGACATTATCAGCAAAAACCCGAACCATAGTGATGTTTATTTTTCTTTACATTACGACCTCGATGAATGAGTTGCGTACAGGCTGGTTTTTACGGTGTCGTCAGCTCTGTGGTCCCGGGTTCGATTTCCAGACGTGTGAATTTAGAAGATCACTTTTTCAACATTGTCTCGGATATGGGTGTTTGTGATCGTTATTTCAGATTCCATAACAGAATTGTTTTAAATACTAATGTTGTCCATATCGAAGGAATCTCTATTAAATCATCAACGAAAATGCATTTATTCTTTGGTCATAACAATTTTTATAAATATAAATATAACAAAACTACGACAATAATTGATAACAAACGACAAACATAATGGTAAATCGAGCCGTGACGTTAAGTCCCTCTTGAAATCCATCCAAAAGGGTGCCAACTTTGTTACGAGTCAATTAATTTGTCGCATTGTAATTCCACCCTAAGCAATTATGTCATCTATACTCCCCAATGTCTATTTAGCAAGGCCGATTTAGACAAATCTGTGAACAAACTAGTTACAACAAAAAACATATAACGCAAAATAAGTACAATACTCCTTGCAATTCTATGAGATATCTGGGACTGATTGCTTATACCCGATTAACAAAACAAAATAGCCAACTATGGTTTCGTGGAATGCGAGTGTTAAAAAATAAAAAATAAAAAAAAAAACAACAATATACCAATAGAAAAAAGTTACGGAAGAAAAAGAAACAACTAGGCTCTTCAAGTTGTCAGAAATGGAATATTTCAAATAGAAATATCGAAATATTTCGCAGTGGGGAGATGAAGTCAGTTAAATACCTTCAAATACGATGTAAAAAATATGTAGATATACATCGCCTATGATGTAAGTACAATAGAAAAGAAGCAAGGTAACATCCGAGTGCGCAAAATGGTGGACGCATGTGGTGAGCTTTCAGTACAAAATGGTCGACATTATGCAGTAATGTTAAATCAATATGTCTAGCGCAGTCGGAGTATATAGTCGCCGACTGAAACCAAAAAGATATATTTCATACTGAATCACATTAATAGACCAGATTACTATTTTACTTCACCGTTATTCGATTCATCATGAGACAAATTACTTCACGTGTCATTCTTATCAGAGTTTTTTCTCCCTTTTACCGATGAGATGAAGAAATAAAATTTCTTATCTAATATATATGTAATGTAATCTAATATATATGTGCCGTAGTCTTGACAGACTACGGCAGTGAGATCACGTGCGATCGAAGTGCCGGCTTTTGCTCCCCACCCCTCACCGGCCGGCCGGCTTTTCTACAACCTACAAACGTAATTTTCCTTGACAAATGAAATGCCAACTACACTAAAAAAATCAATAAACTGTTCCGTAATCAAAGATTGTAATTTTTGTAATTTAAAGTGATTATATTTAACGATTTTTTCATCAATTTTCCTTTTGTACATAATAAAGTACACAGAAAAACAACAAAGACAAAAATGACACATCCGTGTGGGATATAGAGTTTGTAATAAAGATCGAGATTACCTTCATGTTTTTCTCTTGCCGGCGCTGTAAGCAATAGATGGTTAAAAAGCTTTGCATGTACAATTAAATATGATAGCGAGTTTATCATAGATAAGCCAGACAACCAAGAGGGCGTTCGTCTCCATAGTGAGAGCAGCGTTGAAGCCGGCCGATTTCGAAGAATTCGTAAAGGTTTAAGCTTCCACCGGTACTGTGGTCCCAACCTGCGGGAAGCACGGGCGCGCGGCATGAGTGGCAGAAGCACTGCATCACCGAGTCCCGAACGAGCCCTATCAGCATGGTGAAGGTTTGAAGTGGACTATCTAACGTGTGATGGAGTCGCGGCGCGGCGCGGGCGTACTGCGCGACTCTCGCCCGGAAACTGAGCCGGTTGGGGGGAGGCGCCGGTCGATAGCCGCGCACCCTCCGTCCTGCGGCACCCCCGCACCGCTGCCACCCCTAACTTGATAACCTCGTATAAGAAAATAAGCCTAGCAAATGGACAAATAATGTCAACTGCGACGTCTACATTGCTCCCGCAAGAGTACCACAAGACACCTTTCAAATTTTTTCGTCATCAAACAGTGATTCGTTCCTGAAAAAGAAGTAGAGAAGAATATGATTCAGTTTTACAGAAAAAAAGGTTTGATAAAAAATTCTTTACGAAAGTGAAATTCACATTAAATGAAATTCTCTCAGTGTAAAGAACTTTGTAGGCCGAGACGGACGCACCTAGCAACTAAAGGGTCCAGGGTCGGGGACGACAAACTAATTTAAGAGCCACCCAGGCTCGTGCGGGTCCCGACGGGCTCCTCGCTCATAAAAACGGCGCGCTTGGGGCGGGCGGCGGCCGGAGGGCGGCGGGGCCCTGCGGAGGTTCCGCCGCCATCTCGGCGCCGCCACCCGCAGCCAATTAACAGCCGGCAGAGCCACATTGAATTTGTTTCGCTACCCGAATAGCTTCCGATTGATTTTCTAAACAGTAATCATATCACTAATGAAACTCTGAAATCTATAAATCCGTTATAAATGAAACACGGAGTTACGAAGAAGTACGTCAAGAAATATACATTAAACGGAAAGTGTTGGTGTAAGTTGGCGCAGCGGCACAGATTAAGTTAACGCTTTAAACCGCGGAGTGGCAAGAGTGGCGACATGTCACAACCGCAGTGAAGATGTCGTAATCTTGTGCACCGGTTGCACTCGCGGTGCGGTGCAGCGGATCGATCCCGGGCAACAACCCCGAGACCGCGTCCCCCTACCTTAATAACTGGGAATTCCAGGAGCGAGCGTTCGGCCGACGCGAACGCCTAAACCGCCGTGGAAATACCGTCCGCGGCGACCGCCAGGCTGCCGATGTTGCCTTAAAGGTGCGAGCTGTCACAGGCTTCAATTTAAACTTACCATTGCTGTCACGTTATCAAAATCATAGTAATATAACATAAGTATTACTTTCAACCACAAACTAAGTAAAGATTTGTGCTATATGACGCAACCTATTTGTTGCATTATTGAAAGAATTTTCGTTTGTGTAAATCTATTTTGTTCAGATCTAATCAAAATCACGATAGCCGAGTGGTTGGATGGTCGGAATTTCGAGTCGAGAGACCCGAGTTCGATCCCCAGGTGGCAGGCTCGTACCAATGGGTTTTTCAAAAACTTATGTACGAATTACATCGTTGGCTTGGACATAAAGGCGGCGACGGGCTCACTACCTGTTACGGTGTCCCGAAAATATCTTCGGTGGAAGGTGGGTCGAAGGGACTTAATTGTCTAGACTAGACCTCTGTCTACCCCGGTATTGGGAATTGCGTGAAGTTACTTTTTTTTGTTTTATTATAGTAATATAACTTAAGTATTACTTTTAACCAAAAAACTATTACTTAGTTTTGAGCTATATGATGCAACCTATTTGTTGCATTATTGTAAGCATTTTGGTTTGTGTTAATCTATTTTGTTCAGAATATGCGGTAACAAATTCAGTTATCTTTATTTATTTATTTAAAAAAATACAAGAAAAAGAACCTCAAAAATGCGAAATGTAATAAACATATAATAAATTTAATATAAAGAAATTCTACATGTGTTAAAGAAACTAAATATTAAGTAAAATATGAAATCAAAACCAAGAAAACTCTTCATATATCTATCGTTAAAATGATAAACGACTTTCCTCAACAAATCCTTGCAAGTTACCCTATTATATATAAGCAATAAACTTACACAGTGGACAAAAATTTTCTAATGATAAATGATTTAGCAAGTTCTTCAACAAAACCTTAAATAATAAAGATTTCCTTTCTAGAATTTTGGAAAATATTTCTCTAATGATAAATGATATAGCTAAAGTGGTTTCTTTATACAGCTTATATAACAAAGCTTTTTAGATCTCGTTGTTAGATTAATATAACCAACGAAAAATCCCGTTAAAATTTTATTAAATCATAATTTAATTTAGACGCCGAAGTGGCACCCAACGTGGGGCACAAAGATTAATAATTCCTACTTAAGCGCTTATTGTACACGCGGCAATAGATCGGTGTCCTATCTCAAGATGTGGTAGGCTACAATGCATTTAATTTATGGAATTAATGAAAAATTAAAAAAATTCAACAGTCACCGGCGGGAGACGGCGTTTAATTTTTATAAAAATTCATTATATTATCCCCTATTACTAAGGCTATGACTAGTAGTAGGATTTTAAATAAGCTATCCCTCACTATTTCATAATGAAGCATTATTAATATATGTATAGTAGCGGTACCCTCGCATTAGCGATTTGATTTTTCTCGAAGGTTGTAGAGATATATGTACATGAGATATTTACATGTAATTTGATGTGTGATGGGTATACAGATTTGCATACCTAGTGCGATGCTGAACGTACACCACGTCGGGGGTCAGTAAGTAGGACAGATGCCGAGTTCTAGGACTTGCAAATTATGATAAAAAAATCTTCACGGCATACCCAATACTGGGGCAGACAGAGGTTTACAGGACAATTAAGTCCTTTCGACTAACCTTACACCGAAGACTTTTTTGGGACAATGTAAAAGGTGGTGAGCCCTTCGCCGTCTTTATGTCGGAGCTAACGATGTAACTTTTACATAACTTTTTGACAAAACACATTGCCTACCTGAGGATTAAACTCGGGTCTCTCGATTCGAATTCCAATCACCCAACCACTCGGCTATCGTGTCAAGGTTCATAAATAGGATATTTTCACGCACTTGTTTTCATTATTATCCAGTGCTATTATATCAGTAGAACAGCAAACATCCCCGGTGTGGGACCGCGTCACGGCAGCCTAGTCTCTCTAAGACGGCAACAAGTTGAGTCACGTGCCGGTTGGATTTCGCTCGGAATATAATTCCGAGTCACCGGCGCGCGTCCTGCGAATATGTATCGATCCCGCCTCATTTCGGCCTTTGTTTAAATATCAAAACGGTACTATAATATTTTGAGATTATTTCGTTTCTAATAATATCATTTTATTATAACGATATCGCCAAACATCATAATCTGTTCAAGCATTTAACAAATAAATACTTATATAGATAGGGACAGCCAACAACGAAGGCACCACAAACACCCAGAACCGAGAAAGTTTTGAAAAAGTAGTTTTTCTACGTTGACTTGTCCGGGAATCGAACCCGGGACCTCGAGATGGCGACACCTTGAAAACCGGTGTTTACGCCACTCGTCCATGGAGGTCATCGAATTAATAGTTATGGCCGAATAAATAAATCCCTAAACATACTTAATGACTACAAGAATCCTACAAAACAATGTACTCCTGAGCCGTCAAGTAAAAAAGGGTACATTTCACACGCTGTGGAAACGAAACCTTCAGAAAAAGAAGATAGTGCCCATTAACCGAGGAGCGCACTTGTAGCTGTTTCTTTCCAAAGTACCTTTCTCTCATTATTGCTTAATTCGTTTTGCTCCTTTTCAGTGTTCATTTTTCATTTCTTCGTTTTTTAAAGTAACTAAAAACCTTTTTCTAAAAAATGATATATATAATACTAACTATATATTAAATAACCAAGCAGTAGGTTGATCGGAATTCGAGTTGTTCTCTCGAATTTCCATCACCTGAGTCTGGTTTTTTCAAAACGTATGGACGTTTTATAAGATTACATTATACTATACTATAAGACTAAATAAAGACGGCGACGGGCACACCGCCTGTCACGATTTTACCAAATATATATAAGGACGGTCCTCTGATCTTCCATTACTGATCTCCTGATCAAAACTAATGAGTAAATAACCTTGAAAGTGTGAACATAACAGCGATTTTCTATACGCGATGGCGATGTATCCAGTCGAATGTTTTGCCTCCCAAAATCGATAAGATACAGCCTACATTCTTTAACTTAATGCTGCTACTAAACTTAATGCTAAACTTATGTACGAATCACATCGTTGGCTTGGACATAAAGAAGGCGACGGTTTCACCACTTATATCAAATATATATATATATATATATATATATATATATATATATATATATATATATATATATATATATATATATATATATATATATATATATATATATATATATATATATATATATAAATTTTAAATTTATCTTCACGCACAATCCCTGACGGGGTAGCCAGAGAGAACAGATCGCCAAGTGTCACGATCCCTACATACTTCTTTCGCTTCTTTCAGATTCATCATCTTCTTCATACATGCACGTCTAGATATCCTACATGTCTAGGTATCCGAGTACTCTTGACCCTCCCCTCTTCGAGCAATTTGCTCACATGGTCTTCGAAAGTTAGTCTCGGTCTACCTCGACACCTTTTAATATTAACTTTCGCGCTATATATTTTCTTCACCATTCGGTCTTCACTCATTCGCTCAACGTGCCCAAACCATCGAAGCACGCCCTTATCCATTTTTGAGACAAGGTCATCTTTCAAACCTGCCATATTGCGAATCTCTTCGTTTCGCTTTCGGTCGGCCATGGTAAGGCCGCACATTTTACGAAGAGATCGCATCTCCACTGCATTCAACCTGCTGTTATGCTTCTTCTGGCATACCCAGGTTTCGCTGCCATATAACAAACTCGGTACCAACACTGCGTTATGTATTGCAAGGCGTGCACTTTTCACAACGCCTTGCCTTTTGATTAACGCAGTCAGGGCACCATTGACTTTGTTCCCGGCAGCGACACGCCTGTCCACATCTAAATCACATCTTCCATCCCGGCTAAACGCACTCCCCGAGTATACAATTTCATTCATCCTTTCTAGACATTCCTGATTTACCCAAATTTCGCACTTCGTTCTTTCTTCGTCCCTTTCAAATACCAGAACCTTAGTTTTATTAGCATTCAAACGGAGACCATTAATTTCACATTCTTCTTTCATACACGTGACTAATGCCTGCAGTTCTGCCTCTGATGGTGCAATAAGCACAGCATCATCAGCATAAAGCAGACAATTTACTTTTATGTCACCCAATTTCACACCCAAACAGCTATCTTTCAGCTTCTGTAAACAGCTGTCGAGATACAGAATGAACAGCCAGGAAGACATGACACAACCCTGTTTCACGCCCGTTTGGACGCTATATATATATATATATATATATATATATATATATATATATATATATATATATATATATATATATATATATATATATATATATATATATATATATATATATATATATATATATATATATATATATATATATATATATATATATATATATATATATGTATATATATATATATATATATATATATATATATATATATGTATATGTATATATATATATATATATATATATATATATATATATATATATATATATATATATATATATATATATATATATATATATATATATATCTTCACGCAATTCCCAATACAGGGGTAGACAGAGGCCGAGTCTAGACAATTAAGTCCCTTCGACCCACCTTTCACCCAAGATATTTTCGGGACAACGTGACAGGTGGTGAGCCCGTCGCCGCCTTTATGTCCAAGCCAACGATATTCGTACATAAGTTTTTGAAAAACCCATTGGTACGAGCCTACCAACTGGGGATCGAACTCGGGTCTATTGACTCGAAATTCCGACCACCCAACCACTCGGCTATCGTGACTTATATATCTTGGATCTGTTAATTTTATTAAAGGTCGGGGAACGGACAAATAAAAGCTCCCGCCGTAGTTTACGTGACCGCTGTAAAAGTTAAATCACCTTAAAGCCTTCTCACAAAGTTAAATCACGTTTCTAATTCAGACCATGCCTTCACTCTCCCTGCCTCACATGAAAGTTACGATACAGAAACTCTTTAGCTAAGCTTTTAAGCTTTGCTGTTATAAAAGTACACAACATAATTATTAAAGCAAACATTTTCCGTATAATGACTTGGAATAATCTATTGTATATTTTTTTTAATCTATCGAGGAAGACTCGTAACTCGTTATATCTTATCTCCTGCAGAAGTGAAAATAGTACACGGAATTCAATTTTGTTATATGGTCCAGAAATAAATAACCACGGCATTCTCTATACAGGTATGTACAGAGGTCTAGACAATTAAGTCCTTTCGACCCACCTTCCAAAGAAGACTGTTTTTTGTTCCATTTTCTGTAAAGAAATATTTCTACTCCATGCTACTTTGGAGTAAAATTATTAAATTAATCCTCTGATCTCGCATTAATTATGGACATCGTCCCTCGAGACAAGTTAATCAGAATGTAAAAAGTTTCCTATTAGCATAAAAATGATTATTTAACCTGACAATGGCCGATAGTCTTCCTTTTAAATATTTTTAATTAGTAAAATAAAAAAAAATTGTTGTATGTTGACAGTTTTCCCCAGTACTGGGGAAGATAGTCCTTTCGCACCCATCTTTCATTGAAATCTTTGTCGCGACAATGTGCCTATTGCCGTTTTAGTGTCCAAGCCAATGGTACAACATTACATGTATATACATTTTACATAGATGAACGTTCACATAAAGATATAGGTATTTAGATATAGGTTAGGACCGTGTGTTAACGGTGTAAGAATATCGCCAATCTCTTTCTTCCCGTGGGTATCGTAAGAGGCGATTGAGGGAAACAGCCTTGAATATCATAATAGCAACCGATATATGGCGGCATAACCATGTGTAAAAATATCAGATCAAAATAATCAGCCCGTAGATGGTGCAGCGTCTGCGGTGCGAGTGGTCAAGTTAGACCGAGAACTCAGAATAGAAGATCATTCATTGAGTAAAATGCTCGAGGAGGAGAGGGGCAAGAGTACTCAGATACGTAAGAAAGAAAGAGTCGTCTGGTACCGCGATCGCCAATCCGCCTGCCAATCTTGGCGATTATGGCAAATCATCCCCATGGGTGAGGCGTATGTCCTGCAGTAGACTTTAACAGGCCGTTACGTATATATGTAACTAGTATATATATAAATATCCATGACTCGGGTACAAACATTCATATGACACAAATTTTTGCCCCTAAATGTAAATAATTTTAGAAAGTATTTGTAGTAGCATTAAGGAATCAAAATAAAGAAAAAGGCAAAGAAAATCAAAAGTCTTTCAAAAAATACTTTTGAAAGAGATGGGAGAAGTTCTGATATGACTTGGAATAATCCAATTTGCTTGATGATGTTTCTCTGCCTATGAGGAGATTCCGCTGTTGTCTCTCGCGACTTCGTCTATGCATTATCTCGTAATTCCCGTGGGATCATGTAATTTAGCTGAGTGAAAAGTAACCCATATCTCTCTATGGATATCCGAAAACATCATGTGAAAATTAGCTTTCGGATAATATGTGCGTGTGGTAAGATTAAGAGATACTATGTTTATCACAAATATTTAAAAAAAACAACCTATAATTTCTCGTCTAAATATCAATAACGTGTGTACACACCCTAAACAGTTCTGTGTAGTTCGGTATTCGTCGTAAATGGAAGCCTTATATGAAAACATTTGTCTGGGGTGCGTTGTTTAGCGATGCCAAGTTTATAAAAGCAGCCTTAATAAATAACGCACGACGACAGTTTTTGTTCCCCAAACTTCTTCGTGAATAAAATTATTGTGTTAATTACAAGTTTGTTGCGTTTCTTTTTCTATTAAAAATATTAAAAAAAACACAGTCAAATTAAAACAATGGAGACTCGAACAAGTATTACTACACATTATAAAACAAAACACCCGCGCCGCGTAAACTACCCAATGGATTTTCATTAGGTTTTCACAAATGAACGTAGTGACTCGTTACGTAGTTTTAAGAGTGATTTTTATTAAAGAACACTAGTAATGCAAAATTTATACTAGTATTCCTGTTAATCACTCCAACTAAGCTGCAATGCTGTCTGAAATGGTTTAGGACAAAAGTTGATTGACGAGACTGAACCTGCGACTTTACTTAGGCGTTAGGCTAATGCCTCTTACAATTACTTAAGGTTTATTGTAAATTGAGTGAAATATTTCGACAAACGTATATATGTTAAATTTTAATGTACCATCTATATACCACAATATAACACAATCTAACTTGAAGCTTTTTCACAGTTACACCCGTTCACTTCACCCCACTTCAACCACAACATACAAAGAGGCCTAATATATTTGCATAATACATCTACCATCAAAGAAACGGAATAAATATGTCGCGTCCCAGAAAGATGGAAATTACGAAACAAATCCGTATAACTTTTCATATTTCCGAAGCGTCCAATCTCTTGAAATTGCGCCGCTTCGGCTATTACTTGGCTACTTCGACGGCGGATGAGACATCTGCCAAGTTTCCGTGAGTTCCGGGAAATTATTGTACATGGCAAAAATGTTTAGATTCCTTCCTTATTTATAAAAATATTATTAGAAGGTGCTTCTATAACCCGTAAGAAAAATAATAAAAGTGGTTATAAAAAGTGCTCCTCTGTATAGAAGTTCAGTGAGACATCAGCTAGCACTTTCTGCCATCGGATTACAGTTATGTTGTGTAGGTTCTTCCGGTTTGTAAGGTACAGAGAGCCAGCCAGAGGACTAAGATGGAACGCCTTATAGCGCGTTAATATATATGGCTATAAGGGATTAGTTCTTAGGTGTAACAATGCATAAATAATCAAAAATATACATTGTTTAAAGTTGATTGCAAGTAGAATTTTATTTCTTGCAAACGTCCATGGCCTGCAGTAGTAATATCGCCAGTCCGTACCGCTTGCACAAATAGTAACACTCAACGTAGAAAAATAAGAAGAAACAAGAATAAATAAGAGGGTGGCCCTTTTCTTCTAACGAGAGCGTTACAAAACAAATTTTCGTAAAGAAAAATGCAATTTAAAAGAATAAATAGAATGCAGCAGAGTCGCGCTTACCATCCCTCGTAAGAAGAAACTCTTCACAAGCAGGACCTACACGTTTGCCCGTCCATAATAATTTATTATTTAAACGCCGATAGTATAGCTGGGGCGGCTCCATAGATCCCCAGCTAATTCGGACCCCCGCTTGTCTCAACTTTCTCCCGAGATTTATGATATTGCTACAATAATAGTAAAATGCAAACTACATTTTCACCCTATTGCGCCGATCAAAGTAAGGATATAAATGACCGCTCGTTCCATCTTGAATCTCATTTCTTTAACATTTTTATGTTAATCTCTTATTTATAAATTTAATTAAATATCTTCACGCAATTCCCAATACCCCTGGAGACAGAGGTCTAGTATAGACAATTAAGTACCTTCGACCAACCGTCCATCGAAGATATTTTCAGGACAACGTGAGAGATGGCGAGCCCGTCGCCGTCTTTTATGTCCAAGCCAACGATATAATTCGTACTTAAGTTTTTGAAAATCCCATAGGTACGAGCCTGTCACCTGGGGATCGAACTCGGGTCTCTTGACTCGAGATTCCGACCATCCATCCACTCAGCTATCGTGATCTCTCTTTTATCTACATTGAATAACTTTTTTAATATCCGCATGCATTGTAAAAAACTGAGGTAGTCAGAGGTCTATTATCTATTTGGTGGTGAACCTGTCGCCGTCTTAGTGTAAAAGCCTCATAAAGTACGAGTCTTCCTCATGGGGATTAATTTCTTTGGGGAGTCTCGCGATTCGAATCCCGACCACCCAACCTATGGTGGTTTCTTTTTATTCTTCAAATTAGTGGCAACGTTCTTCATCATTATTTTATATTCTCTTTTTATTAGTATGGATATGGGCTTGCTTCGATATTTTGAGCACGGTCGATGTTCGAGTGAGTGAAGACCGAATAGTGAAGAAAATATAGAGCGCGAAAGTTAAAATTTTAAAGAAGAGGTATGTATAAGACAGAAGATAAGCAGCAGCGTCTGAGGTGCGAGTGGTCTGATATTGCGATCAGCTTGCGAAGGGTGGCGATTATGGCAAATTCTCCCCTTCGGTGAGGCCTATGTCCTGCAGTGGTCTTTAACAGGCCGTTATTTATGTATGTATGTATGTATGTAAAGAGGTATGTAAGGATCGGGATACAAATCTGTCCTCTCTGGCTACACGTGACTAACAGTTTAATTGTAATGAAATTTGTGTTTTTGGATTTCCATAGGTTTGTAGCGAAGCTTTTTGGTTCGAATGTAGCTTATGGTAAAGAAATTTAATGTTTGTACTTGAGTCATACATGTTTCTACGTATATATGAATATTTACCTATTCAAGAAATACGTATATATGTAAATGCATATTGTTTTGTTTGCTTTGACACCAAGACTATTGTCTTGTATTCCTATAACAAAAAAAATCCATAATATACGCGACAACCAAAGAAATAATTATGAATTTCATTCACTTAGCTCTCCAATAACGACTATATAAGGCGGATCCCCACAATCCGATTTGTTATTCCACAAAAGTAACGTCAAATATTCCATCAAAACTTTCCTTTTAAAAGTTTAAAAACAGTCCCAACACAGGCGACTGAGTTTCGTGTAAAAACAATCCGCAACTCATCGGAAAAATAAAACATAAACCTCGCCCCAGTACAAGCGGCGCGGAGTATGACCCGGCACATTTCTCCGAGCGGTCCAGAGTCCTATCGGCTGGGCGGGGTGATATTATAATAACCCTCAGTTTTGTGTAACGGCATCTTTATTATCGCCTCATTCCCTCTCCGTGACGCTTCATTGGGTCTGATGGCTTTGAATCGAACCTCCCAATTACTTGTTATTCTATTTGACGACCGATCTCTTATAGCGATACACTTTTCTCCCGGGACCGCTGTTGTTAAGGCTGGGTGTATAAAGCTTATTATACTTTCAGACATCGATGCCTCGTCATTGGTGATCATGAAATATGTATTTACGTCGTCTTATCTTTTATTTATTTCTTTGCTTTGTGTGAAAATAGATAACATTAAATTAAAATAAAATAATCTCAATTCGGAAAAGACGTAGACTTCGTTAAAAAGTGTCAGGGAAGATTAACTTTGAAAGACCATGTGAGCAAATTGCTCGAAGAGCGCGTATGAATCGTGACACTTTGTGATCTGTTTTATCTAGGTACTCCGTCAGGGACTGCACGTGAAGAATTTGATTTACATTTATTATTTTTAACCCCTTCTTTTCTTCTTCAGTGGGGCAATTTCATAATGAAACTAATTGTACGAATTTTATTGCGTTAAATAAATTAAATCTGCGACCAAGCATACCACTGCAAGGGCAACGTGATTTATTTTTTTACTTAAATAATTATTACTGGTTGTACAGAATATAAACATGCTATGTTAATTCGATTGCAGAGGATATTCGAGTCAAGAGACCCGAGTTCGAACCCCGGATGGCAGGCTCGTACCAATGGGTTTTTCAAAAACTTATTTACGAATTATATCGTTGGCTTGGACGCAAAGACGGCGACGGCCACCTGTCACGTTGGAATATAAATAAATAAATATCTTCACACAATTCTCAATACAGGGGTAGACAGAGGTCTAGTTTAGACAATTAAGTCCCTTTGACCCACCTTTCACCGAAGATATTTTCGGGTCAAAGAGACTTAATTGTTTAGACTAGATTTCTGTCTACCCCTGTATTGGGAATTGCGTGAAATATGAATATTTTGGATTTGCTTAAATGTTTATCACCCCGTTCTTATCTATGGGTGTATGTACTAACAGTTAACAGTTAACATCCAAAAACATATAAGGAAAAATTTTATCTTCGTATGAAGCAAGCAAGTAATACAAGCTAGAATGCATACAATATTTCATGATACACCATATGGTTTGATATTACAAGTTGTAAGAGTTGTGAAGCTTGCGAAAATCGATCTGCAATGCGACGGGAACACATGCCCCTTGCTTACGCCAACGGGGACGTGCTTTGAGACCGAGTGAGACATCAATACGCTCTCCGTGGACTATTTCTACAGGTTTTTAAGACTCTCTTTAAAATTTAGTAAATATAGTAATAATTACGTTTTAACACTATGCGAGTAAGCATCTATCGTTCTAGAGCACGCAAGGGTTATAGATTTATAATACGGATTCAGTATTAATTTTTAGTCTATAATAGACATAGCCAGAGTGCGGTGTTACTGGAAAAACTATCGTCAGCGCCTTCCATACAAAATCCTGTTTCTCCATGAACACTTCGGCCAAGAACAATTAATTTTAGACCAGCAGCCCTAACGCCGCGTAACATCCACTGCCCTACCTAGACTGTATGTGATCATTGGTTAAGTAGAATTGCATAATAGATCTATCGATACACTTAAACTAATAAACTAAAAAAAAATTATAAAAGCGGAAAAATAAACCAGGCTTCACCAGCCTGGTGCACAAGTCAAACTACGAAATTATAGTATTTTTTTTTTAAAAAGAGGGAAAAAAAATTGGATTTAAATGTATATATTTGTACACCTATTAACATAAGAATAGATTCATACATAATTTTTAGCATTCTTCTTCCATTCATCTTCACTCCATTTCCCAATACAGGGGTAGACGGAGGTCTAGACAATTATATCCTTTCTACCCACTTACCACCGAAGACATTTTTGGGACAACGTGACATGTGGTAAGCCAGTCACCATCTTTATATCGAAGCCAACGACAAAAATCGCACATAAGTTTTTAAAAAACTCATTGGTATAAGCCTTGAAGATCGAACTCGGGTCCCTTGACTCGAATTCCGATCACCCAACCACTTAGGCTATCGTTTAGAATTCTTTAATATATACAATATAAATAAATATATTTATATAATATATAAACGTAATATAATGTATATTGTATCAGTTTCCAAAACCTACATGTTAACCTAATCATGTTTATCTGGCAGAAAATTACAAACGTTATTGGTTTACCGAAATTTCAGCACTCGTCCGGTTGGCCTAGTAACTGAAATTCCAATAACCCTAATTCTATCAGTTTGCGAATTTGTTGCCACGTCTCCTAACGGCTTAATCTGTGTTAATCCTTCATACTTATTTAACTTTAATCATCGCTACGTAATATAGACTAGCTGCCTCCCGCGGCTTTGCCCGCAGTTTATTATTGCAGTATTGTTTAAATTTTATAATAATTTTTTTATTAAATTGGATTACTTATTTAAAATATATTGCATGCCAATTATGGTAAATGAGTTAAATTCTAAAAATTTATTAATGTACCGACATTGTATCACACACATTTAAGCAAATAAATTATTATTATTATTATTGTTTATCACTTAACGCGGAACTTTGTTTCTAAAATAAAATATAATAAAATAGCCTATGTTACTTCATACATTACTCCTTATAACATTAGCTATCTGCCAGTGAAAGTCCTGTTAAAATCGGTCCAGCCGTTTCAGAGATTAGCCGTAACAGACAGACAGACACAAATGTTATGTTGGTGTATGTACCGTATATATTGATATACGTGTAGTAAAGAACAGTTATTTCAATATTACAAACAGACACTCCACTTTTATTTATATGTATAGATCAAAGAAAATAAATAAAATATTCCTGTAAAATCATCACACATTTCAACGATTGCTTGGTTCCAATAAATATGTATAAGAGATATGAGGAATATGTATAAGGTATGATTTGATACACACGTTAAACTTATAAAATCCTTTTTTTGCATTGGGGTTTAAAATTCCTTTCTCAGAGCATCCATGGCTTTCGCTTTTTTAAAAGGTTCCAAGGTTCTTCGCTTCGGGATATGTATAGAATTTCCAGTTCACTACTTTACGCCAGTAAAAATGACGTCGCTCGGCTCGCATGATATCCACAATGGAAAAAAAAGAAAGTGGAAAACACAAGATCACACGTTTTAGCACAGAACTTGCGGCACATCTATGTTTCCACAGAAGAAGCTCGCTAGTGGCGGATTCAGGAAATACATCTACATCCTACATCGCGCTATCAGAGTTCTTACAGTTACACGCATATATACGATTACCGATAGCGCACGATTGTGGAGAAGACTTCACCCGTCACCACGATCACCCGACCTGGCCAGTAGCTACAGGCAGGAAAACACAGCACAGAGTATAGCAGGAAAAGTCCTGCAGCACATCATCCGCTGCAAACCTCCTTTTGTAAAAAAATCCCTTCACCCCTACAGACGTCAACTCATCATTAAAGCGTAGTATTCATTGTCGTCTCGTTAATATCCTAAGCGGGAGATTAGGTGACGACTTAAAAGCTTTATCACGCCCCGCCGATGCTACTTTGAAACTGTAAACAGAATATACCATTTGAATTCGATGTAAAGTCGCAAGCCTCGCAGCCAGGTTTAGCGATAATCAGTCGGCAGCCGTTGGAAATCCATAGCTTTCGGATAGAGTACTTGGAAGGACTCCTTTGTAATGCTATAAAGAGGGTTACAGTAGGGTGGCCATACATTGTGTGAAGTCTGTTTCAGGGCGTATTAAATACCTATTACTGCCTGTAAAAGGGTTTACCTGTAAAAGGTTTAGTTTAAAAAAATACTTATGTTACAAAACTGCGGCCTATCGGAAGATAACCGAGGCAGATAACAGTAGATTAACATGAAATGTAGCTCAACAGTCTTTTCCACGTCTCTAAACGCGAAGAGTTTTGCTTGTGTTCTTATTTCCAGATCCAGGTCAACAATTTTCCTAATTTCATACG
Source organism: Sericinus montela (assembly GCA_029286605.1). Classification (NCBI taxonomy): domain Eukaryota; kingdom Metazoa; phylum Arthropoda; class Insecta; order Lepidoptera; family Papilionidae; genus Sericinus; species Sericinus montela. The sequence continues at coordinate 20,301,398 of JAGSMR010000012.1, read as the reverse complement.
CCTGATATTCATATTGCTTTTTTAGATCATACATAGATAAGCCACGATTACAAATACTACTAAATGAAAGGATAAAATAAATTCTGCAGCGCTCAAGTTTGTGTGAAAATATGTCTCACGTCGTGATCAGTACAGCCTATCTAATGTCCACTGGTGAACAACCCCCTGTAACATCTCCATCCATCGACACCGCGCAATATGCCGCGTATGGTCTGTTTGCCATGTACGCCACACTGCACACCCACTTATGAGTGATCGACCTGTGTGTGTTTCACAATAGTTGTCATCGCTTGTCTTTTATTTTTGTAAAATATACACAATCAAGGTGTTGATACTGTTTGATCACGGTGTGGTGTATACGTGCAATATTTTTTTTTTTCTTTCTTTCTTTCAATATTCTTAAGATCGTCGCTTTATCTTGTGCGGGGTGTATGTGACCTTATTTGTATGGAAAATTCTCGTAAAGAATAAATATTACAATCGAAGCTGAGAAGCTGAAAACGTAATAGTGCGACAAGTCCCCGCTAGAAACAAACGTGAGCCCACACTACATTGGAGACTCGAAAAGCTGTAAAGTGTGACACACGCACCAACGGATCGATCAAGGACAGACGCCCACGCTCGCGCCAGCGTATGTTTTCACCGCATGCATGTATCATTACTGAACTACAGACTTTCTATAGCTTCAAAGAGCTTTCATTAGCATAATGCCCGCCTTTATAACTCACATGTCATTCTGTACGTGATGAATCTACTAATGATCATGGTTTGATCATGGAACAATTCTTAAATAAATATTAAAAATATTAAGATTAAGATAAAGATTAAAATATTAAGATAAGATAAGCCAAAGATTAAGATAATTTTTTTCTTAAAAACATGAGTGAAGATTAACTTAAAAGTGTTCTCCTCGAATAACTCTTTTCATTCAAAAAATTCTCCATTCACCATTCCGACTAGGTAGATATACCTAGTCGGAATGGAGTATATACTATATACATAGAATTAAATATAAATTAAGATTTTACCAAGCCTAAACTGAACCTGAAAAGTTTCGATTTTCATAAAAAAGATTTATCTTCACGCCAATCCCGATATTGGGAAAGACAAAAGTCTAAACACCACGTCCTTTCGAAATTTCTTGGGACAACGTTACAGGTGGTGAGCCTGCCGTCTTTATATCCAAGCCAACGATATATATCGTACATAAGTTTGGAAAACCTATTGGTACGTGCCTACCATCTGGGTCCACCGAACTTGGGTCTCTTGAGTTCCGATCACTCCACGGCTGTCGTGACTTTTTAACAAAGGTAAATTACGCACAACGATCCGATAGGCTTTTTGATCAAAATTCATGTTCAGCGCAACAAAGGGAACAGTGCGGAAGTCTGATATTGCATTTCATTCTTCATTACTATTCAAGGTGAGATTTCAAGAGTCTCGTGAGTCAGATGGAAGCTTCCAAGGATAGACTACGAAGTAATGTAATTACGGTACAACGTTACTTATCCGTCTGGCAACACTTAATTTATTTAAGGACATTCTTCAAGTATGTTCAGTCTTTAATTACAAATATAATGTTGACATAATGTTGTTAGAATATTTCTTTATTTAAATAAGATATATAAGTAATAATAACAGTTAAGATTAAAAAAAATCCTTATAATGACTATAGAATTTATACCTATGAATAAATCATGACCAATAATAGTTTAAAATACTAAAAAAACACACATAAGCATTATGAATCCTGGCGATCCTTATCAGGACAATGAGATCTTGATAAGTCTACGAAGTTAAATGAAATCTGACCTATTAAAGTAGGTTAAAACGAGTTCAAGAAGCCGTTTTAAACAAACATATAAACCAACATATAGGGGAAGCTAATAAAATTAAGTTTTCACTAATATTTTTAGTACTCTAATTCGCAATAAAGGTCAAATCCCTGTAAATATATTTCCGGCTGATACTGAGTCGGTAGTTCCGGAATTGTAAGGAAACCGAAAACCTCAGTGCTTCGTGTACCAACCGAGTGGTTGAAACGTGAGCAGCAAAGCCCCACTGAATTCGCGGTCGATCTCATTTATTTGCCGGGTTTATGCGGGTGACGTTGTTAGGTGACCGGACACCGGTCGACTTCCGGCATCGGCACGCTATACATTAGAAGTGACAACGCATTTGTTACCTTCTTTACTGAAGTAAATTAAATTAAATAAAACTTTATTGTACACCAAAACAAAAAAACACAGGAAGAAATTTAAAATACACAACAGTACAATATGCGACTTTATCACTAAAAGTGGTTTCTACGCATTGGTAATCATCTACCATCAAAATAATAACACATACCTGTCGCCAGGTAGAAAAACAAACCGCAATCTCCAGTATACATTAGTAAACTTTGACTCCGTGGATTAGTGACGTACAAGCCAGTTTTACAGAGGTCCGGATTGCGATTCCCGGATGGGACAACGCACTAAAACCACTTTGTCTACATTGTCTCAGGTCTGGATGTTGGCTGACATTTCGTTGTTTTCAATTCCATAACACAAGTGATTTAGCTTAGAATCGGAAAAAAATATGTGTATTTAAACAACTTCGATTCCAAAATTCTAAGTCACAAAATAAACTTTGCGACAACGAAACAACACAAAGCATTTAAAATATTTAAGGACGCATTCCAACGCCTACAATATCCGACGTTATTTATTTCTCGGCATCCAGTAAGTGCTTTAGTGCTGCGCAAAAGGATGAACTTGAAATTACTAGTCGCAAATAGGCATCCGGAGAAAATCAAGATGGCTGGCGACGCGCGCCCGTTCGATCGGAGTGACATCCGGTGGAGTTATTACTTGAACATCTGTTTTGGTTGTCTATGCTATAAGTAAACGGCTTGATGTCTATAATATAAAATACATTTATATGTATGAATACTTCCAAACTAATATTATAAATGCAAAAGTGAGTTTGTTTATTACGCTCTAACGCCTAAACCACTAAACCGATTTTAATTTTAAATTCTTTTGCAGGTATATTACTAATTCAATTTCATTTCAAATAAAATACATATAAATATTTTCACGCAATTCCAGCTGTGAATATTAGTAGTAATACTGTTACTAATAAAAAAAATATCTTCACGCCATTCCCAATACAGGGGTAAACAGAGGTCTAGTCTAAACAATTAAGTCCCTTCGACCCAACTTCCCCCGAAGATATTTTGGGACAACGTGACAGGTGGTGAGCCCGTCGCCGTCTTTATGTCCAAGCCAGCGATGTACACGTACACAAGTTTTTGAAAAACCCATTGGTTCCCACCCACGAGCCTGCCACCTGGGGATCGAAATCTGGTCTCTTGACTCGAAATTCCGACCACCCAACTACTCGGCTATCGTGACTTCCAAATAATGTAAATTAACTAAAAATAATATAACCCACAGTACCCACCAAAAATTTGCGTATAAAACGCATTATTTAACTTGTCCTGTCGTTTTAGTTATTTGATAGAAAATTAAGATGGCTATGGATATCCCTTTGAAACTTAACATTCAACTATGTATAAGTATATAAATGTAAGGCAAAGTACATATCAGTAAGTAAATATCGGCTCACTATTGAATTAAGTACAGCACCACTGTTCTTGTTTGACAAATAATAATTAGTTACTTTGTAATGATAATGACAATAACTTTGACAGTACTTTAATGACATCAATGCGGGTAACAGCTAGTTAAGATAATGTGTGTTTAAATTTGTTTAATTCCGCTGATAAGTAACTAAACGTTACTTAAATTTAAAGACGGCGATAGACTCCTCCTCTATCAGGGTTAGTGTTTCTGCTAACAAAAACTGTGGTACAATTGATGTGTCGAAATCGAATCGAGCGGAATGGTGGAACTCGATACAATAGGATGTAACGAGTTCCACCATTCCGCTCGACGGTGATCACTTCAGCTAATCAACATCTGCAGACAACTTCTATGAAAGAACAGATGTGTTGTAATCGCTGATGACTAACCCCTGCAATAATACTGGCTTTTAATCCAGAGGACAACGCCATTTACACATTACGTCGGCCATTTTGTGCGATTTGAATAAGAAAACCGATTTAATTAAAAAAAAATTTCGTCTTCACGCTTCGAAACTTTTCAGTGCACATTAGAGCTGTAGCTGTTTCAAAAATATTTGCATATGACCTTCTTTTGCATGTTTAACTTATAAAGACTCCGCTGCTTGGTATAGCACAGTGATTATCTTTTATGTTTTAAAAATATTGTTGTATTTATGATCATTTTGCATGTAACATGTATGCATGCATGATGCAGAATACATTCTGGTTATCTGCATCATGCTAGAATGCGAATATGTAGCAATATGTATGCTACATATTCGAAAATACGAAAAGGATCATGGATGATGAACACTAGCATGGTATCTAGTACTGCGGTCACTATTCGCGCACGTAGCTGGTACTCAGCTTTTACAGTATACACATAAAACTTTCACATTATACTACTAGTAAAAATGAATTATATATTATTAACAGCTACTACTGGAAAATTCAAACAAATGTAAGACGTATAATATATATCTTCATCTGTTCTCAATACAGGCGGAGACAGAGTAGATAGATAGTTAAGACATTTTTATCCACCTTTCTCCGAAGACATTTTTTGGGACAACGTGGCATGACAACGGTGGTGAGCCTGTCGCCGTCTTTTTGCCCAAGCCAACGACATTAATCCTACGTAAGATTTTGAAAAAACCCATTTGTACGAGCCTTGGGGACCGAAATCGGGTCTCTCGGCTCGAATTCCAATCACCCAACCTCTCTTATATCGTGACTCAAGAGTAATACGAAGGATGTTTTCTGTACATCTGATCCCCAATTGTTACAAAAACTTAATATCCCATTACGCCACAAAAGAACCATTGACCGGTACATAATGGCAAACCGCAATCTTAATGAAAAATACCCCGGCCTATCTAAGGGAAAAACAATTTGGCCCAGTCCCGAGATAACTCATTAAAACGAATAAACAAACCCATTATTGCGATACCGCATCTCTTCTTATGAAAAATCGCTACGCAATTTATCTCGGGCAGCAAATTGTTTTGTTCTCTTGGCTGCATGAAAAGGGCATGAAAAGGGTCCCATCGAGCATACTATCCACGGCGTAATTTGCTCCATGGTTTTTAATTTTCACATGCCATATTCGCTGTTGTAATGCACACGATTGAGATTAAATTTGCATATCAAGATCGAGAAGAATTTAATGCATATAACGTAGTTGCCAGTGCATCTCTATGCACGTTATAGAAAATTCACCCCTGCGGTCTGTGTTGAGGTCGTTTTGTCATGCGGAAAATGAATGTTTTAATTGAAAAAAAAAAATTCAATTAAAACCTCCGTGGTCGTGTTTTGTTCTCTTGGCTGCATGAAAAGGTTGGGTCCCATCGAGCATACTATCCACGGCGTAATTTGCTCCATGGTTTTGAATTTTCACATGCCATATTCGCTGTTGTAATGCACACGATTGAGATTAAATTTGCATATCAAGATCGAGAAGAATTCAATGCATATAACGTAGTTGCCAGTGCATCTCTATGCACGTTATAGAAACCCCTGCGGTTTGTGTTGAGGTCGTTTTGTCATGCGGAAAATGAATGTTTTAATTGAAAAAAAAAATTCAATTAAAACCTCCGTGGTCGAGTGGCGTACGCCAAGGTTTTCAAGGTGTCAGCTCTAAGATCCAATAGATTCCCGAACGTTAATGTACAGAACTAGTTTTTCTATTGTCTCGGGACTGGGTGTAAGCTTTACCAACTTTACTTTGGGATCAGAGCAATGTTTGTGATGCTGTACATATATCTATTGATCGATACTGTTCTATTCTATACTATGCTCTTTATTTATATACTACTCTATTCTATATATATACGTCACGATAGCCGAGTTGTTGGGTGGTCGGAATTTCAAGTCGAGAGACCCGAGTTCGATCCCCAGGTGGCAGTACCAATGAGTTTTTCAAAAACTTATGTACGAATTTCATCGTTGGCTTGGACATAAAGGCGGCGACGGGCTCACCACCTGTCACGTTGTCCCGAAAATATCTTCGGTGGAAGGTGGGTCAAAGGGACTTAATTGTCTAGACTTGACCTCTGTCTACCCCTGTATTGGGAATTGCGTGAAGATATTTATATTTATTTATTTTTATTTACTCTATTCTATATTTATGGAGTCACGATAGCCGAGTGGTTGGGTGGTCTAAATTTCGAGTCAAGAGACCCGAGTTCGATCCCCAGGTGGCAGGCTCGTACCAATGGGTTTTTTTAAAAACTTATGTACGAATTATATCGTTGGCTAGGACATAAAGATGGCGACGAGCTCACCACCTGTCACGTTGTCCCGAAAATGTCTAAAATAGACTTCTGTCTACCCCTGTATTGGGAATTGCGTGAAGATATTCAATTCTAATTTCTATATTTTTATACTTTATTCCGTAGAAAAAACTAAGCGGTATACGTCCATTAGAAAGACATAAAAACAATAAAATTTTGTCAGAGTATGTATTAACATAGAGAACAAACACACATAACAAGAAACTTTTGATATATGTCTGTTATGTATTAACATAACAGACATATACCAAAATGCGTCTAGGATTTACAGTTTCGATGTAGACATAGTAACAAAATAACATTATAAAACACCAGTAGTTGGAACGACGTCGGAGAAACAAAAGGTAAATGTGAATTTAACGATGCGCGACCTGTTCATCCCTTATGGACACGATGAAAACGCACTAACTCGCCGCCGAACCACCGCGTCTAGTTTACGACTGCGGCAACCTACAAACTATTGATCAGCTCACTCGTTAGCTGGCCCTGGTGTCCTTGTACATTCTAGGTTTTCAGTTTTGTAACTTAGTATTTGAATTATATAAGGGATAATAGAGTTTACATTAAACATTGAAATAACGAACAAACGAATTACTGTTTTATACAATAAACTGTTTTTTATAATAAATAAATATCTTCACGCAATTCCCAATACAGCGGTAGACAGGGGTCTAGTCTAGCCAATTAAGTCTATTCGACCCACCTTCCATCGAAGATATTTTGGGACAACGTGACAGGTGGTGAGCCCGTCACCGTATTTATGTCCAAGCCAACGATATGAATCGTATATGGGTTTTTGAAACACCCGGGCATCGAACTTGGGTCTCTCAACTCGAATTCCGATCACCCAACCACTCGGCTATAGTGACTATATGAGACTCGGTGTAGATACAATACTCTATGATATATAATGAAACGATTGTTAAAAATTTGCCGCGACCATGTTGGAGTGATTGACTTTTTAATGAAGCCCATTTGTTATTAGGTTATCTGGCACTATGGCTAATGTATACGCAAATAAAGCCGAGAGTAACGAATGGGAAACTACTATGTGATGGACAGGTCATAAGTATTTTGTGTATTACACAAAAACTACACAGTGAACGTGACGAGTGAATCCATCCACATTATAGACATACATTGCATTATCATAAATTAAATATCTTCACGCCATTCAATACAATACAGGGATAGACAGAGGTCTACACCACCTTCCACCGAAGATATTATTTGGACAACGTGACAGGTGTTGAGTCTGTCGCCGTCTTAATGTTAAAGCCAGCGATATAATTAGTAAGTTTTTTTGAAAAAAACTCATTGGTACGAGCCTGCCACTTTGGGATCGAACTCCGGTCTCTTGACTCGAATTTCGATTACCCAACCACTCACCTATCGTGACCATAGATGGGTAGATGGATGTTTGTTACTCTATCAAACCAAAACGGTTCAATGGATCTGAGCACATTTTTGTCTCTGAGATGTATGAGAAATATGCAATTGAAAATTGTATGGATCCTATAGAGGATCTGAAACATCTTCATCATCAATCATCTCTGATTTTGCTCAACTGATTTCAGTTTCTAATATTGGGAGTCCAGGGATGGACATCGGCTACTTTTTCCTCTGGAAAATCAACGGATTCCGCGGGAATTTTGGAATAATCCGTGGACAAAATCCGACGCAAAACAGGTTTCTTTACGTATTGTCAATTGTAAAAAAAATATGATAAGATTTATGTATCAATCTTTCGATTAACGTTACATACATAGGTTATTAGGATAGGAGAAAACAACGCAAAGGAAATTCTAATAAATACTTTCAAAATTCAGGACGCGCTTTTCATTATATAATAGACGCGTGCTCTCGTATATTTATTACTCATACGTTTTTAGAATATTTTAAATACATTACATGAACATGTTTATCGCTTTTTATCTTAACGCAATTTCTCGATACTATGGTGGGCAGAGGCCTAGATAATGAAGTCCATTCGACCCACTTTTCACCGAATCTTATTTGGAACAACGTGGAGGATACAAATAGTGAAGGAAACTAAGACGGTGCAAAGCTTACGTACATACTTAAATAATTAAATCGATAAATATTCATATATACACATAAAAGTATCTACACGAATTAAAACATATATATTCATTAGCCATTCTGAGGCGCCTATTGAAACGTATACATACAAACATAAATGCTTATTAAAGTTGCAGGACATAGGCCTCTCCCACAGGGAGGATTTGCCATAATCGCCACGTATGCCAAGCGGATTGGCGATCGCAGTACCAGACCAATCGCATCTCAGACGCTGCTGCCCATCTTTGAACAGATTGTTTTGGTCTGATATTTTTTTAGCGATGGTTATCCCGCCATCTATTGGTTGCCTTAACGATAGGCTGTTTCCCTTAGTGGCCTCTTACGACACTCACGAGAAGAAAGAGACGTATATTTTGGTGAAAAAATGATTGTATTTAAGCAATATAAATACAACACGAAATAAAACAAAAAAACCATTATAAATTAATTAGCACAATTAAATGAGATAGGATAACCTTCACTTTGTTAACGTCTCTAAAGAAAGTACTCCGTAATCAAATTTAGCGAAACTGAAGGGACGAGTTAGGCAACAGAAAGTTGGCGTGAACCATTTGATTTCATTACTCGAGACAGTACGGACCGGTACAGAAAACTGTAAAGGTTTTTCGAGTACAAAAATTGCTTTTTAAATAAAAAGAATATTAAGTAGCATTTTATTAGGTTGGGTGATCGGAATTCGAGCCAAGAGCCTCGAGTTTGATCCCCAAGGCTCGATGGCTTTTTTCAAAAACTTACGAAAGATTTATGTTGTTGGCTTGGACATAAAGACGGCGACGGGCTCAACAACTGTCACGTTGTACCAAAATTGTCTTCGGTGGAAGGTAGGTCGAAAGGACTTAATTGTCTTGGACAATTACCTCTGTCTACCTCTGTATTGGGATTGGCGTGAAGATATTTTTTTATTATATTAATAAATAAAATCTGACCGCTTCCAAATCTGAAAGTTTCTAGGACGAAAGCGAATGATTCCGTGGAGACGTTTGTATGAGTAACACGAACGTGTAGAGGCATTGTCCGTCCGTGCGATGCAATTATAGCTAGCGGGGCGCTCCCGCGTGCTGAACTACGATCGGCCTCGGGTTTGATGACCCGGCGACATCGCCATGTTGTACAACTCGATACATTTACTCCGACGTTCGGATACAAATTGCAACTGCAAATATTTGGAGCGTATGGGTAATTTTCTAAAATGGAGAATTTTATCAATTGGTGGTTATTAGTATCTTTGAAAGTATTTCCGAATATTTTAAACTCTTTTCTCAATTACATATAAAATTAGGGATTGAAGTAGTTTCTAAAACTTTGTTTTAAATTCATTTAACGATATATTTCACATTTAATACCATTTACTAAAAATAGATATAACTTCTACCAATTTGTAACATGTAGTAAGGTTTGTTAATAATATATATGCAAAGGAGCATTTAATATTCTTAACTACAAAATTGATCTTATATTTGTAAAGTTCATGCATTTTCCGATACAATACAATTGATGGTATGGAAAGGCAAAGGTATAGGGTACCAATTATATTCCTTTCAACCCAGGTTTCACAGGAACAGTTTTGGGACAACGTAGCATACCCGTCTGTAATTTATGCAAATAAATATAATAGACACTCAACTTTCAACTAATTAAATACCCACCACCTGAAGCAGGTGTAGATAGCAAACCTACGGAATAACACAGGTGAAAAAAAAATTAAAAAGCGTCTCACTTTACACAAGACATAAAAACGTACTATAGCTCTCAAGGGGCATAAATTAAAAACATTTTACGTACAATTCTCAGCATTATGTCGTTCACTATCTCCCGCTACTTGGCCGCTGAAGTATTTTGGAGTGCAAGGCGGGGAAGTAAAACGAGCAGTGCACTTTCAGACGTTAGTTTCTCTCTTTTATTTAAAGACTGCCTATCTTTGCTTTGTATTTGTATATTTTCTCTCAGTAGTATAAATAGTTCACTTGATCCTTCCTCTTGGTTTCCGTCAAGGATGATGCGTAAGAGATGTTAGGAAATAAAAAAATTACTTAACTTAGCATCCAAACAATCAACTCATTCGCGCACCGCTTAGGAATATTGGCTACATTAGCCAGGAATTATGCCAATATATAATATATCATAAGTGACTAATATTGAGAAAGGTACGTTAAGATGCTATGGCCATGTCGAGAGAATAAATGAAGAATGATTGACGAAAAAAGTGTATAAGGCGAGTGTGAATGGAAGTGTAGGAAGGAAGGGGAAGACCTAGGCGGACGTTTCGAGACCAAATCAGGGACGTCCTGAAAAAAGGCCTGGTCAAGAGTACCCTAAATCGAAGAGAATTTATGAAGGGAATAATGAAAGTGGACGAAGCGAAACAAGTTTGTAAGGAACGTAGCAAGTGGAAAGAAGCGGTCTCTGCCTACCCCTACGGCAAAGAGGCGTGAATATATGTATGTATGTACCATCATAAATCCATTAAGTTACTACTAACTTAATGGATATATGATGAATGAATGTATACTAAACTTACCTTTTGTTCAAAGGGGTAGACCTTTTTAATGATTGAATTCTGATTTGATTCTGACAATTCTGATGTGGCTGAGGATCGTTCCTGTGGTAAATTTTGGGGCAAACCTATGTTCAGCTGTGGACTCTTAAGAACTAAGGCTGTAACTAATAAGAAGCGTTTTGTTAAACATTCAATGCTTACATTTAATCATTTCCTAATCATTTCTGATCTTAATTCGTTAATTGTAAACAGTAGATACTCTTTTGTTTTTGCAAGAGTATTTCTGCGCAATTGCATGAAACAAAACAAGCAATTACCCGACCAGAGATATATTATAAATTATAACAAGCGAGTTCCGAGGACGTCGCTCCCCGGCACAGCCGTTTTAATTAATTTCGCAACGCGCCGCCTTTTTATTTCACGAATAGAATCACAAATGCGGGTGGAAATGAAACTGGAAGTTATAGACGGAGCGGCGTCTGCCGGCCGCGGAGGTTATGAATTTCTCTACAAGCTACAGTTGGCAAGTACGGTGCTATATTTTCAAAGAAATAGGTCAAAGAACGCGTCTAGAAAATTTTAGAGGAACCGACTTTAGTAGCACTCTACTGAGTCTTGAGTATTTAATGTTCTTTTTGTTTGAATAGTATAGAGACAGGCAGCATGCGTCTAAGGTCGGCACCTTCTCGACAATCCGCTTACCAAGCGTGGAGATGACAAACGTGAGAGTCCTGCATCCTGCAGTGGACTTGTACAGGCTATAATATGTACATGTATGTTAAATATGAACAAAAATTAACCATATATTGTGCTCGTTTATGTCAAAACATTGGACTTAGAACTGTCTTTGATTTAAAAAAAAAAATCCGAGATTGCATTCGAGAGTTCCCGAACCTAACAGAAAACGCTATTAGTGTAAAAATCTAACAAGGATCTAACCGTGGCGATTACTTGCGAACCATCGCTATATCAAGTCTCTTAACGAACCCGTCAAGGCTTTTGGGTAACAGCACCTAAATGTGGTGATTTTTATTTGGTAACGGATCCTCTCCCGTTAGGGGAGGCCAGGCGATTTGTACCATGTAAATACTACAGTAAAGTTCGTTTTCCGATCTATATCACAAGTGCTTTAGCTACTTACTTTGGGATCAGAGCAAAGTGTGTGATATTTATCCCTGTCTGTGTATCTATTTGTTATTGTTATTATAAAAAAACCGACGCATATTCAAACGTCAACTGTCATATAATGCGCTCCCGTTTAACGCGCAACGCTCAAAACACATTAATCACTCCATTTGCGAAATGAATTTCGGGCAGCGACAGCGCTCGAGCGTTACAAATTGTCGCTTCAGACGTAAATCATTACAATTGCGTGAGACAGTTATAAGATTAAAAGTGACACAATGTTCGTTAGTCAAAAACATTTGATTGGATGATTACAGTTCAACTGCCTGGACCACTCAACCCTAGGAAGAGAATCCTTCAAAATGTCAATGGCAAATACCAAGAGCTGGCGGGATAAGCTCAGGTCACAAGCAGCAGCGTCTAAAGTGAGTCCTTTACTGCGATTGCCATCTCTTTGTCATGTGTGGCGATTGCGAAAGATCTTTAGGAAGGTGTAAACAATGAAGTCCTACCGACCCACTTTCCACCGAAGCTTATTTGTTACAACGACGCCATCAAGCTTACGGTACCTACAATACATTTAGTATATATTTACATACATATATTAAATAAACAAAACTGATTTTATATAATGTTACGCCAGTTTCAGCTTAAATAACAAAATCGTAAGTACTGAATGCCTTTTATATATTTTTTCTGTAACCGTTGTTTAGTCTAGTACTCTCGTTCAGGCTTTACTCCAGCAACTAGAGTTCATTGTTCGCGATACTTTCAATTGAGCGTGTTGGTGTCCCACAATTCGGTTATTCTCTACATCGTAGCAAGCGCGGGTCGTCTGCGAGCTTCGCCCACGTCCCTACTTCCGTTGTTTAGTCTAGTACTCTCGTTCAGGCTTTACTCCAGCAACTAGAGTTCATTGTTCGCGATACTTTCAATTGAGCGTGTTGGTGTCCCACAATTCGGTTATTCTCTACATCGTAGCAAGCGCGGGTCGTCTGCGAGCTTCGCCCACGTCCCTACCATCTTTGGTGGCGACAGCTCCGACCGCTTTCTTTCTTTTGTCGTCTGACACGTTAACCTTTTTCAGAACTCGAAACTGTTCACAATTAAATTGCTTTGTTTTCCGCGCTACGACATTCTAGGAAATACGAAGTATAGAATTCTATTTCTTTATCATCTCTCAATTTAAAATACTGTCGTGGTCAGAGGGTTAGACAGATTTATCTACATTTTAAAGGAGTACATTTTGAGACTTATTTGAGAAAGTGATAGGTAGTGAACCTGTTGCCGTCTTTTGTGACCAAAAGCCAACGTTACAAATCAAGTATAAGATTCTAAAATACTCATACCTACATCATAGGTGATGGATCGTCACCCGATCGAAACGATGAGTCATCGTTTTATAATAATAATAACAGAACAATCACTTTTATTTTTCTCGAATGGCCATAGTCTAACATTGTTAATTAACCGACATATCCAATATTAAACCGACACAATTCTCAACTAGATAACTTGAATATAAAAATGAAAAGTGGCGTGAAGGTAAAAAATATCTTCACGCCATTCCCAAATCATTCATCACAGGGGTAGATAGAGGAATAGACAATTGCTTTCTAAAGTCCTTTCGAACCACCTTCGTATGTAAGTTTTTTGAAAAAACCCATTCGTACGAGCCTTGGGTATCGAACTCCAGTGTCTCGATACCAATTCCGATCACTTAACCACTTGGTTATAATAACTTTTTTCATTCACGTACTTTAAGGTTACTAGGTACTTTTTAGATAAAATATTATTTTACTAAAACATAAACTCAGTTGAATTAATAATCACTGAGCCAGACAAATCGTCCATTTATCATTTAAGCAGCAACTAATCGCTAGAGGTGAGGTACAAATCCAGAAGTAATCCGATTATTGTCTATTCAATTAGCTTGGAGGACTGAAGTGAACTTGTAATTTGATCTCATAGTTCAAGGAAGCTTAGTTCGAAGGTAGTTTTCCTATGCTATAAGTTATAAATAACTGTAACTTTAATCAATATGCATTTATTTTTATGTAGATAGAGTTCTAGACAATGAAGTCCTTTCAATCCACCTTTCACCAAAGCCTATTTGGGATACTGTGGTAGATAAAGAGAATATCGCCCTCATAGTGTCCAAGGTAACGGCACAATTTACTCGCATACATATACATTTTGATAGATAAATATTAAGGTACACATATATAGATCTATGACTCAAGTACAAACATTCATATTCATCCGACTAATGTTTACCCCTTACGGGATTAGAACCCTCAACAAAAAGCTTCGACGGCAAGGTCACTAGGCTAGGCTATCGACCCGGTCGGCATTTAAATTATGTAAAATAATAGAAACGTAAAAATTAAATAGCACAATAACTTGCACTAAATATACCTAGGTCTTGCGCCAGGCGACGGAAGCTCTATTTTTTTCAACTTTTATCGTGACAGGGCAATTTTTACTCAGCGACTATTCACTGCAGTCCATTGCCACTGCCGGTGGGGAGCAACGAACTCTATTGTTGTAAAAAATTCGTACAAAAGTCTATCATGGTACAGTCATCAATCCCTAATCCATACTTGCATAATCGAAAGTAATTATGTCAGCCTCTTTGTTACCTTTACCGGTTTAGATGAAATTCGGTACGGAGATAGTTATAATCTCTGTGAAGGACATTGAATAGCAGAAAATCATGCCTGAAACGATAAAAAGTTTGTATATGAAACAATAATTATCATGCCTTCATACACGACAAAGGACATATAATATAATATGACACAGTTGCCCGTCGTCAGTCTGTTAAACTTGTCTAATATTTTTCGAGACGATTATCCCGCCATCTGCCAACTTACCTGCCATATTTTTGAACAATTTTGAAGATTGTGAATTATGATTTAGGTCTAAAGGTAGCGTTGAAAGGCACTGGAGTGATGAGTGATTTGTGGAATGCATATTTCGCAATAATATTAGCATGGAGTAGTTGGAGTGCTGGGGAAAGACTAGGTTTCGGAATAAGGATTAAGGTTTAAGGTTATCCACGCGGGTAAAACTGCGGGCAAAAGCTAGTAGATAATAAAATACCAATTTTATTAAACTTTCTCACGGTTTACAAAAAGTTTTATAGTACATACATACATAATGCTATTTATTACCTTTGAGTTTATTACCTTGTCAGTGGACTACCCAATACCAACAGTGTAGTGCGACTATTATAACATTATAATTAGTTTTATTAGTAACAGTATTACTACTAACATTCACAGCTGGACAAAAGCCTCTGTTATCATAATATCTATTACCATAATCCCCTCGTTCGGCAAGCGGATTGCAGTACCAGATACCTTACATCTTAGAAGCTTATTTTGATTAGATATCTTTTCCAGATGGTTACTGCGCCATCTGTCGGTAGCCAATGATATTGTTAAGGTTTTTAAACGTCTCTTATGACGACCACAAGAAGAAAGGCTGTAGTACATTCTTGAGCCATTGCACAATGGATTTAAATATATTTCTTCAAACAACATATTCTAGAAAAAATAGTCTACCTTTTTTTAAATAAAAAAATACATTACTGGGAAGAAAATGTCTCGAATCGTCGCAAGCTTAACGGCTTACTGTAGGACGTCTATTACTAAAGACTATAGATTTATTTATAATTTTTTTCATCGAGAGCTCAATGGCACACCCAAGGGTAGGTGGTGGTAATATTCCTACATCGTTACCACACGGTCATACCATACCATACCATACCGTACATCACATAAAATAAACAAATTATTTCTAAATCCCATAATTTAGCACTAACAAATAAATCTCATAATTCCCCCCATTCAGACGCATGAATCACTTTCACGGTCGCAGATAATTCCACATTGCGGACTATACGCGACAATGGTCAATATTTGCGTTAGGGGCGCGACTGACCCGACGATTCCTAGCATTGATATGGTAATGAAACGGCCATCTCCCAAATAAGGGTAGAGCCGATTCGGGGGTCGGTTGTTTTGCAAACACGCAAATTAACGCTTCACTATTCACATGCGTCCCGTTTAAATTAACTTTGTCCCTATCATGACATAATTATGGCGCTTAAAGTGGCTTAATTATTTACTGAGGCAACGGGCGGACGCTGGAAGGGTTGGTTACGTTTTTTATCTTCACGCTTTATTCCGTTGAGGTCTAGAGGATTTTGTCCTTCAGACCCACATCTCGCCGAAGATTATTTCGGACAATGTGACAGATGGTAAGCCTGTCGCCGGCTAATGTCCAAAAGTCAACGTCACATGTCGTAAAGAAATCTCCGAAGAAACTCATTAGTGCGAGCCTTGTTCCAGGGGATCACCGGTCTGCTTAAATTTAGTCTGGTATTTTTCGAAATGGTTCATCCCACCATATTTCGAAAGCCATCACCACATTTCTGGGTTTTTTCTTTAGTCGGCTGTTACGACAATCATGGGAAGAAAGGTGCCTATGCAACAGTCTATTCTAGGATGTGAAAGCAAAAGAAGCAACCCGAAAACGCCTACAGCCGGCTTATGTAGCATTTTGTATGCCATTCGTTAAGTGAAACCTTTACTATCTATCACAGATCACTCGTAACTCACGAATTATCAAGAGCTTGAATATATCAGTGACAGACGGGAACTAACTCACTTTTTGAGATATTAACACTCCCTTTTTTGCTGTAAGAGGCGCCTAGAGCATTTAAAGTGACAATAGCTACCGATAAATGGCAGAATAACCATCTCGAAAATTAAGCTCGAAAGTATAAAGTACTGAGATCGGTAATCCGCTTTCCTAACGTCGCGATTACGTTTAACGTACGGGAGGATACAGCTGTCGACGTTTACAGGTCTCTAGGTTGAATAGTGTTTGTATGTGACACTGAGATTTAAGCGTTTCTACGTTATTGTTAAAGAATATTTTTAAAAAGACAGGACAAAAAATTAATCATAACATAATTCTAAGAGCACTACGAGATCATAGGTATCACATTTGCAGGCCGTTGGAAAATTGGAAAAATAATTGAACTGTTAATAGAAGTACAAAAAATATAAAATATATATTAAAATGTTTAATCATTATAGGGAGGGTCAAGAGTACTCGGACACTTGCATGTGTATGAATTTGAAAGAATTGAAATCGGTATATAAGAATCGAAGCACTTAGCGATCTGTTGTCTCCGGCTATCCCATCAGGGATTATGCGTAGATCAGGAAGATCTAATATAAACATATATATTTTAAGAACAATGTTGATGTTTTTTATTATTTTCGTCTGATTTTGTGGTTGGAAAATGAACAATGCTTGCGGCTTCCAACGACGCCATTAAGCTTCGGGAGAAATTGCATTACCCTGTTCCGATGTATTGAATCTACCTACAGAGCCTTCAAGGTTATTGCTCCTCTCTGAATGATATCACCTAGGGTTGTCAAATAATCAGTTAAAGATAATGCTGCCATTCTTCTTCTTTACAGTAGATCAAGAGTTCACTGCTAAACACAGGCCGTAGTGGCATGTGTATTTTGTCACATTATTTGCCACAAAAAATTAAAATGGATCGACTTACACTGCATTTGTCCGAACAAGAGTGCTGATAAGAATACAATTTCAGTTGTTTTAGTTATTAAAGCGTTATTAAAGCTAGATTTTATCTGTACCCGTAAATTAAAATTATTATTATTATATTTAAACTAAGAGCAAAATCATCAGAATTCTAATCATAATCATTAAACGCTTAAATAAATTATTATGCCCAACTCAATCTAAAAGTGTAACTCTTTCCTAAAGTACAAAAAATGTTTACTCCATAACTTAATTGGATTTAAAGTTACTCGGTTCGACCCTCTTCCAAGCAACTACGTTGTATCAAGAACCGATCGACAATTCTAAAAAACAAAGAGTAATTTCATCTTATAAAAATATATATAAGTTTGCTCAATAAAACACCGACAAAGACATGTATTAAATAACTTTTCGACACTTATTTCTGATTTGTTTAAAAACAGATATAAGAACGTCATTCCAACATTGAATCACAATTAACCTTTTAGAAGAGATTTTTTTTTAAATTCATTCTTTTTACTTCGATATATTTAAGTAAGAAATACAGTGCTCAGTACAAAGAATCCTCATAAAATTTGCCACTAAACCAGCTTTATACTTTAAGGCTAATGAAATAAAAAAAAAACAAAATCACTGCCAACCTTATAACGCAGTTTTATTTTTAATCAACGCCCTACGAGAAATGGATTTTCTTAGTGTCAATTCAATGAACATTAAACCGGAACTCTTCTTAAGAACCACTTTGCCTTTTCGCGTTCCAGATAAACTGATTGAATTAATCTGCGATAAATAAGAAAACAAAATTTACCAAATACATTGCGTTGCGGGCTACGAAACATGCGATGCGGGTTTGAAGCCACCATTCAACTATGCTTTTCAACCCGTGTTAGTAGTTGTATAAACTATTAGTAAATTGTTTCCCGTCTCGCCACACAATTTTTAATAAATCAATAAATAAACTAAATAAATATCTTCAGGCCATTCCCAATACAGGGATAGACAGAGATCTAGACAATTAAGTCGTTTCGACCCACCTTCCACCGAAGACATTTTGAACGTGAAGACAGGTGGTGTGCCTACTTTATGTCCAAGCCAACGGTAGTCTTGTGGAACGAACTCGGGTCTGTTGACTCGAAATTGCGATCACGCAACCACTCGGCTATCGTGTCTTGCTTTTAAATCAATCAATAAATCAATTGTATATATAATTTTCATCTGCAACGGCCCGTAGCAATTGCTAATGGGAACTACGATCGGGCAGTTCAGTTCACAGATCATTAGTCAAGAACAGTGGTAAAAGGAGGCGGGGGCACAAATGGGCTAGCCTTCCTGGATCGTTTCTATTCGATAATAATTATAATTATATAAATATTGATATATAAACTATGCATGAAAGTTACTTCCTTCATATTTCATGTAAACAAACGTAATATACTAATCGGCGGTGACAATATCTTAAAGAACCGTCTTCGGTTGAAAGTTGGGTCGAAAGGGCTTAATTGTCTTAACCACTATGTACTCTAGAAAAGTGTCACGACAGCCACCACCCAGGTAGAAATTTCGAGTTAAGAGACCCGAGTTCGAACCCCAGGTGGCAGGCTCGTACCAAATGGTTTTTCAAAAAAAAAAAAACTTATGTACGAATTATATAAGCTTGGACATAAAGACGGCGATGGGCTCACCACCTGTCACGTTGTCCCGAAAATATATTAGGTGGGAGGTGGGCCAAAAGGACTTAATTGTCTAGACTAGACCTCTGTCTAGTTTGCACTATGGACTAATAGTGTTGGAAAATTAGAATTGCTATTTTCTAGAATTATATAAGAATTGTGTAAAAATACAAAAGTCGGATTGAACTTTTAAATTTTTGATGCAACAAATGGGTGGAAACCACTTTAAAAGATTCCGTATATAGCTAGTATATAGCATAGAGCATACGTATATAGCTTTAGTATGATGCCAAGCTAATAAAAGCGCTTAATATGTAGCGATGATTTAAAAAAAAATCTGCTACAGCTGTGGTTTAAAATAATGTAAACATCAAACCAAAAACAAGACCAGCTCAAAACAATTATCGGTAAATGTAAAGTCATAATCATATCGAGTCCGGAGCGACAAATGTGACATTACCGTTAGCTTGTACAGACAGATCGGCGTCATTCCGCTGCACATATATGCACCTACGAAGTACGTTACATTACAACTTTTTTTGGAGTGAGAAATACTTATGCTCGTCTTGGCCATACAACCATAAGATAAAAAAAATAATAACTATCCCTGTATTGGGAATTGCGTGAAAAGCATAAGATCATACAAATAAATACATACACACATAACAGCCAATCAAAGCCCCCTGCAGGTGACCTCTCCCGTAAGGTTCGCCATAATCACCATGCTTAGCAAGCGGATTGACGATCCCATTGACATAAATCTGGTTCATCTTGGACACTACTTCCCGTCACCGGTTTACTGAATGGCTTATATGGTTATACCGCATTTTTAGGCTTTTCCCATAGCCATAGCATGTGGTTGTCTTACACCAGTACCACAAGGTCTAAACATAGATACAAAAGTTTAAAAAAAAGAAACAACAAAGTACTGGAAGCCACCAACCAAAAAAGATATTAAAAGGACATAAAGCTGAAAACAATTTTTTAAACTAGCACCGCAGACATATATTCAAGTATAACAGTTTTCTATGATCCAGATAATTATGAAATATAATTATCGGTCGTTATTTATCTATGATTTTCCTTGCGGAATAATCGCCCTGATTTTTTTTGTTAAAAAGAAGTAATCATGGGTAACTACACGTTTACATTATTAAACTTGCAATTAAAGAAAAACAATATTTCATTTTTTAATTGAAATAGTATTTCTTTGTGTTTTCAAGGCAGAATTTCTCTAGTAACTAGAATAGTACTACAGTTTTCTATAGTAGTGTTCAGAATATTTATAGTAACGATTTCATAACATAATTACATTATTTTTTATAATTTAGGTATTTTAAAGTTTTGAATTTTTTAAAGTTTTTTAATCGACAAACAACCAACCGCACAGACACTAAATAACAAGATTCGGTCAAATATTATATAAGTTGGAATTTCACACAAATAATTATTACGTTTGATAAGGATTACAAAGCGCTTATGTCAATCAGAAAATAGCCGATACAAAACTCTGTCTAACCCACATTGTGCAAAATCCGTGAAGTAAAATAAAATTTCAGATCTCTATCATTAGAACCGTACAATCCGATTTTTCCGAAGTATCATATGTGCTATTCCAGTTTACTGTCATGTGCTTATTTCCATACAGATCCGTTCAGCCATTCTGGCGTGATTCACTAGCAATCATACAAACATCCATCTAACCAGCCATCCAAACTTTCACATTAATAATAATAGTAACATTACAAGTTAGAAGTAGATAAGAAGTAGGTAAAATTTTAAAATATCTTCATTCCCAAAAAATGGAGTAGACAAAGCTCTAGACAATTAAGTACATTTGACCCACCTTCCACAGAAGACTTTTTTCGTGACAACGTGTGAGCCCGTAAACGTCTATATGTCCACGCCAACGTTATAAATCCTTGGCCTTGTGGATCGAACTCGAGTGCCCTGACTCGAATTCCGATCACCCAATCACTCGGCTACCGTGACTACTAAAAACTGGGTAGGTAAGGTAAAATCGTGAGCAGATGTATCAGACTGTTGCTCCTCGACTTCATGAGTCACTGCAACAAGTTGCCCTTGTACCCAACGGTCGACGGTTTGTATTCGAGACAAACGCCTCCGCAAAAACAAACACGAACCGGGAACAAGTTAAACCGTCGCCGCACGATGACTAATATGAGATTTATCTTAAGACATATAATAATAGTATGGAATTTTTCGATGCATTATTAATAACCGACAAATATTCAATATAGGAAAATATATTAATTGGGTAATAATAATAATACTTACGAAGAATTACACACATCATCCAAACAAGTATGATTCCGAGTCTTGGTTCATAGAATTTTATATAACTCTAGTAAAATTAAAAAATAATGATTCATCATCACATAAATTTGTTCCTATGTTAAAATTAAACATTTAGGTTTTGGTTGTAAAAGCTTAACACAGAGATATTATAAATATTTTCTGCGGTAAATCGTTGAGTTTAAAAACCGCAGTTATTATGCAAATTTGGAATCGACGAAATTATGAAATTTACCTAAAAAAAACTCCTTACTTACTCAGGAGTAGGCCAGAGTCTTTCAAGTCCCGGGATTATATCTCGATGTCATATTTCATTATGATTCATTCGCCTATTATTTATAATGAAGTTATATAAAAAAAATGATGGATCGATAAAAAGTATGCACTTGTCGCATTGCGCGTTATAAAACCAGAGTAACCACGATTCCAGGAGAATCCTAGCTCAAACGAATGTGTGCTAATTTGTACTGTTTTGATTACAATGGACAATCAAATACTCCATTATAAAATCGCTAATTATGCCACGATTCCAGACATGTACAAAAAAGGTAAATATACGGACGCGTGTTATAGAATCAGATACAACGAGGGCACAACACCTAGACCCTAGACAATTTAAAAAAAAAAAAACTTCTATATCGACCAGTCCGGCAATGGAACCCGGAACCCGAGCCAGAGCTGGCGGCACCATGAAGTGTGTACGCCACTCAACCACAGTGGTCACCTAAATAAAAACACAAAAATGAACAATGTAGAAAACAACTATTTTTGCAAAGTGTCTAGTCTGGTTGTTTCGTCCGTCGTTTCAGATTCCATTACACAAGTAAGCAAAGAAAGTACTATAGGATCATAGCAATGTGTCTCTATCTGTATCTGTATCTATCGAAGTGTTTGTGAATATCAGTGGCACAACATTATTTGTCCAATGCCTGTAATATGAATGTGAATGTTTCAGTATTGCCGTGTGGTGTCAGAGTATGAATGAACTGCTCCTCATGCACCCCTGGGTGTCGTAAGAGGCGGTTAAGGGAAAAGACTTTAAAATGCGGCCTGCATTTTAAAGTCTTTTCCCTTGTATGGCAAGCTCCCTTTTACGGGTGAGGCCTTATTTCCCGCAATAGACCACAGTGCAGCGATCATGATCATCATGATCATTGGTGCAGCAATCATTTATGATTCCGGTATCTAATGCGCTAGTATTCTACCGAATATATTATATATACCGAAATATTCTGTACCGATGATATTATAGTTTAAACTATTTCTACCTATAAAGAAATTAGAAAAGGTTTAATGAAAAAAAAAAAAAATTAAGGCATTAAAGTCGTATAACTGATGCACCTTAAAGTCGTATAACTGATACATAATTTAAAAAAAGGTTTCATTTGATGTATTGGTCAAGTATTAGGTACAATGAAGAAAATTATTTACCTACCTGCCGTATACGAAAATATTTTTAATTTATAGTACATATTTAATAATATGTATGTACAAAAAAAATTAAAAAAGTAAAGAAAAAATTGAAAAACATTTTATCTTCGAATCCTTTTTATGTTTATCTATAGGCATAAAGAAATGTTCATTTATAAAATAATTTAAAGAAGTCACTGGAAGACAAAGAAATTGAATATATTACTTACATTTGTTTTCAACTTCCATTATTTATCCCAGGACAGGAACAAAGGACAGCGAATTTCTAAAGCGTCCGATTATAGCAAGTGCCCGATTAATTGTATTCAATATTTAAACTGCAACGATCTTTTAACTTCTCACTCAAGAGCACCGTTTGTAACAGTTAAGAATTGAATTTAAACTGAAAGAAATACGATATAAATCGATCAGATAGTTTATCAACAAGAATAACAAAGAAAAATGATATGATATTCTGAATGACTGAACTGTACCTTCCTATTTGACATAACGGTCGAATGCCTCGAAGTGATTGGTTAAAATCAAATTTGCCGGTTTTTCGTTTACAAAATCGACCAGTGATCTAGGAAGCTGCGTTCCTAGCTCACAGCCAAGCTTTCTTGCTGTTCATTTAGCCATATTTCGTTAGATGTCCACAAAATTTGTGAAAAATATTTTTTTCTAATTTGAAATTATTATAATAACTTTTAATGCATATTTTATATCAGTAATGTGTGTCTACATTTAATGTGGAAATCAGCGCCATCTTTTAACACATATAAACTATTATTTTAACTGCTTATAAGAATAATCCCATATCAGCGCCATCTTTTATCGAATATTAAAACTATTCCCGTATATTGTCCGATTACGGACAAAAGAGATTAGCATTAGAATTTGCCATACCAAGGGCCGCGCCTTGGAAACTTGGTCATATCAAAATGCATTCTTATCATTTTGTTGTAACATATGAGAGGGAAATGCTTATTCCAGTGCTCCTGACTATATCTTCATATTCATTTCGCTTATATTAGTAATGTAAAGGACAAGGATGTTGGAAGATTGAGTCGCAATATCGAGCAAAATATAAATCTGTTCGAATAGATACTTAATAATTATTTAATAAATAATTTTATGGGTGTAATAAGCCGTACACAATTTTCATATAAGAACTACTTACTAAAATCATTATACATTTCTTTTACACGTGGGCCGTATACAGCAATTATTACATACCGTACACTACTGGTACTCTTGTAATACGTAAACAAGAATAATTTACCTTGATAGGCATCAGCACTTCTCACAATTATGTTGTGTAGAATGATTTTTTATAGTTACAAAGTTACAAAGACAACAATCAAGAAACTTGACAGTGAACAATATAGTATATTATATACAAGTCTTTTAATTTGTCACAGTATATGTTAAATACAAAATGCTACTACTTAAATCCACATACATCAATTACGTAAACTACAATACAATACTACATATAAATAAACACATTACTGTTTAAAATTTAATATAACATTTCATGTTTGAAAATTAAAATCTACTTTAACATAATAGAGCTAAATTTAAATATTTCTATAGCTAAGCTTATTAGTCAAATGATTTGTATATAAACATTTATGTTCATGTTTAATTAAAATATTTTTATAATTTAATTATCTGCACCCTTTAAAATGCCTTTCCATCACTTTATCAATCATTCAATAATTTAAAAGAAATAAAACTAGTAAAATGTGGCCGCTTATGAATTAAATTTGAATGTTTACAAAATAAATAATTATCATTAAATGATATTGTGATAGGTAAATGATGTTTTTTGATGAGTTTCATTGAAGAAAATTATGGTAGAAATTGAGTATTTTACAACTATAAGAAGCATGTGATTAGTGTCTAATTCACATTATTTTTATAATTTACCTAGAAAAGATTAAGTCACTGTGATCATTTATCAAGAAATGGTGAACAAATTGTGCTTTTTTCTTATCAATAATTTGTTTGTTTATTCGTGACTGTGGTTCCTGTACCACATTTGGATTATCTCTCAGAAATATGGCGCCAAATAATGTTGATAATGTTTTAGCATCTAGTCCATTTTCAGCACTATGATTTAAAGCTTCTTGTAGAAATTCACATAAATAAAGGAAAACATTCTTTCTGAATTCAGGTAACTCCATTACAATTTGTTTGCATTGCAAATAATTTGCAGATGCCCTTAAACAAACAGGATGAAGATTGTATGGAATTATTGGGTCTGCAGTACTTTCCAATAAAAGAAGTAATGCTTCTGCTACCGAGTGGATACTTCCAGGGATTGGATCTATGGAACCACTGTCCAACCAATCTCTGATTTGTAAAACCTCAGAATGCAAACCAGGCTGTTCAAATAAATTTGGTTCCTTTAATCCATGCAAATATATATGATCCACTAAAAACCAAATCTCCTTAGGTATAGAGTAAGTTGACTGATTAGAAACGCACTGATCCCTTTTGCTTTCTAGCTCAATCAATTTTCCAACTGGCACTTCTCTAATCGGTATATTAAGATTAACTAAGACCTCTATAGAACAACCAAAACAGCTCCTCTGGTATGTGCCATTGACAGTTATGAATATGTCTTTTCCACCATATAGATGTAATACCAGAATATCATATAATTTATCAGTACCTGCATTCATTTTACAAGCTGAAGTTTTATTAATAAGTACTTTAAGTTGAATCTCACAGGATTCATCAGCACAAATACATTTCTTGTATGGTTCTACAATGAGCCAGTCTTTGCAAAAGCTTGTTTCATCTAATTTCTTGATGAACTCAAATTCAACAGGCAGCTTACCAGTGTTCTTTATAGTTATAGTGCGAACTTGCAACTCCAAGTACCTAACAGTACCAAAATCTATTTCCGTAACATCTACCTTCACTTGAGGTATTAATTCATTCTCCAACTTATCCAACTGTTTAATTACTTCCTCATATACTTTTCTATACTTTTCCTCATCTACTATTTTAATTGCTGAAGTGAACAAGGCCGACACTGGTTTATGGTCGCTAATATTAAGAGCTGGGTGACTTCTGTAGGCTAACTGTGTGATATTCTCGCCTCTCCAAAATATTCTATCACACCATGCCGGTGCTCGATTCTTTTCACTGGAGTCCCAATTATCTGTGCCTGGATCATACTTGTATGTTGGTTTGAATGTAATAGTCCCTTCAGTATAACCAGCAAAAACATTATTGATCTTATGCTGTTGTCTTAGTTGATCCCACTCTAAAACAGGAGCAAAATTGTTTTCATTCACCATTTTTTTTACACTTTGTGGGTCCAATTCAGTGATTCGATAATTAAGGTCTCCCAACCAATAAATTTGATCATGATCCTTAATAGCTTTTGGCAGTTGATTTACTTGAACAAATCTCATTCGATTGCAGATGTCCCGGAAATCCTGATTTCTCCTCTCAAATTCCTCCACATGGGCAGCCAGATGAGAGTTCACAAAACATAATGATGTATTATGAAGATCAAATCTTATAGAAACACCACCTTTATTACCCATTTTTCCCATAATTCCAGTCCCCACAGTATCACAGATCACATTCTTAACATGTGCCATATGTTTCTCTTTAATTAATATTATAAGCATCATACCTACGAGTCGGACAATCTCTACTTTTACATATTTGGCCCTTGGGTCAACAAAAGTTTTGACCGCATTATACCATTCATCCTCTCTCAAGGTTTGATCAAAGAGAAATGTCTCTTTGGACAGATCTAGTTCCTGAAACCCTACTGCATATATATCCGGGGGGTCCTTATCAACACATAACCAACCTTTCAAAGGTATGATTGGTGATTTGTCATTAACATTCCATGTGCCACAGAATATTGTAAACCTTTTTGTAAATGTATAGTCGAATTCTTTATCACTCATTTTTCTTTTGATAAGACTTTCTCTTATGGCAACTGGTGCTGACATCTGAGTGTGAGCTATTCCACTTCGGGGTAAAACCATGGTTTGAGCTATGACATCATCTTCTTTTTGACCATGATATTTTTTAAGCCAAACAAATTCTGGCTGTGTGGGAAGTTTGTTGACTGCTTCAATACCGCGAAACAAATCATCAACGAAGTTATCGACTCTTGGAGTCATTTGTATTTCAAACTTAAACTTATCATTACGTGATTGGAGATTCAGGTACAAAATTGCTTCAGGGTCCGAAGGTTTGTTGTCAATTTCACATTTAAAACTATTGTCTATAGGCAATACTATTTCTATTGATAAATCAGTAAAGGATTTAGGTGGGTAACAAGAGGTAAATAAACAAAATACAGCTTTTTCGTCTCCATATTCAACAATTGCAAGAAGTCTGTCTTTTTTTATGGAATCGAGGGTCAGCAGTTTCGCATCGCATAAAAAGGCCGTAACTCGTTCACTTGACAAAAACTTCTCCTGAACCACCGATTGGATATCCTCGTGATTCATCTTGTTACTTAAATTTAATTAATATATTAAGTGCAAACCAATAAACATCGTTCCATCATCGTCTACAAATGTTTGTTTGACAATGACATTTGACATTGACATCAATGTTTTCATTGTACCTAGTATAAGCACAGAATGCTATTAAACCCATTGAAAGTGCTTTAAGTGTATGTCTTAAAAGACATATTACGGCGTTTTCTTTCTGTGTATAATATTATATATGTATTTATTATATTGTATTATTATTAAGTTTATATTATCGCTTATACGCTGAAAGGATCCCTATATAAGGAAACGTTCTATGTTCTACGCGTTTTTAGGATAACCAGGTTTCCAGATTATCGCCAGCCTGGTTAGGATCAAACAAATGTATTTGCCTTATTATGAAACCTGATAGTTGAGATGGTTTTTCGGTCATGCCATCATCAGCATATAATTTAACTTCGAATGACTGTGTTGATTTTTGTGAATATCAAAAAAAAATAAGGGTCCTAGATGTAATGTATGCTTATGGGACGGTAAAATGGACACGTTTAAAGCCTGAAAATGACAAGCGTTTATTGGTTCTTCTTATGTATTTACACTATAGTTATAACATTATACATGTTTTTTCACAATTTACACTATATTTCACACCATCCGAGATGTGCATGAATAGGTATCACATTATATATGTTAAAATTTACTATTGTAACATATAATTTTGTTTTTGTCAAAAATGTTAATAAATGTCTGAGATATAATAGATATTATTAAACTCAGATATTTATTAACATTATATTTATATTTAATATATTCGATGACGCTGAGGTCATCAGTATGAAAGAGATTGAATGTGCGATTCGAAGTTTGAAATGTGGTAAGGCTGCAGGACTAGATAGAGTTACTGCAGAAAGGATCAAGTATGTTAGGCCTCTAGTTTGAGAAAGCTCTCATCTGCTGTGCAATTTGTGCTGGCGGACGGTGGATGTCCCGTATGATTGGTGATCCGCAGTAATTGTACCTTTATATAAAGGTAAAGGTTCACAGTTTGACTGCGGGTGCTAAGTAAAGTTTACACGAAGGTTCTGACGCGTAGGATGCGAGAGAAATCGGTAATATTTTTATGGGAGGCACAATGCGGATTTAGACTTGGAAGAGTATGCATGGATCAAGTGTTTACTCTCCGCAT
Organism: Sericinus montela; assembly: GCA_029286605.1. NCBI lineage: Eukaryota > Metazoa > Arthropoda > Insecta > Lepidoptera > Papilionidae > Sericinus > Sericinus montela. The sequence goes on along the minus strand of JAGSMR010000012.1, from coordinate 20,272,622 downwards.
GATCACGGAAAAGCTTCTGGCTTCTAACCAGAGGATTTTCTGTGCTTTTGTGGACCTTGAGAAGGCATTTGATAAGGTTGTAAGGAAGAAAATGTGGGAACTGTTGCCGGGGTATGGTTTGGATGGCCAACTGCTAAGGGCTGTGCAATCGCTCTATTGTGTACTGCAAAGCCTGTGTGCGGGTAGGGCATGACATGTCACCCATGTTTAACGTCCAAACGTCATGTCCTCCTGGCTGTTCATATTGTATCTCGACAGCTGTTTACGAAAGCTGAAAGGTAGAGGTTTGGGTGTGAAATTGGGTGACATAAAAACAAATTGTCTGCTGTATGCCGATGACGCAGTGCTTATTGCACCGTCAGGGGCAGAACTGCAGGCATTAGTCACGTGTATGAAAGAGGAATGTGAAAAAAAAGGTCTCCGTTTGAATGCTAATAAAACTAAGGTTCTGGTATTTGAAAGGGACGAAGAAAGAACGAAATGTGAAATATGGGTAACTAAGGAATGTCTAGAACAAGTGAATGAGATTGTGTACTTGGGCAGTGCTTTTAGCCGGGATGGAAGAGGTGATATAGATGTGGACAGGCGTATCGCTGTCGGAAACAAGGTCAACGGTGCCCTGACTGCGTTAGTCCAAAAGCAAGGCGCTGTGAAAAATATACGCCTTGCGATACTTAACGCAGTGCTGGTACCGACTTTGTTATATGGCAGCGAAACCTAGGTATGACAGAAGAAGCATAAAAGCAGGTTGAATGCAGTGGAGATGCGATCTCTCCGTAAAATGTGCGGCCTTACCTTGGCCGACCGGAAACGAAACAATGAGATTCGCAAAATGGTAGGTTTTACAGATGAACCTTATCACTAAAATGGGTAAGGGCGTGCTTCGTTGGTTTGGGCATGTTGAGCGAATGAGCGAAGACCGAATGGTGAAACAAATATACAGCGCGAAAGTTAATATTAAAAGGGGTCGAGGTAGGCCGAGACTAACTTTTGATGACCATGTGAGCTAATTGCTCGAAGAGGGGAGGGTCAAGAGTACTCGGATACCTCGACGTGCATGTATGAAGAAAATGATGAATCTGAATGAAGCGAAAGAGGTATGTGAGGATCGTGACACTTAGCGATCTGTTCTCTCTGGCTACCCCGTCAGGGATGGTGTAAATAAATAAATTATTTATTAATAAATAATAATATAAATATTGAATGTATCTTACATTAAACGCCTATTTTATTTAATCAGCGTTATTGATATATATAAACATACATTTGTTTCTATATTAATAATCGATGTGTAAAGTGCAAAAAAAATAAGATTGATTTAGTTATACACACTTATCTAAATAAAAGATGATAAAACCGATTGAAGAAAAGAAACCAATTGACTGACATTTGACAGACGTCATTTTGACTTTTGTCATGTTGGAACTAGCAGAGTAGCAAATTTTAGTAACTTGTTTAGTTCATGATCTTGGTGTTTAAATACTATGTAAATTTATTTCTTTTTGCAATTTTATCACATAAAACCACTCATGTGGACAAATTTAAAATCTATTTAGTGTTATTTACATCTACCAGCGTGTGGAGTGAATGCAATAGATGTTATAAGGAAAGATGTCCCGAAACAGGGGTGATGGGTTACTTGCTAAAGTGGATTTTCCTCTCTATACGTTACAAACTCTTACGAATCGACATGTACTCGTTGCCGGAGGTGGCGGAGCTTCAAACACAGGCGTGGCGAATGGATTTGTAAGTACATAATTTGAAATTTTTATAAAAAACATGAACTGCACTTTGTTCCTCGAAACCATAAACGTGTCATTGTTTACAACATTTCGTCCATACTTTTTGTTTCTTATTCAAATTGCTTTTAATAACTTTCTAGGAAATTTTCGAATTATCGCACAATGGAACTAAATTTGTCGCCGAAGAGGTGATGCGGCATGAGACAGGTCCTAACGTAGTCATGAACTGCTCCGTACACGAAGCTCAGGGCCGGACATACTTATGTGCAGGGCAGGAGAGCCACTGCCAGTTGTATAAGGTTAATGTTCGAATGGTGGATGCTGCTGAAATGAGACGAGGAAGCTTTCGAGCAGAGAATGGATTAGTACGCCGTCGTCGACGCACAGTGTCGGAGAATGATAATATATCTAAAACGGATAGTAACACAACAGAGAAACGAATGTCTTTTGAAATACGTCCGTGTGAGAGTGTACAAACTGATTTCAGGTAAATTTTAATTTAAATGATTTGCTCAAGTTCAATTTTTTACTTTACTACTTTTTTCCTACACTTCAACCTCTCTTCAATTTAGTTGGTAACTCTTTGGAAGGAAACACTAACTGAGCAGATTGTCATGGTTTCCGGATCATAGCAATAAATCCAATTATTTTCACCCATAATTATGTCGAATTTAGCTTTAGAGTCACCTTCGTTAAATCTATGTAAATTTCATGGCACCAATCAACATGAGTGAGCTCTTGGGCCTCAGTCAAATAATGAGGTATCCACCGGGCACAATGCTTCCTAAATTGTGCATTTGACTCATACCGAGGCCTAAGCTTGACCGAATCTGCTGATAGGATTCTTGGATCAATCTCTATCATACACCGCACAACATTGATGTTTGCTTTATTTGTCGCTGTAGAAGACTGTCCCACATGCGGAGCATTGGTGAGATTGGTGCAACCATGTTTTAACTCATTAAACCAGTTAAAAACAGTGACCCAGTGAAACAGTGTAATTTGATGAATGGCTGGCTTTACACACTCTGCATATGTACATACATTCATCTTAACAAATATATATTTTAAGAATATGCCTGAAGATGCTGTAAGGTGAAACCGTATGGTCTAATAAAAATATATATCTAATAAGGTGAATGTGAAAAATTTTAATGTCATGCAATTTCTCCAAGACATAACATTCTCAAGTATAAATTATAAAAGTTAGCGGACTTTTTTTTCAGTTACTTCTTTGCATGACCATTATACAAATTAAATTATTTAGTATGTTGTATTTGATATTACAGTAATGATCCACTCCAAAGGGTAGTAAGGATCAGTCATAATGGAAAGCTGATGGCAACGGGCGGAACAGATGGCAAAGTGCGCATATGGAGTTTCCCCAAGATGCAGCTTCTCTTTCAGTTGGAAGGACACACAAAAGAGGTTTGTGATACCTATATAATATCACACGTTTTCCAGAAATCAAAACACGAGATTTCAAATTTGTCTGCGTATTAAACTGAGTGTTATAATTGTTATTATAATTAATTTTGAAGAACTGTCTGTGATAAAAAACTTCACTTTTCACTTCTCTAAAACCAAAATTTTTTTTTTAAGGATACTATATAAATAATGTTTTACTATCAAAAGCTGACCATATTAGGGATTTGGTAGTGGTTCTCGATAGTAAATTGCGATACAAGCAGCACATAAGTTTTTGAAAAACCCATCGGTACGAGCCGGCCACCTGGGGATCGAACTCGAGTCTCTTGACTCAAAATTCCTAGCACCCAACCACTCGGCTATCGTGACTCTCGTGACTCGTATGATAAAATTTTAATTTCGTTATAACACATTCTAGAATGGTAGTTCATTGGCATGTGGCTGTAGTAAGCAATATCTGATGGTCGGAATGTCTTTTGACATGTGCATGATTAATGGCTGAACACAGATGTATAAATAATTTTTTAACCAAATAAAATTATTTACTTTTAAACAAAAAAACAGGCATAATGTTATTTGTTTAAGCATATAAAAGATAGCTGTGTGGTTTGGCGATCGGAATTACGAGTCAAGAGTGCTAATGAGTTTTTCAAAAACTTATGTACGAATTATATCGTTGGCTTGGACATAAAGACGGCGATGGGCTCATCACCTGTCACTTTGTCTCGAAAATATCTTCGGTGACAGGTGGGCCTTGGGAATCGAATTTTGGTCTCTTGTTTCCAATTCCAATGGCTCAACCGCTCGGCTATCGTGACTGTGACGTTAAATTTAAAAATATTCAATTGCTGTTGAAGAACTTGGAGTTTCGCGATGTTTCGTGAAATTACAAAGATTGATGAATAATTCCTCTAGTTAATAATCATGAGCCAGTTTCACATATTTTATTCATTTATTCGGAGAAATAAATGCACATTATTCATGAGTTGCAATGTTTGCTTGAAAAGAAATATGTTTCGCAATATTTACTTATTATTGTTAAGGACTAATTTCTATCCTAAGAAAAACACGTGAATACATACATAAATACGTAACGGACTATTAAAGTCCACTGTAGGACATAGGCCTCTCCCATAAGGATTGCCAGAAGAATTGCCATAATCGCCACGCTTGGCAGGCGGGTTGGCAATTGCAGTACCAGACCACTCGCGCCGTAAAAAAGTTGAGGGTAGCCGAAGGTAACAGTAACAACGGGACATTCTGGACCTCAGTCCCCCCGTGACCACGGATGCTGAAAAGCATCCGAGACGACGGGAAGTAAAATAGGTTTAAAACACTAAATAGAAAACGCGTTGATGGCCGTGAATATTCGTTTTATTTAGAAAAAAAAACAGATTATATATAAATTCAGTTAACTGTTAAATAACAGGAAAAACAGCACTGAATTTATGTATACATGGAATTACCTTTCCAGCTTGACGATCTGGACTTCAGTCCGTGCGACAGCCGGCTGGTGAGCATAGCGAAAGACGGCCTGGCGCTCGTGTGGGACACGACGAGGTCGTCGCGCGAGCCGCTCCTCAAGATCACGTGCCAGCCGCCCAATGGCACCAAGTACCTGTTCCGACGCTGCAGGTAGGTGTTCCGCGTATCCCTCAAGGTAATATGAGGTTTAGTTTAGTTTGTTATAGTTTGAAGCTAACACGAAGTTCATATGCACCTTTACAAGTTGTAATTTTTTATAATTAAATAAGTACCACCTGCTCGTTTATCCCTTATTTTATACAAATAAAATTTTTATCATCTACATATGGCTCGTTATCTTTAAAAGATTCGGGTCTCCGTAAGTATATAGTCATAAGTAGCAATTACTTTGCTAATAATTGAAGCTTAGAGAATTGAAAGACATAGACGGAATCACCTGTTTTTACTACAAATGCGTGCACTATTTCTAAACCTGGCATTAATTAATTAAATAAGCAATATAGTTTAATTACTTCTATAGCAGCAAAGTTTAAAACTTGCAACGGATTTCGCCTTATAATACGGCATTCTCAAGTGAGGTTAATGTGGTAACGACTGAACCACCAACGGCCCAGGAGGTCGTCCTGTGCTGATAGTAAGAGACGAAAAAGTGAAAAGTTGTAAAAAGATATTTTTTGAACAGGTTTATTAACAAAAAGAGGATATTTATTAACAAAAAGAGGATATATATTGGGTAACGTTCACTTGTCTCTTCTCCGTTACAGGAACTTCTTTACGAAATTGTAGTGGGTATATTTATATATGAGCCGAATTCACGATGAGCCCAAGATACGATCCTTGAGGAATACCTAGAGATTGTAATGAAATCTATCTGTGACTTCCTATTACCACAGTCTGAGACCGTCTACAACGATAAGATTGAACCTTCCGAAATAGGTCACCATGTGCTGTAATTTACGTAAAAGAATTACATGGCCGACACGGTCGAAACTTGTTTCGAAATCTGTTTTAACGACATACAATTTTACGCTTATCCATTACTTTGTCATGTGACCTGGCGGCAGAGTTATACTTCTTCTTAAAAACGTTAGTATTTGAATCCCGGGATGCCAATGCATTAACCCAGGCCCGGTGGCACTGCTGCTTTTGACGAGATGCCATTCTGCATGCGCTACCAAACCAAGGCTTAGATCTACCACCGATGGGCACCACAGAGGAAGGAACGAAAAGTTCCATTCCTTGAAGCATCACATCGGCGACGGAATCTGCAACGGCGTCGGGACTATCCAGCGAGAAGCAAACCTGCCCCCATGGGTAGGATGCAAAGAAAGATCGCATCCCTTCCCAATCTGTCGACCTGTAGTGCCACACACGGCGGTGGCCTGCATATCGCGACCGCAAAGGGCACATGATGGGCACTTTACTCTGAATCAGGCAGTGGTCCGATGAACCCAAAGGGGCATCAACGGAGACCACATAGCCGTCCGGATGATGAGAGGTCAACAGAAGATCCAGCAGGGAAGGTGTATGATCTTCGACACCCGGAACCCGCGTTGGCGAAGTAACCAGGTGTGTCAGATCATATGCTAAGGCAAAGTCAAAAACAGATCTCCCCGCATGATCATTGGTTCGAGATCGTAGCCATTCGGCGTGGTGGGCGTTGAAGTCGCCGAGTACCACGATCTCTGCGGATGGGATCTGCTGTAGCACGGAATCTGCAGCCATTTGGATGTGGACGATGAGTCGGTCAGTTTCGGCATTACCGCTGTGGGACCTATGGAGGCACCCATAGACGCGAGGGTGGTCGTCGCTGTCTATGCGTAGCCAAAGGGTGGACAGGTCCCTACCTTCAAGGCTGCCGAGGCGCTGAGAAAGAGAAAAGAATGTTTAAGCTTGTACCCCGGGTAGGAAAGATAAGAGGTATCCGCCGGAGAGGATAAAGCAAGGCCGGCTTTGTCGTCTCCAGATGGTAGTGGACGGCATTTAGATTGGAGTGTAGTCCCCTGAGGACAGAGCGGAACTTTGCTCCCTCCCCCCCCCCCCCAGAATACGAGGGGCAGCCTGAGCATCCACACTTAGGCATCAATTGGTTGCCCGAGCGCGGGTGCCCAGAGGGGGATTCTCCAGTACCGATGGTGCTGGTACCCCCCTGGGGTAAATTTTTTTCATCCGCTACCATCTTTTGGGGGAGAGGGGTGTGTGGGCCTCCGGTTACCTGCACTCACCAGACGAAACGCAGAAGTTTGTTAAACTTCAACTTTACGCCGGTATTCAGTGAGGTCGTGGTACTTCCCCGGTCGAGCCGGCCCATGCATGCAACAGCAGAAGCTGATGCGAGGCTCTACCACTGTAAAAAAAAGTGCAGGTAACTGGAGGCCCACACACCCCTCTCCCTCTTTCTTGAAGTAACCTCAGCTCAGTATGATTGGAAGTTAATGTGTTGATGGAGATTAGATCGGTTTGAGTGCGGAGTGTGCGCGGGCGCAGGTTCGGCGCGGCGGAGGGGGGCGCGGGCGGGGGCGAGCCGGCCATGTTCAGCATCGCGAACCCGGTGGCGCGGTCGGGGCGGCAGCGCGGGCTGCTGCAGTCGTGGCGCGGCGGCGCCCCGCGGCGCACGCTGCTGCTGCCCGAGGCGCTGTCGGCGCTCGCCGTGCGCGACGACGGCCGCTTCCTCGCCGTCGGCACCATGTTCAGCGGCTCCGTCCACATCTACATCGCGTTCAGTCTGCAGGTTGATAGTTTTTTTTTTCGGGGAACGGGGTAAAAGACGAGCGGGCAGTCTGCGTGGCTACTGTAGCTTATACCTGTGATGTTTATAAAGAAGGTTACGGGTGTGTTTTTAATTTCGAGAGCTATGGTAGAATGCCCCCATAGCTCGTGATTACAATTGTAACTGCTGTAACTGTACAGCTGTAACTGTTATATGCTGTTTTTTATCCAATCGAATAGTAGATCTTGAAGAGAGGCGGAATACTCCGCTTGGCTGTGGTGAACAGGTATCCTACAAAGTGACTACTTTTTTTGACTATGGAAAATTATTTGCCTTACAGAGCCTTATAAGCCATGTTCACAATTCTTTGTTAAATAAGCATCACTCTCTTACAAATTGGTGCTTCGTTGAACATGAATATAATTTGTAGAGAGATAGATAGATGTTACTGGTCATATGATGTGAGGCTAGCCTTGATGCCAGCGAGTGTGCGCATCGTATGTGTGTGGGCACAGCGCGTGTGTGCACTGCGTATTTATGTGTGCTTGTGTACATGTGAGCGTGCGTTAAAGAAACATGTGGGTATGTTCTTGACGGGGCTCGCGTTCCTGCCGGTGTGTACGTGTGCGTGTGCCGCAGCGGGCGCTGCGCGTGCGGGGCGCGCACCGCATGTTCGTGACGGGGCTCGCGTTCCTGCCGGTGTGTGCGGCGTGTGTACGTGTGTGTACGTGTGTGTACGTGTGTGTACGTGTGTGTACGTGTGTGTACGTGTGTGTACGTGTGTGCGTGTGTACGTGTGTGCGTGTGCCGCAGCGGGCGCTGCGCGTGCGGGGCGCGCACCGCATGTTCGTGACGGGGCTCGCGTTCCTGCCGGTGTGTACGTGTGTGTACGTGTGTGTACGTGTGTGCACGTGTGTGTACGTGTGTGCGTGTGCCGCAGCGGGCGCTGCGCGTGCGGGGCGCGCACCGCATGTTCGTGACGGGGCTCGCGTTCCTGCCGGTGTGTGCGTGTGTACGTGTGTGTACGTGTGTGTGCGTGTGTGTACGTGTGTGTACGTGTGTGCACGTGTGTGTACGTGTGTGCGTGTGCCGCAGCGGGCGCTGCGCGTGCGGGGCGCGCACCGCATGTTCGTGACGGGGCTCGCGTTCCTGCCGGTGTGTGCGGCGTGTGTACGTGTGTGTACGTGTGTGTACGTGTGTGCACGTGTACGTGTGCGTGTGCCGCAGCAGGCGCTGCGCGTGCGGGGCGCGCACCGCATGTTCGTGACAGGGCTCGCGTTCCTGCCGGTGTGTACGTGTGTGTGTGTACGTGTGTGCGTGTGTGTACGTGTGCGTGTGCCGCAGCGGGCGCTGCGCGTGCGGGGCGCGCACCGCATGTTCGTGACGGGGCTCGCGTTCCTGCCGGTGTGTGCGGCGTGTGTACGTGTGTGTACGTGTGTGTACGTGTGTGTACGTGTGTGTACGTGTGTGCGTGTGCCGCAGCGGGCGCTGCGCGTGCGGGGCGCGCACCGCATGTTCGTGACGGGGCTCGCGTTCCTGCCGGTGTGTACGTGTGTGTACGTGTGTGTACGTGTGTGTACGTGTGTGCACGTGTGTGTACGTGTGTGCGTGTGCCGCAGCGGGCGCTGCGCGTGCGGGGCGCGCACCGCATGTTCGTGACGGGGCTCGCGTTCCTGCCGGTGCGCGCGCGCGCTCCGCTGGCCAGCCGCAGCGAGGCCGCGCTGCTTTCCATCTCCGTCGACAACTGCCTCTGCGTGCACAGCCTGCCCTACCCCCGTGAGTGGACAACAGACGTTCCTTACTTAAATATATAAATATAACTTCACGCCGTTTCCAATACAGGGGTAGACAGAGGTCGAGTCTAGACAATTAAGTCCCTTCGACCCACCTTCCACCGAAGATATTTTCGGGACAACGTGACAGGTGGTGGTCCAAGCCAACGATATAATTCGTACGTAAGTTTTTGAAAAACCCAATGGTACGAGCCTGCCACCTGGGGATCGAACAAATCGATGGTGTTGTTCATGTGCAATTTATCCTGTGATGTTAAGGAGTTATTTTTAAAAACATATTTTATTAGTACTAATTGTTATTGTCTTTACAGGTACCGTACCTGCCTGGGTTGCCATCATTCTTATAGTTTTTGTATTATTCTGCACATTCACTCTATGTTCGTATCTAGGTATATAATCGAATTGTATTTTAATTTAATGATAATCAATATTATAGTTTCTTTAACTGTACATTTAATTCAGAGTATATTATATTTTTTTCTTTGTAAGTACCTTGGGGATTAGTTTAGTTTAATTGTGAATGGTAACACTTGCTCATATACATATAGCAGTGCATGTTTGTATAAATAGAATCAATTTAATAAATGATTTACGGTGTTGAAGTATTTATTTGATTTTATTTATAAATCCAACCTTTAATCTCTAAAAGATTGTGAACTGTAGTGATTTTTGGACCAAGATGCTAGGATTTTCTTTTGTAATTCGTACTCATCATTCCCCCTGTAAGAATAAACAAATAAGTATTGCAAATATAAATTAATATTTATTTATATTTGCAATACTTTTATAAAAAGTCTATCAATACTATTATAAAAAGTCACGATAGCCGAGTGGTTGAGTGGTCGGAATTTCGAGTCAATAGACCCGAGTTCGATCCCCAGTTGTTAGGCTCGTACCAATGGGTTTTTCAAAAACTTATGTACGAATATCGTTGGCTTGGACATCAAGACGGCGACGGGCTCACCACCTGTCACGTTGTCCCAAAAATATCTTCGGTGGAAGGTGGGTCGAAGGGACTTAATTGTCTAGACTCGACCTCTGTCTACCCCTGTATTGGGAATTGCGTGAAGATATTTTTTTTTTTTTAAATTAATATTTTTTTACCATTACACATTTTCCTTATATAGGGGCAGCCTAATATAGAAGCTTAAAGTAAGTAATAGTGGACTCTTTACATAGAAATCTACGCTTTTTAACCTGCACAAATTAAGCTAAGGCTGGGTTCACGACATGAAAAAACATTAGACGAGTAATAAAATTGATAAAGAATGCTTTAAAAATTATTAATAAGCTGATTTATGTTTTTTAAGTGTTGAATTTTAGTGTTTCAATATGCCAGACAGATGACTTTTTAATGGATTTACATAAACATTATACAAGTATTTAATGAAAAAAAAAAACGCATTTTAAGAGCTATTTTCATGATTAAACCATTAATCAGCTCTAATAATTCTTTATCTAATATAACCCTATATAATCAATACTCATTGAAAAGGGCGTTTCAATGATTTTATAAACAGCTAGAGCGGTTATATTTTGCAAATTTTATTTTCATAGCATCTTGCGATACGGTATAATGTGACTTGTTGACATATTGCTAGTAGTATTGTTTACCATTCATCGTTCTATTATTCACATTCTCTTAAATACGTATGTCATTATACCTAGAGATTATAAACTCTGTAATTTGTAATTACATACTTGCTCTATGGTCATTACTTAAGTGACGTATAAGACAAATAGATAGTAAGTGAATACCTTGGTGCAAATTGTTTAAGACGCATATAGTTAAAAGAAAACAATATTAAGTTGTATACATTTTGTAATTTTATTTATATAAACTAGATGTCGTTAATGACATTTTACATCGCGGTATGGTTTACTTAAGTGGATTTAATAAGTATCTAGATATCTTACTAACATATTGCGAAAAAGAAAGAGAATAATAATGTATTAGCAGTATAGCAGTATAAATAGTCTAATGTGGTACTGGAGTTAGGTACCATATTCATATAGCAATGTAGAACGGTACACATTTGTGGTTTTATTTAACAGCCCTTCTAGTGTGCTCTACAAATGGGATTGCTGCTATAACAACCGCAGTTTATTAACATATAGATTTATAATTTCATTTGTGAATTACCATAACTTAGTCTCGAATATATCTTCACGTCATTCTCAATTCTTGGGCGAAAGATGTTCAGACAATTAAATCCTTTTGACCCACCTTCCACCGGTGACATTTTTTGGTACAACATGACAGGTGGTGAGCCCGTCACCGTCTTTATGTCCAAGCCATCGATGTACATAGTATATAGGTTTTGAAAAAACTCATCCATAGCCTTATTCGTAACATCCAATTTTAAATAAATTAATACATGACAGGGCAACTGTAACCCAATATATTTTAAACTTTATGCAGTACGTACGTATTTAACAGGCCCTCCAAGTGTTCCTTTGTGAATGCCTTTTTAGTGGAGCTGGATTGGTTTATGATGAGCTACGAAACCGTCTAGCCGTGTGGTAACGGTGTAACAATATTACCACTCCCTTTCTTCCTGTGGGTGTCGTAAGGGGCAACTAAGGGACACAGCCTTGAACATTGTTATAGTAACCGATAGATGGCGGGATAACCATCTATAAAAATATCAGGCCAAAATAATCAGACCGAGGATCGCAGGTACCTCTAAGGTGCGAGGTGTCGGATACTGCAATCGCCAATCCGCTTGTCAAGCGTGACGATTACGGCAAATCTCCATGTAGGAGAGGCCTATGTCCTGCAGTGGACTTTAACAAGCCGTTATGTATGTATGTATGTATATATGTATGTAGAATAACTGAGATAACCATAAGGATCAACGCGCTGACATAGCAAAGTCACGTCGGCCGTAGAACTGACAACTTTTTGGAATGAAACGTTCTCGAGTGGCAGCCTCGGTCATTCAAGCGCAGTGTAAGGCGATGCTCGATAAGATCGAGTGACAACGTGTCTGACATTATCATGTCAACTGTGTTTAGATGTGGATAGCAAATTTTACAATGATACAATTACAATTCGGTATATTGAAGTTATTGAGGGTGGTAAAATGAGTGAACAAGTTTTTAATAACATTTAATTAATTACATCAAAACAAATAACATACACTTAATTCATCGTGACCCTTCGGCAAGTTGCATTGAAATAGACCGACTAGAGACCTATGATACGGCGAACCGCGACTGAACACAGATTCAATGCAGACCGTTTAAAGCTATACGACTTTGTAATAAGAGTCAAAATCGGTTAAAGAATCATCGACAGTCGCGAGTAGGCCACATTAATGTAAAATACATAGGAATATTTGCTACAGTTTTGCAATGGAGATGGCTTCTAAAATGACTACAGGTTTTCAACTTAATAATATAAGTCGTAAGATTCAATTTCACTCGTTTCCACAATGTTATGCCGTCTCCATTGTGTTTCGATGTCAAATGCATTACGTTCTGTGTCTCTTATATAGAACAATTATAAATATATGTGTATATATGGAAGACCGACGGCCAGGCCTCTTTACTTTCAGTGTGATGCGATTCCTTACAATTTAATAAAACGTTTTACAGCAAGTTTATTATAAACATTATACTCTTAACAATTGCGCCTACACTATCCATAGACAATTAAATAAAATTTTGATAATTTTGTCTAACAATTTTCGTTGCTACTATATTATCTAACATAAACATGTATAAATATAACAATATTAATACTGAGCCATTTACTAAATCGATTCACTTTTTTCACCAAATATATAAAAATAATTTTACAAATAACGTAAATAGGTTAATATATCCAAGGTTTATTTAAAATTAATAAAATAATTTGGCAAATTCTTAGTATTTTTATGAAATCATGTTCATATCTTTGGGAAGATTGTAATGAATTTGTAAAGAAGTTTATCGATCTAGTGTACAGTTGGCTCAGCACTAGAAGCAACTACTGGTGGTTTTACTCTACCATTACCGAAAACATCGATTATATTTGCACATAAAGGCAGCTGCCTCGTCGACAATCATAAAAATTATTCAGTATACTTGAACGTATTAACAAAAAATTGTCTAATTTCGACCTTGTAAATCTTTTCTTTCAAATCCAATTGCAGTAATAAATTCTACATTCTGCTTTCGTAAAGCCTGAGTTACGGTCATGCAATTTGTTATTAAACAATATATTAAACTCATTTAATAGTTATATTTAATCTTCTAACTAAATATCACTTGTTTACAGTTTCTATATTGAGTTCTTCTTAGTCATTTTAAATTTCATCCTATTTATGATTTAACTATCTAGATATTACATAACAATGTTGAATGTATCATTGTCCTTTGTCAAAAATTGTATAATAAGTATATGAACGTGTAAAATTGTATATACCGTTAGATATGGTCCCTGAATACATTAGGTAAGCGGTTGCTTCTGAGCTTGTACTCTTTTAATATGTCTGTGAAGGCACGCAATGGTTTGCGTCGGTCTATCGCTGCTTTTACTATAGTTAACAGCACCAGCCGTGAGCACAAGGTGACGGTACTTCGCGCATGGATGTCTGAATAATATACGTAAATAACCAATAGATGATGAGCTTCTATTTACCAACCAATCACAGTGTACTTTGATTGATTGCGAACCAATCGAGTGACGTTGTGTTCACTGCTTTCGCTCCGCTCTTCTCTCTTCTAACCAAATAGCTCTTTCTTTTTCTTTAAAGTTTCTTACTCATAAGGAACTCATTTACATAGAGCTATATGACGTGCTCGCGACTCCTGCCGTTAGTTGACCAGGCTGTGTTGGCTCTATAAAACGGCAGCATTGCCTGTCGTGTTATTTCCAATATGTTTGAAATAATGCAGCGTACAATTTCTTAACTCTTTAACACCTTACTTTCAATAAAAAATTGGGTTATTTGTAATCCATAGAGAATAGAAGCTGAAGGGAAAGGTTGATTGAAGAATTGAAAAAACGTCAAGAAGTATAGACGATGACTTTCTGCTGTAAGTGTCAACTGCTTTTACTACATATTTAATTTATTTTCTTTATACCAGCAATTTAATTTGTTTTATATAAGTTAACAAATTTGTAGTAAATTTAAAATGTAAAAATTGAGAAACTGATTGTAATGTCCCAATGCAGCACTTATAAAGCGTGTATTTACGTTACGTCTACTTTACGTGTTACGAACTTGTCGATAGTCTACAAAATGGTCCATCGGATATTAAGTTGGAATATCTAATGCATGTGGGACTGCAGGCAATGCTGGAGTTTTATAGAGCTTTAAAACGGTACAGCTATCACTTTAGGGTCTACCCTAAGGCTATAGATATAGAAAATGGCACATTAAATATGTTGCGTCCGAATTTTAACTATAAAAAAATGAACTTCTTGTATATGTTTCACATAGCTAGGTTCCTACAATTTTTACTACACAATCAATTCAGTTCCGTTGGACATAGATTCCACAACTAAACGTTCTTGAATAGTGATGATAGCATTTCTTAACTATTATAATGATATACAACATGATAGCCGTAACGTAATCACTTCGATATAAGCGCAGAACCGGATTTGAAAATCACTGCTGCGAATTTAAATTTGATTTTATAGCATTTCTTAAAATTAAGATAAACATGAATTTTGAAAGTTTTCGTGTGTGTTTTAAATCAGATAAAAAAAAAACTGTAGATTATGTAAGCAATTACATTACGGATAAAATTTCCGATACAATTGGACACTGTGTGGTGCCGGTCTTAATTATTATTAATTCGATGGTAAATTTGAAATTAAATTTAAACAGATCATTTGTTGTAAAGTTTTATTATTATTAAACCTAGTAGCGTTGGCTTATAAAGGATTATTCATGTATTTTTATACTGCACAGCGGTGCTCTTACAACCTAAACTTTGTTTATCGAAACTCATACAAGTGACCTTTTCGATTATTGATAACAAGTTGTTAATTTTATGACAACAGCGCCATTTGTTTACTGAAACTGTTTGCAGTTGAAACTCTTGCACTTAACCTTCTACGTCATAATATTGTTTTTATTCCCTTTGTGCTTGTACGTTCAGGAAACCCTTACGGCCCTCGTAAGGAAAAGGCTTATCTCGTATATCAGCAGAGTCATGTACTGCATACCTAATGAGGACTCTAATATTACTTGAACACGGACCCCGTTCCACACCGAAGTATAGACTTCGAGGCACCGAATACTAGATGCAGATGACCTGGGTTACAATTCCATAACAACGGACATAAGCCAAACGGACAGATTAAAAACTTGCGTCAAAAGATTCTAATTACTATATTGAAGAGATATTTAATAACAAAATGTGCAATATGATTTGTATGCTTGAAATATTCAATAAAAATTATACTATTAATTTTGTTACAGTTTGACATGACTTGCAGAATATTTTTTGATTAATATTTATGATATTACGTGTTGGCCTTTAAAAAAACAGGCGAGCTGCGTAGTAATTCAGTCGGCATTGCAATTCTTTTTTTTTTATAATATCAATAAAGATACAATTTTCGGCCTATCCTGTACCTTTATGTATTAAATCTGGTATCACGATGTTGTTGTCCACGCAAATTCTAAAAATCGGTTAACCGATGTTAATGAAATTGTGATCATTTCAATTTTACACCAAGTTTACACAAATTTGCACATTGGTCCATCTTAAAAGATAGGTTAGGTTCTATCTCGAACTATATATATTTTTGTAAACTTAACCTGGGAAAAACCAGGTGATTGTTTTTAATTTATTAAAAAAAATTATAAAACAAAGTTCTTGGTACTCTGTATTTCCAACATGAGGCCTTAAAAATAAGACCGACACCACACTTCCGTTCATAACAACGATAACATAAATATAAAGCCTACTTTATATACATTTTAAAATTCGAATTCGAAAAGAAAAACCTAGTAAGAAAATACACATCTCATTTTTTCTATATAGAGTACATAACTTTTTTATTCAAAAACTCATACATAAGTATCATGTTTTGGTATTCATGTACAGAGTGTTGCAAAACACGTAACGGTCCAATTTTGTAAAAGGTTTGATAAAATTTGTTTAGTAAACATATTTCTAGTATAAAACATGATCTTAATATTATATAAATATACGTAGTAAAATTACGTATTATAATTATATGTAAATATAGATGAACACGAGAAGCGCTTTGCAACACACTGCAATATTTAATTTAACTTGCCCTGTAATACTGACTCACATGCTGTAATTAATTGACGTATCCAAACGCACAATCTGATTCAGATATACGATAAAAACATGAGAATAAAAAATATCTCATATAAACATAACCACATTCATACGTACGTCCACGCGATCCATACGGAGATTATATTTTTTTCTACATATACATTAAACGACTATAGCAAATATACTAACATTTATTAAAAATTCACATAAAAACTGCTTTTGAGCCCTTAACACATCACTAAGAAATGCATTCAGTATAGGCAATAAGTCTGTAGTTTCGCACGAATCTAATGAGTCTAATTTCTCGAATGCTTTAGAAGCGTCGCGGCGTCGAGATTTTACACTGTAAAAGACAAAACACAATTAAATTATATTAAACTTTTACACCCCCCCCCCTCACCCCGCTCTCCCGGTAAGAATATGGGGAGGCAGCATGGTCTTTATCCGATATCCGAGCTGAAATATTGAAAAACATGTCAGAAACAATCTTATTTTATGCATAAATAACAAAGAAAATTAAAGTTTCACTCAAAAATAATATTAGTGTTGTACATCGATTTACAGAGGAATAAATAAGGTTAATAATAAATTAAATATGTAAAAAAAATAAGATTCAGAGCTTGTGACTAGAGTTCGACATCAACCTGTATCTGTAAATTTACGATGATATTTCGAGATGAAAATTTACTTTTTAATTTAATTTTTTTTCTGTTACATGCATGAAAGAAGTTAGTGAGACACTTGAACATTCAAAAGAGGCAGTAATTATAGGAATATTTAACAAATGAGAACTGGATAATACTTAGTAACCATTTGCATTAAGTAACCTTGCCCGCACTAAACATTAAAACAATAATCTAGCGTTATGATACTAATACTTACTTAAATGTAAAATATAAAATAATATTCAAAATGGACCCTAATCATTAGAATATTTAACAAATAAAACTAAATAAACCTTTGCGTTAAGTAATTAAGCAACCGTGACCCCACTTAAATGATTAAAAACAATTAAAACGAAAACATAATAAAAGTTAATTATAACAGTTCGAATCGTCTTCCAAACCATAAATGAGCACCGACAGTCGTCACGCGAACTAACCACTGAACGTGAAACTCGCGATCAGAAATAAATGTCCATGTACTCACCCTGGTCGAAGGTCGAAGGGTTGATGTAGGAGAGCAGGTCCTGGTCGCTCATGTCGGTGAGGCCCTGCACGGGCGCCGTCATCTCCTGCGACACGGCCTGCGACACGGCCTGCGAGACGGCCTGCGTGACGGCCTGCGAGACGGCCTGCGACATGGCGACGAGCGGCGTGTCGGCGGCGGGCTCGGCGGGCGGCTGCGCGTCGGCCTGCAGCGCGCCGCCGCCGCTCTCGGTGCTGAGGATGTTGGCCGTGTTGATGGCGGACGTCACCAGCGCGTTCATGGTCGTGTCCGACGTCAGGATCTCCGCCGCCGCGTTCAGGATCATCGACTTGACGGCGGCCGGCGGCGTCTTCACCGACGTCGGGATGTCCGGCATCATCATCAGCTCGTCCTGAGCCGCGCCCGCTGGCATCACGATGCGCTGGCTGCTCTCGCACAGCAGGCTCGGCGACACCTGCGGGTTCAGGATGACGTCGGGCGACATCGCCGACGCCGGCATGGACGGCAGC
Source organism: Sericinus montela (assembly GCA_029286605.1). Taxonomy (NCBI): domain Eukaryota; kingdom Metazoa; phylum Arthropoda; class Insecta; order Lepidoptera; family Papilionidae; genus Sericinus; species Sericinus montela. The sequence continues at coordinate 20,254,549 of JAGSMR010000012.1, read as the reverse complement.
ATCTCCGCGCTCGGGTTGCGCGAGACCACCGCCGCGTTCGGGCTCAGCAGGATGTCGGACGCGTGCGACGCCGAGGAGGACGACGAGGTCGAGCCGGACAGGTGGTCGTCGACCCTCGAGTTGACCAGCTCGTCCAGTTTGGCCGCGTCGGCCGGCAACATGGCCGCCGTCGCCTTCATTGCGTCCTCGACCAGCGCCTCCATGTGCGCACTTTGCTGCGCCAGTCTTTGTTCAATTTGAGTTGTCCCCATCTCCATCTTGGTTATGGTATCGAACGGGTTGAAGGTTTGCTGGGACCTGTTGGTCTGCATCTGATTGTAGACTATCAAGCGTTGTTCGTTTGTGGATTGCATCACTGACGGTTGCATGCTCGAGTCTCGCATCATGAGCTCGGGGTTTAGGACTTTCATGTCCGATTCCAGAGGATCCATTTGACTTTTCGACGATATGAGTTGCCTCATGGGATCCATAGAATTCATCGGCATCATGTTAGGCTCGCCGTACATTTGACCATTGTTATCGGAATTAAAGATGGCGGCCGTCACAGATTCGACCATTTTATCAGTTTGCACTTTGTTCTGTATAGCCTGAAGCTGCTGGGTAAAGGAGGCGATGGGCGAGGTGGAATCGCTCTGAGTGGGCGTCGGCGGTGACAGTTTCATCGAGTCGTAGTTGGCGACGAATCCAACCTGTCGATATTCAATTCGTCAGTAAGCCTCAAATACGGTGGTGAATATGTAAAATAGGTGTGTGATGTGTGTGTAGGTGTATATGTTAGGCCAACATGCGTGTGTGAGACGACGTGTGCGGTGTGGGTTTGCGAGTGTGGGCGCGGGGCAAACCTGCGCGTCGCGCGGGGGCTCGGCCTTGAGCCGCAGGTCGACGGCAGGCAGCGGCGCCAGCAGCGGCTCCGCGCCCTCCGGCCCGCACGGCTCCTGCTCCAGCGAGTGCTGGCTGGTCTCGTCCAGCACCTGCGTTTGTATGGACATGTGTCGTCACGCCTCGCCGACTCTTAAGCGGTCGGCGAAATCGATCGTGTGAGCGTCTCTATGAGTCCAAATAAGGTAATTCCCGAATACTGAGCGGCGCGAGGGATCATCAGAAATGTAGCTGCTTCAAACAAACCAGCTAAATTTCTGACCTCTCTGTTAATGTTCGTTGGAGGGAAGAAAAATAACGATTAGTAAGTAACACCTGCGAAAAAACAAACTTTAATTGCGTTAAGATTTTTCAAAGTGAACGGAGAAACGTTTCAAAATAAATCATCATTAAACAATTCAAGCAAATTTACTAACAGCCGTGCCTTTGAATGGATATAAAACATCATAGAAGTAACATTTAAAGGAACTACTTAATTTGAAGGGCAAGCATGTAAAACCTAACACGGTGAGTATGGAGTGGGGAGCGGGGAGGAAGGTAGACGTACCTCGCTCTTGAGTCCGAGGGGCGAGTGCGCATCGGGCAGGATGAGCGAGGGGCGGCGTGCGGGGAGCGCGGGGGGCGCCATGACGCCGGCGCCGGCCCACGCCAGCAGCGGCCGCGGCTCCTCCGCGCCTGCGCACACACACGGCTCGTTGGACTCGCGCACACACCGCGCTAACACCTAACTAGTGCCGCTCGGTGTACTACGCTAACAACCTCCATTGCAGTCGTTTTAAAACAAAACACCGATGGAGGAATACAACTCATTTAACATATTATCTAACAATAATACTAGGACTCTGCTGAAACGATAAAATTTCCATCTGTTAACGAGAAAAAAACTGTATGTATTTTTATGTAGTGATAATTATGTTTTTTTTAATAAATATGTAAATACATTTTGAAAGCTTAATCATTTTATTTAAATCGATTTATTCCAAAAACTTTGATTATAAAATTAAAAAAAGTTTAAAAACCAGCGTCACGATATTGACAAATTATCAGATTTAAATGATTAAAGAACCCTTTTTTATATGTACATTTTTATAAAAAAATATCGTATTATGATTGTATATGAGACATATAGTTTTAATAAAAAACTAATAAAGTTTATTACTCCATCAGATAAAACAAAAAAATCAAAATTAATTTAAAATTATATAATTGATTTTATCTATAGATACTGGTAAGCGTATCGCTGTCGCAATAAAAAAATAAATGAAGAACACGACATCTAAGACATAGCAAATGTCAAAAAATGTTGGCGCCATAATAATTAAAAAAATTGAAATGGGAACAAAAATGTGGTGTTCTTAATAAATTTTTTGTTACGAGAAACAAAAGTGAACGTTAAATGTACTTATTAAATGCGGTTCTCAAAAACAACTGCAAGGAATTTTTAGCTGTAGAATTAAAACATTTGTGTAAGCGCGGCACTGGCGCATCTAGCTACAGTGTTGGAAGGTGTGTTTCAATCTGTAAAAAATTGTGTCACTGCAAAGTAAATTATTAATTGTGTGAGATCCAGGTTTAAGATAAGTAACATACCGAATGTTAGAACGTAATACTTATAATTTGCCTACTATCTCTCTCTAAATATAGTTTTAAATTTTAATCTATTGTTTTAAAGCAAAAAAAAAATGGATTAGGCTACCTGCTAAACATGACTAGCTTACACTTATAGTGGCCGAAAGCGTAATGAAAACAAAAATCTTCTTCTAAATATATGCCATATCCGATACCCGTCACGCCCAAGATGCCTCGAGATGAAGAAAACGTTTTTTGTTCGAATTTAAAATTTATAGGGTTGTTTGTAAATCATCCAAAACCTCGCAGGATTATATTACTAACATTATAAACTTTTGTCCTATGACTTCCAAAAATTCATGAGAACTTCTTTTAGACAAAGTTAAAAATATTCGACATGTCAATAAACCTACTCGTTAGCAAAAGAACAAAAAGCGCGGGAATTCGTTGCTAAGCAGGAAGATAGTTTAAGTATTTATAAATAATGATTGCTCACTGAACAGGTTACATAGATACTACAATATACAGATCTGAAATGCCTCGCTAGAAAGGGTTGCAAAAACGTGAAAGTCTATTCTAGAAAAAAATATTCAATTTGTAGAAAGTCACAATGACTGACCAAAGATCAAAAGTTGTTGTTGTAGTTGTTAATAATGTAAATCGGTTTGTTTTTGAGTAATACAGTCATATAGCTAATAAATGTATTTGTTAAAGGACTACATTAGTCCCGCGAGGTTTTTGACGTTCTGCAAATAACCTAGGAATTAGGGGAACAATGGCCGAACTATATTTTAAGATTTCTTTTGCACTGTATCCGTATGTAGAAAATAATAATCCATGAAACATATTTTGAAGTAATCTTATTTTGGATTGGTTTAGTAAAATAAATGAAGTTATGTGTGAATGACTTCAAGATTTGGTAGTTATTATAAAAACTGTTTAGTACTGTACGAGTATTTTGCATGTATTTTATTTGTATGTAAGAGTGAAGAAAATTGTTAATTTTTGAGGGATTCCTGTATTGAAAAGGTGTCATGTCCAGTAATTTCTTACTTCATTTAAAATTGTCGATGTTTTCTGTATATGTGATTAAGTGAATAATGAGTTTCTGTCAGATAATGTTGTATCTTTATTTAAATTTAGAAATATTTATTGTGTATGTGTTCGCAAGGTCACATTTTGTTAAGTAACATTTGCTGTATGTATATACAAACAAATATAACTTAACGATATTTGATAGTGTAGTTCGTACCACGTCATGTTTGTAGATCGTGGTCACTCACATATGACAGAATTTGTGAAACTTATTTCAGAATGTGTCATGTGTATTTCGTTGTGGCAATGTGTTGCTGAGTGCAACGTGTATTACAACATGGCTCTTTGTTGCAGAGAGTGAGAATGTGTGTTACAACATGGCAACGTGTTGCAAAGTGGTGGGGTGTCGGGTGGTGGGGGTGGTGTGATGTGTGGGAGCGTCAGTACCGTGTCGGGCGGCGCGCGGCGGGCTGCGGCGGTCGGTCTCGCTACCTAGACAGACCTAGCTTGAACAGAAGGGAAAAAAGAAACAGTACGCCAATTGCGCATCAGTCATTTCTTCCAAAAAAATATTTCTCACTTATTTTCTATGATATATCTAGGAACCGTAAACACAAACATGCAATAAAATGACACAGGAAGCAACGGACAACTTGTTACTGCATTAGAAAAGCAACATTCTGTTAGCCTCGATTGTAACACGCAAATTCAACTTTATTCTTTGCAACGGCACGATTTCAATCCTCATCAAATGTGTATCTCTGCCTGCAGAACTGATCTATGAAGAATTCGATGCAATATTATCTGTGCCCAGCAAGTTCTAAAGTTGAATTTGTAATTAATTCTGCCACGCGTAAAACTACATGGCATAATATGGTGTATTTAGTACTAATATTATTTTTGCATACACTTTTACGTAATTATAAGCTCTATGGACTCTAAAACATTAGTGCATTAAGTTTATATATGCCCAAATAATGTCAAACTAGAAGTTAAATATTTGCTAATGATTCAGCGCGCAGTAAATTTAAACTGGTTAAATTTGGAGCAGGCATATAATAAAAAAGGTCATTATTTAACATAAATTAGTCATTATGTTTATAAACCTTATTTTGCCAATCGATTATGATTTTATATTAATTACAACCACAAAAATGTTACGCCACAGAGTTTTAGACTTCCTTTTTGTTAATGTAAGATATTTAAAATATTCCTAGAACAATAATAGATAATAGAATAGTTAATGCACTGAAACAAAATAGTATTTAACTTTTTTTTTAATATAAATTATACTTTTTTACAAAATTATTAAAAAACAAAGTCCAAAACTCAATTCGACAAAACAATTGAGTTAGTGTGCAAGACAATTTCATACAGCAATTTTGGTACTTTATTTTGCCACAGAGAAGCGTATTAAAGTGCATGCAATCATGACAAATAATACTTAGACTAATATTTACACCGAAAGCCGAGGCACACTTTTTGTCGCATTAAATAATATTTATGATTATGTGGTGTATAGACAGATTTGCGACTATCATGCTGTCGCCGCATAATATGGGGGTTTGTTGCGTTTTTGCCCCGCTAGAGGCGCCACTTCAGTTTTTTTTTAATTTATTTTGTTCACGATTTGTCGATGTGATATTTTTTCCAATGTAAAGGACGTTCATTTTAAATTTTTTAAGACATTTGAACCAAAATTTAATTAAAATAATTACTAAATTTTAAACAAAGTTTTTATTGCCAAGAAAATGAATACTATTAACGCAAATATTTATATATGTCTGTAGTAGGAGTTACAACTACAGTATTAAATGAGTAGCGGTGTTGAAGCCCTTAGGAATCTCATACCAAAAGGTACTTTTTAAATTAACATACGTTAATGATTCATAGATTAACGTTTGACACGAGAAAACGCGCTGGACTTAGCAGAAAATACTTACGCGAGAGCGCATTTACTAATTTAAATGCAATCATTTTAAAGAACGTCACAACAACGACATTTATAGTTCCCGACTGAGGTGGCGCCACGCGGGCGGGGCGCGCGCGAAACCCGCTACCGTGCGAGACTGTCATGGCGACGGTTGTCATGGCGACGGTTGTCATGGCGACGTGGAGTGGTGTGGGGCGGGCGGGGTGGGCGGGGTTACCTTGCGCGTGGTGGCGCGTGCAGTGCAGCGGGCCGCCGTCGAGCGCGAGCGGCGTGTAGCGGAAGGCGTGCGGCTCGGAGGCCCTGCCGCCCGAGCGCACGAACAGCTGCACGGTCACCGGCTCCTTGATGTCCGCGCGCGCGTACGGCGGCACGCAGCACACGAGGTGCGTCTGCGGGCCGAGAGCGCGCCGCGTTCAGATTTGCGTGCCGGAATTGTGCAGTGGTAATTGTATCAAAAACAATATACACGCCTCTCCCAATATGCAGTATGTAGGATCAAAATAAATATCTGCACGCAATTCACAATACAGAGGTAAACAGAGACCCTTCGACCCACCTTCCACCGAATATATTTTCGGGACAACGTGACAGGTGATGAGCCCGTCGCCGCCCGTATATAGAGATCAATATTAAAATTGTCTGTTTCACACTGCAACACGATAAGAGTTTAAATCAAAACATATCTGTACGTAGAAGTAAGTACAGTTTAACAACTTCTAAGAACTTATCGGCTCTCTAGCCCCGCATTTGAAGCAGCAGATTAGCGGCCCTTGCAAAAGTCAATTAACTACAAGTCTTAAGTAACAGTACTTTCGGTTCATTTTTATTTCAACAAGTGTTAACGCAATATACAAAGTTAAAAAAATCATTTAAAAAAAAATACGGTATCAGGTTTTTCTAAAAAGAATAATTTACTGACCTGTTGTAGGAACTCTTTGTCCGGAGCGACCTCCTCCTCCCAAGTGGAGATGCCATCTTGTCGCTGACAGAAAACCACCCGCGTCTCCTTGAGAAAGTTTTTGCCCAGAAGGTAAAGCTCCAAGCCACCGCTTGCTGGACAGGACACTAATGATTTGCGGCACACTTCTGGAACGCCGGGGGGTTGAGCTGGAAAGAACATTGCTTATTGTAGAAAAAAAAAAAGAATTTTAAAGTTATTTTGGCTATTCTGTGGGTCGAAAGGACTCAATAGCCTAGACCTCTGTCAAACCTAGTATTGGGAAAGGCGTGGAGAAATTTTTTATCGATATATTATTAAGAAATATGTCGACTTATGTTGTTGGTATCGAACTAAGCACTGTTGGTTCGAATTCCGATCACCAAAACACACGACTATCGAGTGTATACCTCGGCGATCGGTGTAAAGAAGGTCATGAAGACCTTGGGAACATGAGACTGAGATAAACATGAAGCGGGCGGCACTCACTGCAAATGATCTGCGTGGAGCAGACCTGCAGGGTCTCCGTATGCCCGCTTGCGTCCAGGATGTCTGCGCGGAACACCATGCGGCAGCGGGTGGACTTCTTCTTGCCGCGCGCCGCCTGCGCGCCGCCGCCCGCGCCCAGCGCCTCCCCGAAACGGTGCTCCACGTCCACGTTGCGCTCCTGACAACAAAACACGGACATAAGTCCACAGAACTTTCGAGAAATTGAAATATTGTATTGATATGTACATACATATTGATATGTACATGAAAGAAGCGAAAGAATTATGTAGGGATCGTGACACTTGGCGATCTGTTCTCTCTGGCTACCCCGTCAGGGATTATGCGTGAAGATAAATAAATAAAAAGATATGTACATACATACGTAGATGTGGACGACACATAAAAAATAAATACACAAATAGATAGGCGCAACATCCCAAAGTAAGCTTATGTAATCGTATTATGGAATCGCAACTAACGAAGGTACTACTATATACAATACAAACATGGCACCGATCTCAATGTAGCTAAAGCACATAACGACGGCTACGGACACACAGCTTGGACATCGTGCTCACCACCTGTCACGTTGTCCCGAAAATACCTTCGGTGGAAGGTGGGTCAAAGGGTCTTAACTGTCTAGACTAGACCTCTGTCTACCCCTGTATTGGGAATTGCGTGAAGGAAGGTGAATTGGTTTTATTTATTTTTAGAAATTTTTGAAACTGAAAATTTATAAATTGGATTAAGTTTTGTATTGTCAATTTAATACAATTTATTGTTATATTTGCGAACAGTTAAAAACATTATTTGTTCCTTAAAAGGTTTTGCGGATCCTAAACAGTAATGAAAACCGAGGATTATTAAATGTGAATTTTCTTAATCAGTTTCTCTGATCAATTCAGTTGTCTCTGATCATACATCATAAAAAATTTACTATATTGAACATTCCAGACAATAAGTGTGATGAGCTAGATGTAAAACGCCTATATCCACGCGGCGTTAGCATACATATAACAGCAACAACAATGGACTATCAAAATAATGGAAGCAATAGAAGCGATCGGCCACCGTCTGGCAGCCGCCACGAGTGGCAGCGCGTTGACCTCAGATAAAGCGAACAGTCGATTGACAACCGCGATACAGGGGGGGGCAAAGGTCACGATGCTCCCGAACGAAAGAGACAGCAGATATACGCATATATATTGGACATCCTATGATCAGCTTTGTATGAAGGAGGAGATGACTGAGTAATGAAGCCTGTCATAGATATATTGACATAACGATACATTAATTAACAAATCGAAACAAAATTACTCGATTTGTAACGAGATAATTGCTACAGAGCACTCGAATTTCGTTAGTTCTGATATAACACGATATAATTTCATTTTAAAGATGAAGGAATACTTGGTAGTTTTAAACGATTTTAAATAATGTCATAGAAGTTTGTTATATAGCCTTCATGGCTTTTATTGAGTTTTTAGGCTTAGTAACAAACGAGCTAACAATTTGTAAATGTGGTGGATATTTTAGCACGTGGACATGTGCAAATAAATTCCATCACACAAGATGACAGCTGCGTTATGACTCTTGAGGAATATAAAGTAAAATTTTACATATGATGTTTTCATATTTCATTTATATTTTTACATATACTATATAATATTAACCGAAACGACGACTTACTTCTAGACAGAAAAGGTCTACTATTTTTAAAAAGGTTATAGAACTTATTGATTACATACTCTTTGGTGACAGCTATCTACCACAGTTGATTTACTAAAAATATATTTTAAAGGTAAATTAAAAAAGTTAATTATTAAAAATCAAGTCATTTTACATATTAAAGTCATGATCCTTTTTTTGTAATCGTTAAATTCCAAGTTTAAAATATGACTTTTGTTATTGTTTTCGAATACTAAAATAAAAATATGACATCGTATCGCATCACGTGAGCGTGAACGTGTAACTGATAACTGTGCCTGTGTGCGTGCCTGGACGCAATCACTCGATGAAGAAGTCAAATATATTATTTAACTGTGACACCATTATAGAGAGCCGATTTAAAGCAATTGAAAGCGTTAAGAAAAGACACTCTTGATGTACATATCTACGCAGTGTTAAGTACATAATTCCATGATGTAACTGTCTTAGTACCGACGTTATAGTATTTACTGATTGTAGAGAAATAATATCATCACACGTCAAATGTTTGCCCCCAGCGATTCGACCCCGCAGCTTTCACGACAGGAACACTAACAACTAGACAATCGCTTCGTCTAAATCACACGTCAATATAACTGTCAGTGATATGACTATTGATGATTCTCTTATCATTTCAATTATTACCTATTACATGCAGATAAATATGTCATAAATGGTTATTAAATAACGATAGTGTGAAATGTAGGAAATACGCAATTGTTTTGTGGGGACTTGCTTTCCTCTCGCTGCTTTATCTTAACAACAATAATAACAACTTTAATTACGCTAATGTATAATTATAATTAGTATTAATAATGTAATATATAGTCTATGACAATTATTCGTTTTGTCAACAACTGCATCTAAAAATTACTTTACCTTTTAAAAAATACTAAAGGATTTTTAAACATATGAAATGTATGGGAAAATTTTTTGATTTTATAATATTTCCTATGTCACTAAGTACTTATATTTATCTTCACGCACAATCCCGACCGACTCTTCAATCCGTCCTTATCCGAGTACTATTCACAGGAGGTGATTTGATTCGAAGAGGGGATCGAGCAATTTGCCTCCATGGTCTTCGAAAGTTAGTCTCGGCCTACCTCGGGCCCTTTTAATGTTAATTTTCGCGCTATGTACTTTTTCACCATTCGATCTTCATTCATTCGCCCAACGTGCCCAAACCGTCGAAGCATATCCTTTCAAACATGCCATACTGCGAATCATTTCGTTTAGTTTTCGACATGCCATGGTTACAAGGTAAGTATTGATTTAGTAACATAACTAAAGGTATTTAAGGTTACCTTAAGTATGCCGACGCAGTCGCAGGTGACCTGCCAGTTCTTGGATGGCTCCAGGTCTATCTCGATGATGACGGTGCCGTCCTCCTTACGCTCCTTGCACGGCGTAGAGTTCTTGCCGGAGACGCGGCACGCCTGGTAGAACATGTGCGGAGCCACCCGCCCCGTGTCAGTACCAATGAAGACCTGCCGGAGAAAATGACGAATCAAAATTTGAACCTATAACCATAAAGACGGCGATGGGCTCACCACCTGTCACGTTGTCCCGAAAATATCTTCGGTGGAAGGTGGGTCGAAGGAACTTAATTGTCTAGACTCGACCTCTGTCTACCCCTGTATTGGGAATTGCGTAAAGATTAAAATTTGAACCTATAGTCCGCCCTTTTAACTATTGTTTGTGGATCACTTGTTCACTAAGTTGATAGTATTCAAGTGCCTTTTTGATCCCTAACGCTGCTGTGTCCTGATGTCACCGGTGTGGTATTTTTCGTTATAGTTTTCGCGCTACCTATCGGTAGCCACTTACATTTTGAAGGATTAACCTCTAGTCGCCTCTTACGACAATTCCGAGAAGATACACTCCTGGTCATCGTAAAAGGCATTCGAAGTAGGAAGCCTTGATAATAAATTTGGGCGGGGTAACCGTCACGAAATTCACTAGATAAATATTAAATAGATCGTTAACGAGCCACGTTGCTGTGACTCCAAATCGCTCGATTGGCGTTTCTACTGCAATCTACGTTACAATAACGGTTTGAGAGATATTGATTGAGAAAGGATACAAAGACAGGATTACCCCTCGTATTGTGGGAAAAGACTCAGGATTCTTGCGTTGGATAATTAAGACATCGAAGAACAAGACATAAATCTTTATTTTTGCAGCGTATTCGGTTTGCGCTCAGCATTAATTGCGGATCTACCGCAACACTGATTTTCATTCCGCGCATCTCTTTTTATAACAGAATAACCACCCGGAAAAAAATAATGGGAAATAATATTAGTTATAGAAACAAAGGCGAGTTAAAATTCACGAAAAAAGTTACCTGTAGAACAGCGGGCTTGTCGTATCCCACTAATTTCACGATCGGGAATCCGTTCCCCGAGTTGTCTTTCACCGCGCCCCGGCTACCTTCAGTCTGATATCTGTAACGACCGAAGATTATCCTTAGGATTTTAATAGACAATAGACAAGGATATTAGACAAGGATTTATACATATCATATAAATCCTTGTCTAATATCCATCTCATCTTAAACTCATAGCATAATAATAATTATATAAAATTATACAAATTAGGAAAACAAGGTTAGTGAGGGCTTTGTGTGTTTAATAGCATCAGATCAGATTTCCTTGGGTGTTAAGTTTATTAAAGGAATCCCTTTAACAAATTTAATGAAGTTGTAACGCAACTTTTACCCTGTTTGTATGTACAATAGGTTGAAATAGATATAGTTACCGACAGATGGCGGGATAACCATCTCGCAAAATCCAGCGGATCGATGACGGGTCTACCGGACAAGGACCAATCAGCTGGACAAGCGTAGTGATTACGGCAAATCCTACATCATTAGAGACCCATGTGCTTTTGGTGTTTTGTCGGTTTTATTGGTTATTTATTAAGTAACTTTAATTTTAGTTGCCAATTTAAATATATTTTTCTCCATGATAAGCGTCAATTTGTAGAAAATGTTATGAGTTAACTTCAGGTACAATGTAACTTAAAACATATTAAACAGATCATTTGTCACACGTGAAGATTGAAATTTTTGTGGTGAATATGAAGCCACAAGGTTCATAGACCGTGATTTTAGTTGCTTTCTGTACCTTTAAAACGAAATATGCAGAAGTGGGCAGAGAGTATACCTGCTCAAAATGATAGTTCTTAGTTCACCGTCTGAAATACAATGAGTGTCAATTAAAGTCTAACGTACCTCGCCCGGTGCTGGGTTTCCGGCTGGCAAAGTATCTGAAGCTCAACTCTGCCGTCCCTCGATCGACTGGTGAGCGGAGCCGCGAGCCCCGGGGGGCCTGACTGCGACATCGCAGCCAGCGCCCTCCGCCTGGCCAAAGCCTGGGCCAGCTTGCCGCCGTACTTTCCCCCCAGCTTGCCTCCTAGCTTCCCACTTAACTTGCCACCAACTCCGGCCAGTTTTCCCCCTCCCGTGTACTTCCCACCTAATTTTCCGCTACTCCCCAGCTTTCCGCAGGACCTGTAGGAGGGGTCCTGGAACCGTTTTCCCGAGCTCTCGGTGATATTTGGACTAGATAAACTGCATCCGGCCCTTAACCTGTAAAAGATATGTCCCGTTAAAGGTATGCGCCGTCGACGCCGTAGGTAACCTACGAGATAATTCTTAACGCACATATAAGATTGAAACGACATCCTTAGAAAAGTACATTTCGTGAAATAGAAATAAATTTAGGAGTGTCATTACCAATTTTCCGCTACACTACAAATCATGTGGCAAAGAATAATAAGAATTGTGATTTTTCAATAATTCAAAGCGTGATTCAAACGAAAATAGAAATGGAAAGCAGATCGTGGATCAAATTATTGGTGTATTTTCTTCTGCAATTAATCTTAAAGCAGTTAAAATAATAAATGCACAAATAGAAAACGATGCTCCCGAATAATCAAAATTTAAATGCACACAACGAAAAGCAATATCACGGTCGTACTATATCAGTGAACAGACTTGTAGTGTAATGGCTTCAACGCAACACCAAGCTCCTGATGATAGTTAAATGTTAGCAAGCGATACCACCCGTTGAGACATTTCCAAATATGCTTCTTAACAAACAAATACTCCGCTCTACGATAATTTAATTATTTATCAAAATCGGACACTTCACTTTCGACACCTTTGTTGAGTCGAAATGCCAGCTCGGTACAGGACACGGCGGAAAAAAAAATTATATTGTAAAACAATGGGATATTTATAGCGTAAGCCTTCGGGGAATCGTTATTTTCCACGGCTCCAAGAAATTGAATAAGTAGGATAATATTTATTTCTTTCTCCAAATTTTAAAGCGTGTTTTAGCGATAATATTACGTCAAGGTGGATATAGTCTGTGATATTAAATCACCGGTCGGTGATGACGTCCACATGACCATAGCGTCAGAGTTAATGACCACAGTATGTCATCGACGCACAAAATACTACGGTGGCCGACCACCAGCGGTAGATTCGCTGCCACCTCCCACAGCTGTCAGTCATCTGTTGAACAAATAAATCCATACACAACATTGATTACAAGCGAGCCATATGCGGTTAGGTATATACAGGCATTAATAATCTCATATTTACCTCAATTAGCTTAGTTAATACATCATGCGGTGGCGTGCAGTAATTTCTCATACTTTACTAAGCCTGGCGCGGGTTGGCCTACGCATTATCGATATACGAGCGTTAGCGTTGCTGCTTTCCATTGATATGTACAGATTTAAGTAAGGCGATAACGTCGAAACGTATATAGCCAGCAATCCGATCATTGGTTCGATCAGTAAGTTGGATTTACGGTAAAAGCGGTATAGGCAATCGAACAACAAAATTGCACATTAAAAGATATTAATGCATTGACATTTCACTATTTAATAACGAAGACAAGTCTTTGTCCATCGTTCTCATAGAGTACCGTTCTAACAAGTACTGTATGTATATTCAGTAACGAGGTATCTTGAAGCCCTTGGATTGAAAACATTGAAGATATTTTCCGAATGCTATCTACACACGTTTCATACAGCTGTAAGACAATTTCAAAGTAACTACCTTGCTAAGGTGTATTATTTCAAATTATTATGTGCAGAAAACAAGTGCAATGGGATATCGAAGGATATTTTTTAATGTTGTACAACAATTAGTTGGTAACAACTGTGCTTTTTATTAATAAGTTACCAATGCTACACCTCTGCCAAATACATATACTTAGAAGTGTATTTGTATTGTTTTTTCTGTACCGTGAAAAAAATACCGACGGCATAGCGACAACCATTATATAAGTTTTTGTCAAAGAAGATTATATTTACGTAATGGCGTCGATAATATTGATATTACTCTAATTATAGAGGCGAGTGACGCCTCAAACTGTGCAGTTTTGTTTATGAAATGAATGTGCTGTATCAGTGGAACGATAAGAGCTTCAGAGGCAGCGCGTAGCGGTACTGACGTCAAACAACGTGAACTAGTGACGTTCCGCTTTGGACATCGACAGTCGATAAGCCGGGCGCCGCCCTACGACTTAAGTTTTGCTATTTGCGTTATAAAGACTGTACTGTGATTGGATATGGATAACATAATAAATAAACATAATAAATAACATGTCGCGTAGTATAGTGTACAAGTTTAAAATTATTGTTTGATGATACAAGGTTGTTCACTACAATAAGGACGGTGAAGTGCTACAACAAAAAGATATAAAGAAATTATTATAACGTAGCAGAAGATTAGTTGTGTTATTGAACTGAATTAAAGTCCATCCCATATTAAGATATTATACTTCTTTATGAAACAAATACAAAGTCGATAGACAAATTTGCTGTGCCGTCCGCTTTGCTGTGATTGGTATCTTCTTCCTGGTGGTCAATAGATGGCGGTTACTTCATTATAAGTATGTGTTAGTTGAGTTTTATGAAGCTGAAAGTATGTTAGAGGTCTATTTCGTTCGGGAAATGCACTCCACCAACTACCCAGAAGCTTATGTTTAATGAGAAATATGAATAAAAAAAATGTTTCCGTAAACAAAACCGAAATAATAAATGCACAAATAGAAAACGATGCTCCTGAATAATCAAAATTTAAATGCACACAACGAAAAGCAATATCACGGTCGTACTATATCAGTGAACAGACTTGTAGTGTAATGGCTTCAACGCAACACCAAGCTCCTGATGATAGTTAAATGTTAGCAAGCGATACCACCCGTTGAGACATTTCCAAATATGCTTCTTAACAAACAAATACTCCGCTCTACGATAATTTAATTATTTATCAAAATCGACACTTCACTTTCGACACCTTTGTTGAGTCGAAATGCCAGCTCGGTACAGGACACGGCGGAAAAAAAAAATTATATTGTAAAACAATGGGATATTTATAGCGTAAGCCTTCGGGGAATCGTTATTTTCCACGGCTCCAAGAAATTGAATAAGTAGGATAATATTTATTTCTTTTCTCCAAATTTTAAAGCGTGTTTTAGCGATAATATTACGTCAAGGTGGATATAGTTCAGATATTAAATCACCGGTCGGTGATGACGTCCACATGACCATAGCGTCAGAGTTAATGACCACAGTATGTCATCGACGCACAAAATACTACGGTGGCCGACCACCAGCGGTAGATTCGCTGCCACCTCCCACAGCTGTCAGTCATCTGTTGAACAAATAAATCCATACACAACATTGATTACAAGCGAGCCATATGCGGTTAGGTATATACAGGCATTAATAATCTCATATTTACCTCAATTAGCTTAGTTAATACATCATGCGGTGGCGTGCAGTAATTTCTCATACTTTTACTAAGCCTGGCGCGGGTTGGCCTACGCATTATCGATATACGAGCGTTAGCGTTGCTGCTTTCCATTGATATGTACAGATTTAAGTAAGGCGATAACGTCGAAACGTATATAGCCAGCAATCCGATCATTGGTTCGATCAGTAAGTTGGATTTACGGTAAAAGCGGTATAGGCAATCGAACAACAAAATTGCACATTAAAAGATATTAATGCATTGACATTTCACTATTTAATAACGAAGACAAGTCTTTGTCCATCGTTCTCATAGAGTACCGTTCTAACAAGTACTGTATGTATATTCAGTAACGAGGTATCTTGAAGCCCTTGGATTGAAAACATTGAAGATATTTTCCGAATGCTATCTACACACGTTTCATACAGCTGTAAGACAATTTCAAAGTAACTACTCATAAGGTGTATTATTTCAAATTATTATGTGCAGAAAACAAGTGCAATGGGATATCGAAGGATATTTTTAATGTTGTACAACAATTAGTTGGTAACAACTGTGCTTTTATTAATAAGTTACCAATGCTACACCTCTGCCAAATACATATACTTAGAAGTGTATTTGTATTGTTTTTTCTGTACCGTGAAAAAATACCGACGGCATAGCGACAACCATTATATAAGTTTTTGTCAAAGAAGATTATATTTACGTAATGGCGTCGATAATATTGATATTATTTAATTATAGAGGCGAGTGACGCCTCAAACTGTGCAGTTTTGTTTATGAAATGAATGTGCTGTATCAGTGGAACGATAAGAGCTTCAGAGGCAGCGCGTAGCGGTACTGACGTCAAACAACGTGAACTAGTGACGTTCCGCTTTGGACATCGACAGTCGATAAGCCGGGCGCCGCCCTACGACTTAAGTTTTGCTATTTGCGTTATAAAGACTGTACTGTGATTGGATATGGATAACATAATAAATAACATGTCGCGTAGTATAGTGTACAAGTTTAAAATTATTGTTTCTTGATACAGTGCATGACGGTATGGACTCCCGGGAAATAGCTAAAGCTAGGATTCGAACCTAGTATCGTTCCACATCTCAGGCATTATACAGACTAACCATTAAACTGCACAGTGTTTTAAATGTATTATGCACCAACATTGCACATAATATTAGCCTACAACAAACAAACATGAAGCTTGATTGAGACACGCACGCTTAAGCTTAAACTAATTTTTTTTGTAATTAGTATTTTGCCACAAAAAAAACTATTTTTTTTAATTATCATCAGTCACTCCTTCAATGTTATTTTAATTTTACAGTAATGTATTTTATACATAATTAATAAGGCATTAATAACAAACGCGTATCCGTTTATTTATATTATATGTACATTTATACATAATTAATAAGGCATTAATAACAAACGCGTATCCGTTTATTTATATTATATGTACATTTATACATAATTAATAAGGCATTAATAACAAACGCGTATCCGTTTATTTATATTATATGTACATTTATACATAATTAATAAGGCATTAATAACAAACGCGTATCCGTTTATTTATATTATATGTACATTTATACATAATTAATAAGGCATTAATAACAAACGCGTATCCGTTTATTTATATTATATGTACATTTATACATAATTAATAAGGCATTAATAACAAACGCGTATCCGTTTATTTATATTATATGTACATTTATACATAATTAATAAGGCATTAATAACAAACGCGTATCCGTTTATTTATATTATATGTACATTTATACATAATTAATAAGGCATTAATAACAAACGCGTATCCGTTTATTTATATTATATGTACATTTATACATAATTAATAAGGCATTAATAACAAACGCGTATCCGTTTATTTATATTATATGTACATTTATACATAATTAATAAGGCATTAATAACAAACGCGTATCCGTTTATTTATATTATATGTACATTTATACATAATTAATAAGGCATTAATAACAAACGCGTATCCGTTTATTTATATTATATGTACATTTATACATAATTAATAAGGCATTAATAACAAACGCGTATCCGTTTATTTATATTATATGTACATTTATACATAATTAATAAGGCATTAATAACAAACGCGTATCCGTTTATTTATATTATATGTACATTTATACATAATTAATAAGGCATTAATAACAAACGCGTATCCGTTTATTTATATTATATGTACATTTATACATAATTAATAAGGTAAACAAGCGCAAGAAACTCAACGCCGCTGCTGAAATACAAACGAAATTGTACTTTATGACAATAAAAATTTGATTTGAAATTTGTACAAATGCGAAGCAGAGAGTTGGTTGATTAATGCTGGATCTCATTGTACATAATTTTTTTCTTTTTAGAGAATCTGAACCACCAATAATTCGATCGAAAGTATAGCGTCTCAGTAGAAACGAAGTCGGCCGATAACTTTTCTTCTAATAACACTTAGTAATTTATTAATACTCTAAACAAAGTTTTGTATAGACAAAAAAGTAATTTCGAATCGACATTATTTTTAGTATATCGCTGTTAACTAGCGATAATTTACAAAAAAGTAATACTGTTGAGCGAGCAACACTGACGCGATGAAAATAAATTAAAAGGTCACTATTTGACCAGCAGTTGAGCGACGCGTGTTCACACGTCTTTAGCATAACTATTACGTTTTTAAGCGACCTTATTAATGCCCATATAAATACAACGAGGAAACTATGCAAATGCTTAGCATAACAGACATTTATAGAGACAATAATTTAAAGTTCTTTTTTTTCGATCGAAGGTTTTTTCTTAATTTTAGGGACGAGGTCGCCAGGCTCGCCGTCCGAAGATGTCTGCGTTTCACGTAATTAAAAACGTGACTAGATTATTTTAAAATATTGATTAAAAAAAAACTAGACGTCTATTTTTTTTTTTTCAAGAGCTCAGCGATATGATCTCATGTACGATGTTAGTTATGCGAAGTAGCGTACAGTTTTAATTTATTAGAGGTATGCATAATGATCATGTTATTATTATGAGTAGAGAGTAATTACGTAAGTAATGTTTAAAACTTTTAAGAGCAAATAATGTCACCAGATGACCATAAAATATCTACGTAAATAGGTATTTGTTATATATAATATTACCAAGCTATAATGTTAATGAAAATTACAAAAATATTTGATGGTGTTGTAATCAAACGAATAGCCGTAAACATAGCAATTCACTGTTCCGTTAATTAAAAAAAAAGGATAATTATAAAGAGAAATATTTTTGAAGGTAATATTTCCATATTAAAAAAAAACTTTCTTCTTACCTATAAATTTTGATAAATTATTTACTACAAATAACTCAGTGTTATAAAACAAGACGCCACCTTATCGATAATTATCAAAATAATCAAGAAACCTAGCTGATAGCGTCACCTAGAAATTTGTTCAATACAGTGTACTATCGCGATAAATTAGTTTAGAACGTGCGCAATTGCGTATTATAATATGATGAAGGACACTACCGTCTAAGATCCACGCGAATCGTTTTTGCAACTATGTTACAAGTTGAGCGATTCTCTTGGATTATCTGAAATAATTCTAGAAATTCTTTTGGAATTAAAATTAGCTTTCTTTTGGAATTAAAGTTCTCTAACTCACATCGTATTCCTTGATGTAACATCAAGAGCCCTAGATAAAAGTTCATCGACAAATCATTTGTTTAAATTATTTACTGGCAAGGAAAGTGGCCCCTGAAACACAGGTATCTTATCCCTAGCTCAGGGGTCACAAACCACTGTTATTCATGATTCTGTTTAATTGGTTTATCAATAAAGATTATTAGTATTATTATTATTTTAATACAATATAAGCGATACTGCTTTTTTATATATTTTCTCACTTATAAAGTTATTTAAAATTTAAATCGTTACGTGTGGCATAGTGAGGCGTCTAGCATGCTACCTTACTTTATAGTCTATATATTAGTTTATACACCAGTTTACATGATACTAATATTGACTAGAATATCAACTGGTATGCATACAGTGTAAATAGCAAAGTTGTTTGTGTATTTAGAGAAAATTATGAGAGTTTACCCTCTGCGCAAGCGCTCGTGTCGACTTTTTTGACAAGGAATTTAATATTATTACTTTCTGAACAAATTACAGTCTGTCCGGCTTTTTGTAAACATCTATAACCTATTAAATAAAGATTTCTTCTACATTTTTTTAAGTAGTTTAATTTACAATGTATTTTCAGCCAGTTTTTATATTTTTTCTTCAGTTTTAATTTGGTCTGTTGACTCCGTTATTAAATCAAAGCATCTTGCATAGCTTATCATGTAAACAAGAATTTATAATAGTTTTTTATTTAAGTTGACATAAAAACAAGTCCATTAAAATACACGCATGTTTGTTTGTTGATGACTTAATATTAGTGTATACACGTGACGAGAATAATTATGTAATAAATGAACACAAATACTCTATAAATGAGTAAAGTTTCACGGCGTCCCATTCATTGACCTACTTTGTGTTAGTTATTGGTTAATACCGCAGGGGTTCACATCGACGACGACAACGGTTAAAGCACTGCAGGCATACGTTACAACACTAAGCAGTGACAAAGACCGGATGCAAGTCACTCTCACCTGTTGACGGGGTCCGGACCGAGACCGCTGTCGTTACTGTTCTCGCACGGTTCCGGCGGTCGCAAAGGGTGCGTGTGAGCGTAGTGCGCCATTTTCCCGAATTTCCCGAAGTGTCCGAACTTCCCCGGGTTGAGCGCGCTTTTCCCGGGGTGCACCATCTTACCCGCGTGCATCATTTTCCCGGGGAGCGTGGTTTTGCCCGGGTGCGCGCGTTTATGTATCACTTTCCTGTGCACTCGCGCACTCATCGTCGCTGTCGTGGACATAGTCATTTTCATGCCTGTCGACAACCAAAATATGTTAGTACGATTTCACATACAATCTAATATATAACACAGTCACCTGTATGTATTGATATATAATAAGAATTTATATATATTTAAAAATAATATACATTCTCATTTTAAGTTTGATTAGAATTTTTTGACATTAACTGTGAAAATATTTTAAAGAATAATTTTGATTACCAAACTTTTTAATTTCTTTTTCAAAACATTTAAAACTCTTCATCACTATTACCAGTCTATGAACTAGTCGTATGAAATACTACCCTATAACTCCAATTATTAAACAATAATTAATATCTTTATATATTAATATAAAAATTTATTAAAATCTAATAATTAATTAAATAAAACTTATATATATCCCATTTTCGTATAGCTTATGAAACTAAGATGCGAAAATGTACTTAATATCTAGTGACATCCTCAACTAGTCAACCCTAGGCATTGAGACAACAGATGTATATTAAATAATTATAATGAAATTTAAGAAAGTAAATTGATTCGCGATGAATTGTTAGGGTTGACACGCGGAGAGTGGCATAATAATAAAATAAAAATAATGTCCACCATAAGGCGATGGCTGCCACCACATACATCATGTTTGTGGGCTGGTTCTGCTATCGCGGGCTGGTCAGCTCCGCTCCTCTTTGCACTTCTATGGGCTTTACTATGCTTTTATTTTATTGTAGCTTAATGTTTCAGTTGTCTGTGGGAATTATATTGTTATATCTTTTTCATTTTTCAAAAATACAAAGCAAGAAACAAAATAAAAGAAGTTACTTCTATAGAGTTTCCGGTATTGGATTTGTGCAATAGAAATCTTTAATTAAAAATATGTATACGATAAAATACGATAAGCATAAAGATCTTAGTTTCGCAAATTACGAAAAACCGTCACAGTAATAAAATACTGTTTAAAATTGTGTAATAAAATTGTGTATTATGTAATAAAGTACTGTTTTGTTTTTAATAATTAGGCTTTTCAAACCTACAAAAATAAACATTCTAATCTAATATTAAACTATCGAAGCATTAAAAAAAACGCATACGGTAGGAAGTCAAAAGGCCGATCGGACCACAGACCATTACGCATGCAGCAGATAGCGATTCGTACGCATAGTGAAACTATCCTAAACGCAAAACTTCGCTAAATAATAAATTCAGTTTCATTTGCTTTTTTGTTGTGTCCAGTTTCAGAGACGATTTCTTGGCGTAATGGCAATAAAGTTATTGTCCTGTTAAATATTTCAAACGCCCAACGATATTAGTGCCGCCATTTTGCGACTACCTTTTACGACAGATCGCAATCGGGTTTATAGACGATAGTCGTTAAATTTAACGCGAACACTAAAACAGACGGACGGAGTATCAAAACAGAATTTTAAATAGATTAGATAGATTATATAACATGTACGGTACTAAGATTAAACGACGAGCGTTACGTCCCGATTGATTTAGCGCCAATATCGATATTAGCTCAGGGTTTGATACTATTATTTCTACGTATATACACAGAAATATATAAAAATACGTATATACAAATCAGGGACGTCCTGAAAAAAGGCCAGGTCAAGAGTACCCTGAATCGAAGAGAATGTATGAAGGGAATAATGAAAGTGGACGAAGCGAAACAAGTATGTAAGGATCGTAGCAAGTGGAAAGAAGTGGTCTCTGCCTACCCCTACGGGAAAGAGGCGTGATTATATGTATGTATGTATGTATGTATATACACAGACGGATGAACTTCTATGTTTAGTCTTCTGTATCATAAATACATACAGACATAGGGACAACATTACATGTTTCACTAATCTCAAAGTAAGTAGCAAAAGCACTTGTATATTAGAATCGGAAACAAAGAAGGTGCCACAAACACTCAGACCCAAGACAATGTAGAAAAAGTGGTTTTCTGCATTGACCCATCCGGAAATCGTACCCGAGACCTTAGAGCTGACGGCATCGCACAAACCGGTGGGCAATCGTCCACGGAGGTCGTCAGAACAGTCAGCACATGGGCGACCAAGTATACTTACACATGTTTACTTAATTAAGTCACGATAGCCGAGTGAGGTCGGAATCTCGAGTCAAGAGATCCGAGTTCGATCCCCAGGTGGCAGGCTCGTACCAATGTTTTTTTTAAACTTATGTGTATATGTATTGGACATAAAGACGGCGACGGGCTCACCACCTGTCACTTTGTCCCGAAAATATCTACGGTAGAAGGTGAGTCAAAAGGGACTTAATTGTCTAGACTAGATCTCTGTCTACCCCTGTATTGGGAATTGTGTGAAGATATTTATTTTTCTATTTACACGTGTATACATATATGCATAGCGGCCTGTAAAAGTCCACAGCAGGACAAAGGCCTCTCATCAGAATGATTTTCCATAATAGCGACTCTCAAAAGAATTTTTATTTGTTTCTTTACATAAATAATCTCAAACTTGAGAAACGTCATTACGAAACGGCGGTAGATTTAAATGACGATCGCTTCATGTGGCGACATCTATGTCTCCACATAAGAAGCTCGCTAAGTGGCGGATTCAGGAACACATCGACGTTCTACATCGCGCTGTCGAAGTTCGCACGATTATAAGTATATATACGATTACCGATAGCGCACACTGTGGAGGAGACGTCCTCCCCAGGTCACGATCACCTGACCTGGCGGGTTACCCTTTTCCTGCAGCACATCATCCGCTACAGATGTAACATGTGTTGCTTAGATCACTAAATAAATGATTAGATTTGATCGAGTAGATTTTATAAGGCAGAGCAACGACATAAACACACAACAATTAAAAATATGTATACGATAAAATACGATAAGCATAAAGATCTTAGTTTCGCAAATTACGAAAAACCGTCACAGTAATAAAATACTGTTTAAAATTGTGTAATAAAATTGTGTATTATGTAATAAAGTACTGTTTTGTTTTTAATAATTAGGCTTTTCAAACCTACAAAAATAAACATTCTAATCTAATATTAAACTATCGAAGCATTAAAAAAAACGCATACGGTAGGAAGTCAAAAGGCCGATCGGACCACAGACCATTACGCATGCAGCAGATAGCGATTCGTACGCATAGTGAAACTATCCTAAACGCAAAACTTCGCTAAATAATAAATTCAGTTTCATTTGCTTTTTTGTTGTGTCCAGTTTCAGAGACGATTTCTTGGCGTAATGGCAATAAAGTTATTGTCCTGTTAAATATTTCAAACGCCCAACGATATTAGTGCGCCATTTTCCTGAATTTCCCGAAGTGTCCGAACTTCCCCGGGTTGAGCGCGCTTTTCCCGGGGTGCACCATCTTACCCGCGTGCATCATTTTCCCGGGGAGCGTGGTTTTGCCCGGGTGCGCGCGTTTATGTATCACTTTCCTGTGCACTCGCGCACTCATCGTCGCTGTCGTGGACATAGTCATTTTCATGCCTGTCGACAACCAAAATATGTTAGTACGATTTCACATACAATCTAATATATAACACAGTCACCTGTATGTATTGATATATAATAAGAATTTATATATATTTAAAATAATATACATTCTCATTTTAAGTTTGATTAGAATTTTTTGACATTAACTGTGAAAATATTTTAAAGAATAATTTTGATTACCAAACTTTTTAATTTCTTTTTCAAAACATTTAAAACTCTTCATCACTATTACCAGTCTATGAACTAGAAAAAACTTGGAGTTATAGGGTAGTATGAAATACTACCCTATAACTCCAATTATTAAACAATAATTAAAATCTTTATATATTAATATAAAAATTTATTAAAATCTAATAATTAATTAAATAAAACTTATATATATCCCATTTTCGTATAGCTTATGAAACTAAGATGCGAAAATGTACTTAATATCTAGTGACATCCTCAACTAGTCAACCCTAGGCATTGAGACAACAGATGTATATTAAATAATTATAATGAAATTTAAGAAAGTAAATTGATTCGCGATGAATTGTTAGGGTTGACACGCGGAGAGTGGCATAATAATAAATTAAAAATAATGTCCACCATAAGGCGATGGCTGCCACCACATACATCATGTTTGTGGGCTGGTTCTGCTATCGCGGGCTGGTCAGCTCCGCTCCTCTTTGCACTTCTATGGGCTTTACTATGCTTTTATTTTATTGTAGCTTAATGTTTCAGTTGTCTGTGGGAATTATATTGTTATATCTTTTTCATTTTTCAAAAATACAAAGCAAGAAACAAAATAAAAGAAGTTACTTCTATAGAGTTTCCGGTATTGGATTTGTGCAATAGAAATCTTTAATTAAAAATATGTATACGATAAAATACGATAAGCATAAAGATCTTAGTTTCGCAAATTACGAAAAACCGTCACAGTAATAAAATACTGTTTAAAATTGTGTAATAAAATTATGTATTATGTAATAAAGTACTGTTTTGTTTTTAATAATTAGGCTTTTCAAACCTACAAAAATAAACATTCTAATCTAATATTAAACTATCGAAGCATTAAAAAAAACGCATACGGTAGGAAGTCAAAAGGCCGATCGGACCACAGACCATTACGCATGCAGCAGATAGCGATTCGTACGCATAGTGAAACTATCCTAAACGCAAAACTTCGCTAAATAATAAATTCAGTTTCATTTGCTTTTTTGTTGTGT
This sequence comes from Sericinus montela, assembly GCA_029286605.1. NCBI lineage: Eukaryota > Metazoa > Arthropoda > Insecta > Lepidoptera > Papilionidae > Sericinus > Sericinus montela. The sequence goes on along the minus strand of JAGSMR010000012.1, from coordinate 20,229,626 downwards.
CCAGTTTCAGAGACGATTTCTTGGCGTAATGGCAATAAAGTTATTGTCCTGTTAAATATTTCAAACGCCCAACGATATTAGTGCCGCCATTTTGCGACTACCTTTTACGACAGATCGCAATCGGGTTTATAGACGATAGTCGTTAAATTTAACGCGAACACTAAAACAGACGGACGGAGTATCAAAACAGAATTTTAAATAGATTAGATAGATTATATAACATGTACGGTACTAAGATTAAACGACGAGCGTTACGTCCCGATTGATTTAGCGCCAATATCGATATTAGCTCAGGGTTTGATACTATTATTTGTATGTATGTATGTATGTATGTATGTATGTATGTATGTATGTATGTATGTATGTATGTATGTATGTATGTATGTATGTATGTATGTATGTATGTATGTATGTATGTATGTATGTATGTATGTATGTATGTATGTATGTATGTATGTATGTATGTATGTATGTATGTATGTATGTATGTATGTATGTATGTATGTATGTATGTATGTATGTATGTATGTATGTATGTATGTATGTATGTATGTATGTATGTATGTATGTATGTATGTATGTATGTATGTATGTATGTATGTATGTATGTATGTATGTATGTATGTATGTATGTATGTATGTATGTATGTATGTATGTATGTATGTATGTATGTATGTATGTATGTATGTATGTATGTATGTATGTATGTATGTATGTATGTATGTATGTATGTATGTATGTATGTATGTATGTATGTATGTATGTATGTATGTATGTATGTATGTATGTATGTATGTATGTATGTATGTATGTATGTATGTATGTATGTATGTATGTATGTATGTATGTATGTATGTATGTATGTATGTATGTATGTATGTATGTATGTATGTATGTATGTATGTATGTATGTATGTATGTATGTATGTATGTATGTATGTATGTATGTATGTATGTATGTATGTATGTATGTATGTATGTATGTATGTATGTATGTATGTATGTATGTATGTATGTATGTATGTATGTATGTATGTATGTATGTATGTATGTATGTATGTATGTATGTATGTATGTATGTATGTATGTATGTATGTATGTATGTATGTATGTATGTATGTATGTATGTATGTATGTATGTATGTATGTATGTATGTATGTATGTATGTATGTATGTATGTATGTATGTATGTATGTATGTATGTATGTATGTATGTATGTATGTATGTATGTATGTATGTATGTATGTATGTATGTATGTATGTATGTATGTATGTATGTATGTATGTATGTATGTATGTATGTATGTATGTATGTATGTATGTATGTATGTATGTATGTATGTATGTATGTATGTATGTATGTATGTATGTATGTATGTATGTATGTATGTATGTATGTATGTATGTATGTATGTATGTATGTATGTATGTATGTATGTATGTATGTATGTATGTATGTATGTATGTATGTATGTATGTATGTATGTATGTATGTATGTATGTATGTATGTATGTATGTATGTATGTATGTATGTATGTATGTATGTATGTATGTATGTATGTATGTATGTATGTATGTATGTATGTATGTATGTATGTATGTATGTATGTATGTATGTATGTATGTATGTATGTATGTATGTATGTATATACAGACGGATGAACTTCTATGTTTAGTCTTCTGTATCATAAATACATACAGACATAGGGACAACATTACATGTTTCACTAATCTCAAAGTAAGTAGCAAAAGCACTTGTATATTAGAATCGGAAACAAAGAAGGTGCCACAAACACTCAGACCCAAGACAATGTAGAAAAAGTGGTTTTCTGCATTGACCCATCCGGAAATCGTACCCGAGACCTTAGAGCTGACGGCATCGCACAAACCGGTGGGCAATCGTCCACGGAGGTCGTCAGAACAGTCAGCACATGGGCGACCAAGTATACTTACACATGTTTACTTAATTAAGTCACGATAGCCGAGTGAGGTCGGAATCTCGAGTCAAGAGATCCGAGTTCGATCCCCAGGTGGCAGGCTCGTACCAATGGGTTTTTCAAAAACTTATGTACGAATTACATCGTTGGCTTGGACATAAAGTCAGCGACGGGCTCACCCCCTGTCACGTTGTCCCGAAAATATCTTCGGTGGAAGGTGGGTCGAAGGGACTTCATTGTCTAGACTAGATCTCTGTCTACCCCTGTATTGGGAATTGTGTGAAGATATTTATTTTTCTATTTACACGTGTATACATATATGCATAGCGGCCTGTAAAAGTCCACAGCAGGACAAAGGCCTCTCTCATCAGAATGATTTTCCATAATAGCGACTCTCAAAAGAATTTTTATTTGTTTCTTTACATAAATAATCTCAAACTTGAGAAACGTCATTACGAAACGGCGGTAGATTTAAAATGACGATCGCTTCATGTGGCGACATCTATGTCTCCACATAAGAAGCTCGCTAAGTGGCGGATTCAGGAAACACATCGACGTTCTACATCGCGCTGTCGAAGTTCGCACGATTATAAGTATATATACGATTACCGATAGCGCACACCGTGGAGGAGACGTCCTCCCCAGGTCACGATCACCCGACCTGGCGGGTAGCTACCCTTTCCTGCAGCACATCATCCGCTACAGATGTAACATGTGTTGCTTAGATCACTAAATAAATGATTAGATTTGATCGAGTAGATTTTATAAGGCAGAGCAACGACATAAACACACAACAATTAAAAATATGCGAAGAATTATGTTAAAGAGCCACGATAGCCGAGTGGGTGAGTGATTGGAATTGTGTGAAGATATTTATTTTTCTATTTACACGTGTATACATATATGCATAGCGGCCTGTAAAGTCCACAGCAGGACAAAGGCCTCTCATCAGAATGATTTTCCATAATAGCGACTCTCAAAAGAATTTTTATTTGTTTCTTTACATAAATAATCTCAAACTTGAGAAACGTCATTACGAAACGGCGGTAGATTTAAAATGACGATCGCTTCATGTGGCGACATCTATGTCTCCACATAAGAAGCTCGCTAAGTGGCGGATTCAGGAAACACATCGACGTTCTACATCGCGCTGTCGAAGTTCGCACGATTATAAGTATATATACGATTACCGATAGCGCACACTGTGGAGGAGACGTCCTCCCCAGGTCACGATCACCCGACCTGGCGGGTAGCTACCCTTTCCTGCAGCACATCATCCGCTACAGATGTAACATGTGTTGCTTAGATCACTAAATAAATGATTAGATTTGATCGAGTAGATTTTATAAGGCAGAGCAACGACATAAACACACAACAATTAAAAATATGCGAAGAATTATGTTAAAGAGCCACGATAGCCGAGTGAGGTCGGAATCTCGAGTCAAGAGATCCGAGTTCGATCCCAGGTGGCAGGCTCGTACCAATGGGTTTTTCAAAACTTATGTACGAATTACATCGTTGGCTTGGACATAAAGTCAGCGACGGGCTCACCACCTGTCACTTTGTCCTGAAAATATCTTCGGTGGAAGGTGGGTCGAAGGGACTTCATTGTCTAGACTAGACCTCTGTCTACCCCTGTATTGGGAATTGTGTGAAGATATTTATTTTTCTATTTACACGTGTATACATATGCATAGCGGCCTGTAAAGTCCACAGCAGGACAAAGGCCTCTCATCAGAATGATTTTCCATAATAGCGACTCTCAAAAGAATTTTTATTTGTTTCTTTACATAAATAATCTCAAACTTGAGAAACGTCATTACGAAACGGCGGTAGATTTAAAATGACGATCGCTTCATGTGGCGACATCTATGTTCCATAAGAAGCTCGCTAAGTGGCGGATTCAGGAAACACATCGACGTTCTACATCGCGCTGTCGAAGTTCGCACGATTATAAGTATATATACGATTACCGATAGCGCACACTGTGGAGGAGACGTCCTCCCAGGTCACGATCACCCGACCTGGCGGGTAGCTACCCTTTCCTGCAGCACATCATCCGCTACAGATGTAACATGTGTTGCTTAGATCACTAAATAAATGATTAGATTTGATCGAGTAGATTTTATAAGGCAGAGCAACGACATAAACACACAACAATTAAAAAATATGCGAAGAATTATGTTAAAGAGCCACGATAGCCGAGTGAGGTCGGAATCTCGAGTCAAGAGATCCGAGTTCGATCCCAGGTGGCAGGCTCGTACCAATGGGTTTTTCAAAACTTATGTACGAATTACATCGTTGGCTTGGACATAAAGTCAAAGGACGGCTCACTTCTGTCGCGTTGTCCCGAAAATATCTTCGGTGGAAGGTGGGTCGAAGGGACTTCATTGTCTAGACTAGACCTCTGTCTACCCCTGTATTGGGAATTGTGTGTGAAGATATTTATTTTCATTTACACGTATATTAGATATATGCATAGCGGCCTGTAAAAAGTCCACAGAGGACAAAGGCCTCTCCTCATCAGAATGATTTTCCATAATAGCGAGACTCAAAAAAAAGAATTTTTATTTGTTTCTTTTTACATAAATAATCTCAAACTTGAGAAACGTCATTACGAAACGGCGGTAGATTTAAATGACGATCGCTTCATGGCGACATCTATGTCTCCACAAGAAGCCTGCCAAGTGGCGGATTCAGGAAACACATCGACGTTCTACATCGCGCTGTCGAAGTTCGCACGATTATAAGTATAAGGCGTACGATTACCGATAGCGCACACCGTGGAGGAGACGTCCTCCCCAGGTCACGATCACCTGACCCGGCGGGTAGCTACCCTTCCTGCAGCACATCATCCGCTACAGATGTACATGTGTTGCTTAGATCACAATAAATGATTAGATTTGATCGAGCAGATTTTTATACAGCAGAGTAACGATATAAACACACAACAATTAAAAAATATGTGAAGAATTATGTTGTTATTTCACGATAGCCGAGTGGGTGAGTGGATTGGAATCTGTGTCGAGAGACCTGAGTTCGACCCCCAGGTGGCAGGCTCGTACCAATGTTTTTTTTTAAACTTATGTGTATATGTATTGACATAAAGACGGCGACAGGCTCACCACCTGTCACGTTGTCCCGAAAATATCTTCGGTGGAAGGTGGGTCGAAGGGACTTCATTGTCTAGACTAGACCTCTGTCTACCCCTGTATTGGGAATTGCGTGAAGATATTTATTTTTCTATTTACACGTGTATACATATGCATAGCGGCCTGTAAAAAGTCCACAGCAGGACAAAGGCCTCTCATCAGAATGATTTTCCATAATAGCGACTCTCAAAAGAATTTTTATTTGTTTCTTTACATAAATAATCTCAAACTTGAGAAACGTCATTACGAAACGGCGGTAGATTTAAATGACGATCGCTTCATGTGGCGACATCTATGTCTCCACATAAGAAGCTCGCTAAGTGGCGGATTCAGGAAACACATCGACGTTCTACATCGCGCTGTCGAAGTTCGCACGATTATAAGTATATATACGATTACCGATAGCGCACACCGTGGAGGAGACGTCCTCCCCAGGTCACGATCACCCGACCTGGCGGGTAGCTACCCTTTCCTGCAGCACATCATCCGCTACAGATGTAACATGTGTTGCTTAGATCACTAAATAAATGATTAGATTTGATCGAGTAGATTTTATAAGGCAGAGCAACGACATAAACACACAACAATTAAAAAAATATGCGAAGAATTATGTTAAAGAGCCACGATAGCCGAGTGGGTGAGTGATTGGAATTCGCGTCGAGAGACCCGAGTTCGACCCCCAGGTGGCAGGCTCGTACCAATGTTTTTTTTTAAACTTATATACGAATTATATTGTTGGCTTGATATAAAGACGGCGACGGGCTCACCACCTGTCACTTTGTCCCGAAAATATCTACGGTAGAAGGTGAGTCAAAAGGGACTTAATTGTCTAGACTAGACCTCTGTCTACCCCTGTATTGGGAATAGCGTGAAAAAATACGTTGTGTCCATTAGGGAAACTTCTGCAATTGTTAATACGCAAAAAAATCAACCTAAAGTACCATAATTATAATAATAATATTAAGATTCGAATCCAAGGCCGTAGCAGACAGGTACGCTAACCGTTAATTAATAATTTGAGCGCCGGTAAACAAAAAGAGATAATGGTCACGGGAAATACTCACAAACAGTCTGTGATAATAGTCTGATACAGGAAATAGGCCCCTCCCATAAGAAGGAATAGGCATAATCGACACTCTTAACAAGATGGTTGGTAACACCAGAGTATCACACCATTTTAGAAGACGCTCGTTATCGATCTGCTTAAATTTGGTTTGTTAAGTGTTTATTTTTATTCCAGTGCATTCCCTGTGGTTGGAGTGAGGAGGTATGTTCTTATGCGGTCATAAGAATATTTAACCCTTTGGTCCACAGGTAAGCCGTAAGAGGTGAATAATATGGTAAAAGAAGGAAAGAAGCACGATAGCCGATTGATTGAGTGGTCGAAATTTCGAGTCAAGAGGCCCGAGTCCGATCACCTGGTGGAAAGCACGTACCTATGGGTTTTTCAAAACTTATATACGAATTATATTGTTGGCTTGGATATAAAGACAGCGACGGGCTCACCACCTGTCACGTTGTCCTTAAAATATCTTCGGTAAAAATTATGTTAATATTTACAATACTTATTAACTAAAAACTATTATAATCGTAGAGCCCTACTCCTCGAGGCATGGGACGAAGAACGCTGGCTGCATTTCCACGTTGAATGGCTAGACTTAACCGTTGAGCGAGAAAGGCATGTTTTCAAGCTTGAAGGTGTGTCGAAGGAACTTAATTGTCTAGACTAGACCTCTGTCTACCCCTGTATTGGGAATTGTGTGAAGATATTTATTTTTCTATTTACACGTGTATACATATATGCATAGCGGCCTGTAAAAGTCCACAGCAGGACAAAGGCCTCTCTCATCAGAATGATTTTCCATAATAGCGACTCTCAAAAGAATTTTTATTTGTTTCTTTACATAAATAATCTCAAACTTGAGAAACGTCATTACGAAACGGCGGTAGATTTAAAATGACGATCGCTTCATGTGGCGACATCTATGTCTCCACATAAGAAGCTCGCTAAGTGGCGGATTCAGGAAACACATCGACGTTCTACATCGCGCTGTCGAAGTTCGCACGATTATAAGTATATATACGATTACCGATAGCGCACACTGTGGAGGAGACGTCCTCCCCAGGTCACGATCACCCGACCTGGCGGGTAGCTACCCTTTTCCTGCATCACATCATCCGCTACAGATGTAACATGTGTTGCTTAGATCGCTAAATAAATGATTTGATTTGATCGAGTAGATTTTATAAGGCAGAGCAACGACATAAACACACAACAATTAAAAAAATATGCGAAGAATTATGTTAAAGAGCCACGATAGCCGAGTGGGTGAGTGATTGGAATTCGCGTCGAGAGACCCGAGTTCGACCCCCAGGTGGCAGGCTCGTACCAATGTTTTTTTTTAAACTTATGTGTATATGTATTGGACATAAAGACGGCGACGGGCTCACCACCTGTCACTTTGTCCCGAAAATATCTACGGTAGAAGGTGAGTCAAAAGGGACTTAATTGTCTAGACTAGACCTCTGTCTACCCCTGTATTGGGAATAGCGTGAAAAAATACGTTGTGACCATTAGGGAAACTTCTGCAATCGTTAATACGCAAAAAAAAACAACCTAAAGTACCATAGTTATAATAATAATATTAAGATTCGAATCCAAGGCCGTACGCGTAGCAGACAGGTACGCTAACCGCTAATTAATAATTTGAGCGCCGGTAAACAAAAAGAGATAATAGTCACGGGAAATACTCACGAACAGTCTGTGATAATAGTCTGATACAGGAAATAGGCCCCTCCCATAAGAAGGAATAGGCATAATCGACACTCTTAACAAGATGGTTGGTAACACCAGAGTATCACACCATTTTAGAAGACGCTCGTTATTGATCTGCTTAAATTTGGTTTGTTAACTGTTTATTTTTATTCCAGTGCATACCCTGTGGTTGGAGTGAGGAGGTATGTTCTTATGCGGTCATAAGAATATTTAATAAGAGGTGAATAATATGGTAAAAGAAGGAAAGAAGCACGATAGCCGATTGATTGGGTGGTCGAAATTTCGAGTCAAGAGGCCCGAGTCCGATCCCCTGGTGGAAAGCTCGTACCAATGGTTTTTCAAAACTTATATACGAATTATATTGTTGGCTTGGATATAAAGACAGCGACGGGCTCACCACCTGTCACGTTGTCCATAAAATATCTTCGGTAAAAACATGTTAATATTTACAATACTTATTAACTAAAAACTATTATAATCGTAGAGCCCTACTCCTCGAGGATGGGCCGAAGAACGCTAGCTGCATTTCCACGTTGAATGGCTAGACTTAACCGTTGAGCGGAAAGGTGAAGGTTTCGGTTGAAGGTGTGTCGAAGGAACTTAATTGTCTAGACTAGACCTATGTCTACCGCTGTATTGGGAATTGCGTGAAGATATTTATTTTTCTATTTACACGTGTATACATATATGCATAGCGGCCTGTAAAGTCCACAGCAGGACAAAGGCCTCTCTCATCAGAATGATTTTCCATAATAGCGACTCTCAAAAGAATTTTTATTTGTTTTCTTTACATAAATAATCTCAAACTTGAGAAACGTCATTACGAAACGGCGGTAGATTTAAATGACGATCGCTTCATGTGGCGACATCTATGTCTCCACATAAGAAGCTCGCTAAGTGGCGGATTCAGGAAACACATCGACGTTCTACATCGCGCTGTCGAAGTTCGCACGATTATAAGTATATATACGATTACCGATAGCGCACACTGTGGAGGAGACGTCCTCCCCAGGTCACGATCACCCGACCTGGCGGGTAGCTACCCTTTTCCTGCATCACATCATCCGCTACAGATGTAACATGTGTTGCTTAGATCGCTAAATAAATGATTTGATTTGATCGAGTAGATTTTATAAGGCAGAGCAACGACATAAACACACAACAATTAAAAAAATATGCGAAGAATTATGTTAAAGAGCCACGATAGCCGAGTGGGTGAGTGATTGGAATTCGCGTCGAGAGACCCGAGTTCGACCCCAGGTGGCAGGCTCGTACCAATGGTTTTTTTTTTTTCAAAACTTATGTACGAATTATATCATTGGCTTGGATATAAAGACGGCGACGGGCTCACCACCTGTCACGTTGTCCATAAAATATCTTCGGTAAAAAACATGTTAATATTTACAATACTTATTAACTAAAAACTATTATAATCGTAGAGCCCTACTCCTCGAGGATGGGACGAAGAACGCTGGCTGCATTTCCACGTTGAATGGCTAGACTTAACCGTTGAGCGGAAAGGTGAAGGTTTCGGTTGAAGGTGTGTCGAAGGAACTTAATTGTCTAGACTAGACCTATGTCTACCGCTGTATTGGGAATTGCGTGAAGATATTTATTTATTATAGATAAATGGCGGGATAACCATCTAAATAACACAAGATCGAAATTGTGGTAAGGGGTAGCAGCGTCTAACGTGCAAGGTATCTGCGATCGCCTAACCGCCAGCCAAGCGTGGCGATCATGACAAACACTCCCTAGTGGGTGAGACGCATGTCTTGCCAGTCTGCCAGCAGTAAGATTTTCCAGACTTCAATTAGACACCTTTCGAGCGGAAGATTAGCACACGGCACAAGAGATAAAGATCAAACCCACGAACATCATACATTCTATTTAGTCGAGCTACTTGCGTTGTGTTTGCTTCAATTCCTATAATATTGATGTGAGTAATGTAACTAACATCAATAATTTATACTTTTACAAAAAATTCATAGCACAAAGCTATCAGACCCGAATTCGATTCCCAGACTATTACCATTGTGTATTTCAAAATTTAGACATAAAGACGGCAACAGGCACACTAGGTCCCAAACAAGCTTATTTTGAAACAACGTGACCGGTGAAATGTGAGCAGAAAGAACTAAATTGTTTAGACATCTGCTAGCTACTCGTGAATTTGGAAATGCGCGAAATAAAAATATAATGTACATACATTACATTATGGATTGTGATTTCATATTCGCAGTTAGCTCTGCCTTTAGCCATGGTTTACGGGTAGCGACAATAAATAACAGCAGTCGAGAGCTTCTTAACGACCTAGGCAATCACCGTTTAACGACGCGCCGTACTAAAAACGCTGTTAAGACGAGTTCCGTTTTCAGGTTTATTCGTCTCGCCGGATTAATTGGATTCAAATGAATTTAACATCAAGCTGACTCTTAATTATCACGTTAAATATGTGAAATGAAGCCAATGTTTATTTGCTGGAACACTTACAGATTAAACCCGGGTATGTCACTGGAACGATAAAAGCTAATTGAATATAATTGAATGCATGGGGATTACGGAATCCAGTTTCAAAGACAGATCTTATCATTATATTGGATGCGGATCTGCTTCCATCGTATGGGAATGCGAATGAATGACTAAAAAACGAATGAAGGGAACATGAGCGAATGATCAATAGTACTCGAATACCCCACATCGTCTATGTGAAGAAAATAGTGAATCAAATTAAATTTAATTCTGTTTTCTTTAGTATAGGAACGTAAGTTACACTTCTTAAAAGTTAATATTTTTTAAAATACCACAGTTTCGTAATCAGTGAATGCCTTACTATGCATTGTCTGAATCCCAATGTCTTTAATATTTCTTAGCTTTAAATTACATACTATATTTTGGCAAGAACAATTAAATAACTCTTATCGAAGTCTTGAACTTTGCTCTCATAGAAAAAAAAACTGTAATGTAATAATGTCTGGACCGTGCTGAATAATAATTAACGGCTACGCGATAATCGCATTGTTTTACATTTTGTAAAGTCTTGTAACCATCAATTAAAAATAGTTAAACGTAAATTGTTTTTGACTCGCTTTGGCTTTTTTATTGCAAATTTTCACAAAACTTTATCTTATGTTCTAATACATTATGGTGTATTTATAAAGTTACTTCGTTTTTCTATACACCGTCATTCATGGCCCGCCCTCGTATGATCGCCAAATAAAACGTATACAGGCTGTAATATTTTTTAATTAGTTTTATATCTAAATTAAGAATTTCGCTTTTGTATACATTTAACATTTGTTTCTGTAAGTTAATTTCACGTAGTCCGTTTATTTTGTTTATTAAAGTCCCTAATTATGTACCAGAACGTCAATATTCCACCATATTTTATACTAGGTGGTTGTTAGTTTATAAAAAACAGTATAATCTACGATAAAATATTCGACAAAAAAAAACCGTCTCTCGACATAATAGACGACGTCTTCGAGGACCTTCGCCCCTGAGCGTTCGTCGAAATAAATATGCACATCGCGACCCACTTGAATTATGTCCGTCGGTTTATCAGAGTCTGATCTGTCTACTTCGGCTCCGGGGAGCGTAAATCTATTCCGGGAGGGGTAGCGATAAACCGAGACCGTAAAATTTGGCCTTGGCGACATCACAGCTATTGTATGACGTGTGCGCGTGATTCATACATTCAAATTCATGAAAATCTCATGAGATTCTCGACACATGCGAGGACTAAAAGCTTATGATATAACGTATCATAAACAATCTCCGGTATAAAATGCTCACGATGGTCTTCCCAACACGTTGTCGGTCACAGATCTAAACAGTGTAGTCTAAACCATACACATTTCACTGATACTTATTTTGGACGTTGTAACAAGTGACAGAACAATTGTTAAGGGTAACGATGCGGACCCTACTTAAGTTTCAAGAAAACATTACTATGTTCAAGTCTTTCCCAAGGATATCGAATATGATTATCTTGATGCAAATTTAGATTCGAATAAAGTTTAGCCACTAGAAAAAATCAGGCAATAAGTAACAGAGGGAAAGAAGTCTTCAATAGGTCTATTTCCTACGAATGCCACGTTGACACACTTGACAAACGTGTTCGCCATCGCAGTATCAGACACAGCAGATTTCACATTTCTGCTGAATTTTGATAATTTTGAAGTGTTTTTCAGATGTCGATAGCTAAGCTATGTCTAGAGATGTCGGTAGCTAATGTGTAATGCATTTTCACTAAAAGAGTCTGTGATATTCTTATTCTTACGCTTTACTTCTAATTCCGATTTACTTCGCTCACATTGCTTCGCTCAAATTATTGTTTTATTAACGCGTATATATTTATTATAATTTTAACTTTTGTTTTCTTTAAGACACTACATTGACTAGACCACTATATCAAGTGAAACGTGCTCGGCGTTTATTACCTTTACTTAGTGCCAATACTAAGTAAAGGTAATAAAAACCCTACCTGTATCCTGGCAGTGATTATCAGCTATTTCTGAGAGATATACGAATCAAAGTGTGAAGTTGTTCTTTCAGTTTGTCTTTCGGGAATGCGAATACCTATTTAAATTTATCACCTCAAATTGAATTGATTTATGTTATAGTTATAAATTATAATAGACCTATGAACATTTATTATTATAAAAATACAACAGTTATTCATTAGTTTCCACTTACATCTTCGTACGCACACTCACACACACACACACACACACATACACACACACACACACCTATGTGTATATATAAACAATTAATATTAAAGTATACGTACATTTACTTTGTATAGTCAACTGTTATTGAGTGTGATATCTCGTTTGAATATCAGTCATCACCGACACCGTTAAGTGCATCGACAATTATTATTTACACGCACGTATGAACACAAACACGCACTTAAATAAACGCACTGTAATTAATATTTTCGATAAAAAAATCGAACGATTCACTAGACAGCACTAACGTCACCCATCACGACTTTCACTAACAAGCGCAAAATATGATGCGGTACGCAATTTTTCAGCGGAGCATGACAGGAGATGATACATATTCAAAGGAGCACAAGGAACTGCCCGTTAAACATAATTCGATCGTATTTATAAGGCAGCACGGACCAGTTGTGCGACATTTCAAGAGGGCGCCTGCCGGCGATACCAACTAATATGCGCATAAATAAAAACCAATGTTAAGCGTCTCCAGTCTATTTTCTCGAACTTCATGTCCTATTTTATCTATTGTTTCAACATCGCTGTATTCGTTGTAGATCTTTCTAAGACCATTCCGATGCTCATTGGAATAATGTGAAAAGGGCTTGGCTTATCTATACAAATATTATAAAAGAGAAGATAACAGTGAGTGTGTGTGAGCTTCTGGGGTTTAAAGGCCCATCAGATCTTGATAAAGATGCCATCTGAACCGATGTGTGAATGCATGTTGATAAAGATTAGAACCGTACCGAAATAGTCTTTTAAAATACACAGCATATATAAATTACTTCATAAATTTAATTTGTTTATGATTACTTGTTGTAACAATCATTTAAACGTTTAAAATATTAATCATTTGGGTTTACATTCGCACTAGTTTCAATTATGTGTGCAGTGAACGGATTTACATAAATTGTGCGCATTTAAGATTATTTTTTAACAAATCTTGAATGCCAATAAGTGAGGCAAGTAGGTGAGGTAAGGTAGTAAAGTGAGAATTATAAATAATTATCACTTTTAAAATGCAATCGTCAACTGAACGCGATATATTTCATTAGTTAAGCTAGCTCGTACAAGTGAAGATTCATAAGCTTACTGAGTCTAAATCCCATACACAAGACATAGTTACTTGTGAGGTGTAGTCATTAAACTAACAGACTCTCCTGCGTGATGTAATTAGGGCCAAGAATTTTAAGAAGTACACCCCTGATATGATGGTGCTCTTGTTCTCTTGCGGAACTTGAAGAAGATGAAGAAGGAGGAGTTAAGTATTTGATAACTTCAAATTTTATCACCAGGATGATTGCTTATGCTATGCAAGTTTTGATCCTGAAAATTTAGTAACTATTCAGCAACAGAGTTTATTTATCGTCACGCATTCACTTTACTGGCATAGGCATTACGTTTTCATTTATTAATCTAAATAAAACCATTCTACTTCTCAAATTGTCGGAGTTACACAGATGCGCAAATTTTTTTTATTAAATATTCGAGACTAGTTTATAATTAAAGAGAAGTCGCTTTAGCAGCCTCGAATATAAGCGTTAGAAGTATCGTGACACGGAACTCGAATATACATATAAAAATTAGCAAATGAAAAAACAAAAAACTGTCCATAACAGAGCTACAGATACACTATGGTCTACAGCTCTACTACAGTCCTGTATTTACGTTCAGCCTGGAATGACGTCACGTGAGTCATAAACGTAAAACCCAGCCCCGAACCAGTTCTCGACTCATGAATCAACACACATACATAATAAATGCAAACTCCTTACTTAGAACGGAGACGACGTCAATGCAGCAAAAAATACCATCAATGCAAGTTTTCAAGTTTCAAGAAACGATATAGGTTCATTAAAAACATTATCTAAATTAGCCCGTCCAGTCTATTTTGTAATTTAAATTCTGAATATATTAATAATAAGTCACGATAGTCGAGTGGTTGGGTGATCGGAATTCGAGTCTAGAGATCTGAGTTCTATACCCTGGTGGTAGGCTTGTTATCAATGAGATTTATCGAAACTTAAGTACGAATTATATCGTATCCTTGGATATAAAGACGGCGACAGAACATCTGTCACATAGTTCCAATAAAATGTTTTCATTGAAAGGTGGGTCGAAGGGACTTAATTGTCTGGACCTATCTTGTTCATTGTCTACTCCAATATTGGGAATGGCGTGAAGATGTTTTATTTAAACATTTGAGTCCTGAGTAGTACATTTTCATTACATACTCTGTCAAATATTCGTTTATAAACTACAATTAACAGAAATAAATACATATTATTATTATTATAACAAACCTTCACAAAATGATTAAAAACAATATTTCGTCTTCAACTCATTACGTTTTCTAGATATTTACTAGCATGTGTACTACGTTGTTAAGTGTATGCATAAGAATAACAAAAACAACCACTTGAATCTTCGCAACCTTCACAAGTTCAATAACCCCAATCTCAGAATGGAACTTTGGTGTGTTCATTTCATCTGAAGTTCTTGATTGGAAGCACAAAAATAAGAACACACTAAGCAAAACTTATCATGTGGTGTCGGCGCAAGAACTTACTACCTTCTTCGTTGGAGGGAAGGCTTGAAAATGTAAAGCTGACCAGTGGCGGGCAGCAGCATGCGTGCGTGATGCCAGGTACTGCGATAACTAATCCGCTTGTCTAGACAAGCTCTTTAGTTATTGCTACGCTAGCGTAGCATTTACAGCAACTACTTATGGAAAAGGCCCATTTCCCGTAGTACTTTAGCTGACCGAAAAGTGAATAAGCAAAACGACTATAAAGACTTAGTAATATTTCAAAAAGCTGATTTCTGATCAGAAATTGCAACTTATTTAATTGTAAGGAAGTAATGATAACATTTAAATTTATACTTGAAATTTTTATTCTCAACAATTTCAAAGTTTATCCACTCGTTGGACGGTTTTAATAAAGAATTTTACGAATTCCACCACGATTGAGTTTACTTGCATGTTCCGAACCAACAAAAGATAATCCGGTATATATTTTAAGGCAAAAATAACAATAACTAATAAAAACAATATAAACATCAAATAAGTTCCAAACCAACCAGTATGGAAAATAAGACTTAATTTCCCATTCATATATTGTTCCGATATTATGATATGAATAAGTAAGAATTTCATTGTTTGTAGCCATTGTTTTAAAAAAAATTATTAAAATTTTGAGTTCATAATTTTTAATTAACTGCTATTCGAAATTAATCCGTTTCATTTTTAGGTAGTTTCTCAACTTAACACATTTTTGTAAATATATTGGGAGTTCAATTTTTAATTCATTTTCCTGCTACCTCAAATTCTCTTGAATACGAATTTTTTGTCGACTTCATTATTACAAATACGCAAGGTAGTAACGGTTACATGATTTGTTTAGTTGTATTTAAAAATAGTTGTTTAAACTTCAAAAAACTTGTTTAATTTTGCAAACTTATCAATTAAAAATAAACACACTTCTACAAGCAATATGTGCTAGAATGCTAGTCATAGAATCGAGCTTTATAATTGTCATCGACCGAAGAGTGTCCAGTACGGTGGCGTATAAATTATTAAATAGGGGGTCGAGTTCGTTACCCTGGGTAACGCTGTCACCTCGAAACTAAGTTATCAATGTATAGCGGTCGATATCGGAACATCATTACAAGTTATAACTCACCCAAATTTCTATCAAACCTAAGGACCGTGCGTGATCGTTTTCTGCTTGCACTACGTGTAATTAATTATACTATTTAAATTTTAGCTGAAATGGTCATAAATAAACATGATTTTGCGAAATTATTCCAATAACAGTTTACATAATTCTAATCCACGGCAAACGCGCAGAAGGATCGCATAGCTTAGCATAAGTTTTACTTATATTACCATCTGTAGTGCGGATGACATAACTTTTCTTTGAATAGGTTGAAGACAAACGCTAAGGAGTAATTATTGTGATTCTTTTACTATTCAAATTGATTAAAACTTTTAAAAATTATAAAAAAAAAATCTTTAAACGTTTTAAGCTTTAGGGAGGGCATTTAGCCGAACTATAAAAAGATATATTATATGAAATAAATAAATAAATAATAAATATCTTCACGCAATTCCCAATACAGGGATAGACAGAGGTCTAGTCTAGACAGTTAAATCCCTTCGACCCACCTTCCACCGAATATATTTTCGGGACAACGTGACAGGTGGTGAGCCCGTCGCCGTCTTTATGTCCAAGCCAACGATATAATTCGTACATAAGTTTTTGAACAACCCATTGGTACGAGCCTGCCGCCTGGGGATCGAACTCGGGTCTCTCGACTCTAAATTCCGACCACCCAACCTCTCGGCTATCGTGACTTTTTTTCTGAAATGAAATAAAAAAAATTCCTTATAAATATCCGAGCACTTCTTTTATCTAGGTATAAAAGAATAGTGGTCTATTAAAGTTTAACATATAATGAATATTTAATAAATTTTAAAAGTTTTAATCAATGCCAATAGTAAAAGAATGACGAGATTATAAATGTAATCAAATATGAAGGTTATCGCAATTTCTGTAATGTTCTTACGTAATACGTCGCAACAAGTATGGGTCAAAAACTGAATACGGTACGACTACGTATTCACGGACGAGATTTCAACGTGCTTATCCTCGTGACACATTACAATTTTAAATCGTTCAGAATGTATTGACTTGGTTATGTTGTTATGGCTTGTGATCTTGTGGAGTACAGTTCAATTAATTCAGTGAAATTGCATAAACATACTTTACGATACCTTACGTAATTCAAGTGTAATAATACTTATATGTAATTGTGTATATATTAGTCAAACTACAGAACAACAGACGATGGGATAGGGGGGCAAACGAGTGATGGTTTCCCGGATGGTAACTGTTGCATTATCCGTCTGTAACAACTAATTAAGAAGAGGAAAACATGAGAGGAATTGGAAAGTAAGCGAGTCACCAGTTAAATCATACGACGAAAGAAACGCCGAAGGAACAAATTCTTATAATTTACGTCGGTATCGCGTTCGGACGTCCATTCGCGAAGCAGCAAGAATCTAGGTGTCTCTATCCCATAATTCATCCATACTGTTTCTCAGACAAAGAATTCGGAACTTGAACCGGAACTGTTGAGTAGTAGTTATTGAGTACACCGCGTTTCCGTTGGAGAAGTTTGGTTTACAGCTCGAACTGAAATACCGCCCGTGTCAGTGGATTTTTTAAATCTTTCGTTTATTCAAGTCACGATAGCCGAGTTGTTGGATGGTCGGAATTTTGAGTCGAGAGACCTGAGTTCGATCCCCAGGTGGCAGTATCAATGAGTTTTTCAAAAACTTATGTACGAATTTCATCGTTGGCTTGGACATAAAGACGGCGACGGGCTCACCACCTGTCACGTTGTCCCAAAAATATCTTCGAAGGAAGGTGTGTCAAAGGGACTTAATTGTCTAGACTTGACCTCTGTCTACCCCTGTATTGGGAATTGCGTGAAAATATTTTTTTTCGTTTATTTAAGGTTAAAATTAATAATCCATTCCAAGTCCATTTTCGATTCTAGCAAGAGGTACAAACTTAGAGTCATTTGTACAGACCACGTTCTCAATCACATCTAATCAATAACATCATCAAAAAAAAAAAGAATGTGTAGATAATATAATGAACGTAACGCTCAACATGATCAAGGATAATCCAACTTCCTCAACTCTAACCGCACACTATGAATGTTGTTTAATAGCCTTATGCGCTCAATTAACATTTTCTATAGACGTCAAGGTAAAGTATAATTGAAGACAAATACCTTGTTGACAGCAGAGCTAGGCTTAGTAGTAGTCCTAAGAAGACCAGTTTATCTACACAGACTGCAAATCGTAGAAGTTTGTGTTCGCCCTTTAACTCTTGCCTCTCCCAAATCTATATTTTCAAGCCCTTTTAGCCTGAATAGTCAAGATAAATAGATTCGCGAAAATGCAATATTTTTTGACCTATTTCCGTTAATTAATACAACAAAAAATATTAAATTCTTCTTATTGGAGTGACGACATTTACTTGCAAAAAATATAAAACTTTAAGTCTTTTTAGTTGAGCAATTGTAAACAATATTATATGACCAAATAAAAAGGAAGTCAAGCCAAACATTTGTTTTACTAATCTCGACAAGAAACAAAAGAAATGTTAAAAGAGATGTAAAAAATAACAACAAAACAAAACCCCAGTTTCATCTCAGTTCGATGATGTGATTTTTAATATATTATTATATGCTATGGGTATTTTAATTTAAAATTCTATAAAGCATGGCCCTACATTGTGTTAAGCTATCAGTGATAACTTGTGATAGGCAAACACAGCTTAAGACAACCCCAAACAGTTGAAATGAGGACTTGCAGAGTTTCGCGTAAAGTCATTCGATGCAAGAGGGCTCGTGACAGGAAGTTCGTGTTTTAATTCTTGAGAACATAGTCCATTCAGACATCAGACAGAGTTGAAGTTTTCCTTACCTCGTGCCGTAAATTAACATTTTAAAACGATTATATTTAAGGTCACGATAGCCGAGTGGTTGGGTGGTCGGAATTTCGAGTCGAGAGACCCGAGTTCGATCCCCAGGTGGCAGTACCAATGAGTTTTTCAAAAACTTATGTACGAATTATATCGTTGGCTTGGACATAAAGGCGGCGACGGGCTCACCACCTGTCACGTTATCCCGAAAATATCTTCGGTGGAAGGTGGGTCAAAGGGACTTAATTGTCTAGACTAGACCTCTGTCTACCCCTGTATTGGGAATTGCGTGAAGATATTTATTTATCATTATTTATTTATATTCAAGAACCAACGACAAATAAGTATATAAATCGGACCGAGATATCGAAAAAGATCTGAAGTTGAATACGAGTTTCATCGTAACATTTCTCCAAACGCGTATCTATTACGCGGGTCAGTTGTTGTTACCGGTTGTGAAGTTGTCGTGATAAACATGTTGCCTTTCACAAGCATTGGATATAAACAACGATGATAGTAGATCAAAGAAACGATTAAAAAATTTTTTACATAACTTTTGAATATAAAAGTAATGTAATTAGGTAATTTTGTTTTTTTTTTTTCTTCACATCCTGGTATTACAAGAGGCGGAGACACCTATCTCAGAGACACTTATTTATCTTTTTGCAGCAAAAGAGATGGAGATAGGTAACTAAAGGACACAGGACTCACAAAGACTTCCACTAATAACGGCATCCATACTGAGCCTATAGCATGCATCGACTTCCCGCAATGTTGCACAAGTCGTCACACCATCTCTTCACCTTACTTTATCAATTCTTTTCTCATTACAATTGCGATATTGCGAGTGTGCATGTCATTAGTCACTTACTAAGGCTAACAAACAAATAATAAATAAATATCTTCACGCACTTCCCATACAGGGGTAGCCAGAGGTCTAGTCTAGACAATTATGTCGCTTTGACCCACCTTCCACCGAAGATATTTCGGGATTTAAGGTTAACGGAGGTGAATTTTAAGGATACGATAGAAAGGGGATTTCAAATGGACTATGACGAGTCGATGAAACGATGTTATAGGGTCGCTCTTAGTTTTGCAAGGCTTATCCTCCCTGCGCGACCAACATGCGGCGGCGGTGG
The DNA here is from genome assembly GCA_029286605.1 of Sericinus montela. Classification (NCBI taxonomy): domain Eukaryota; kingdom Metazoa; phylum Arthropoda; class Insecta; order Lepidoptera; family Papilionidae; genus Sericinus; species Sericinus montela. The sequence continues at coordinate 20,209,388 of JAGSMR010000012.1, read as the reverse complement.
TACACCGCGAGAGCCCGACATCGCGTGTCCTTCTCCCACCAAGGGCGGACACAAGCTAGGCATTGCCCTATGTATGAAACAAGGGGCTCTTACTGGTGGTTAACTGGTGACGGAGTAATAGATAATCTGTCATACAAACACAATGGGGCATGCGCTGAGGAATCTATGGCATACATTCAAACGCAACAACGCGGCGGCATAGTCTCGAAGTGGGCGACACCCACGCAGCCGACCGCTCGCGCACTGCCCGCTGCTGTTTGTTTTGCAATTTATTGAAGCGCGGGTTTATTGACCGTGAGGTATGAAAATAAAGAGGCGGATGTTTCACGGTTCGTATTTGCGCGAGTCACGAATATATTCTATTCAGCCGGTCGATTTAATTTTACGTTGAATTGGTGAAAAAAAAAGCACTCACAGGTAGACAGACTTTACTTACTAAGAGTCGTTAGTCAGTTTCACACTCTTACCAAAACAACGTTTTCCGGCCAGTGTTCCGGCCAGTTATGGAAAGCCAGTGTAATCACGGATACAATCTTACAAAGTCTTCTGGGGATGAAAACGCATCCGCAATCCTCGTTTCGAAATTGTTTGAGGTTATCATGGGCTGCACTTCAGTTTTCGCTCACAATCAGATTGACTGTTAGCTAGTCTTTCACCCTAATCCCACAAATAATACCATCCGTCATATAATACCAATACCACTTTTTATAGTTATTGCAATGACATACCGGTTAGACCACTTAGTAGTAACCATGCCGTCGAAGCACGGGGTTGTGTGATACATAAAATATGCTATATATATACGTATACGTATAGTAGGAATATGAATGAAGTACAATGTATACAAGATAAGAAGGTTCAAAGTAAAATAGATTATAATCGTAGTATATTACCGCAGTGGACATATTTTGTAATAATAAAAATGTTTTATTAATGAAGTCATTAATTAGCGAATTTAGCGCGGACTAGTATTTCAGTTATTTACATTTTTTCTTGTTTTAAATTATCACACACTCGTAAGCTATTTATAGCAAGTCGTGAGGAATTCTCGTTTACTATTATGTCCACGCCTTGGATATAAAATTGCAACATAACGGTATATATATTTGTACTGAAAAAAATAATTAATAACTTGGCTAAATACATTAATTATCATTTTAACCAGCAATTACGGGTGTCAATTGAGAGAAAAAAAGACAAGTAACTCTGAACCGCTACGCCAAACTAATGTAAGTGGTTTAATGAGTGTAGTTTCTCCAGTATTTGGCAACGCCGGTTGATAATAAAACCCGATTTGGGTAGGGTCATAAAGCCTTATGAATTTTGATAGTTGATAGACTCAGTCACAATAGCCGAGTGGTTAGGTGATCGGAATTTGAGCCTAGTTCGATGTCCAGGTAGCAAACTAGTACCAATGGGATTTTTCAAAATTTATATACGTTACCAAGTCGTAAGTTTATATACGTTCAGAAGTCACGATAGGCGAGTGGTCGGGTAGTCCGAATTCGAGTCAAGAGACCCGAGTTCGGTCCCCAGGTGGCAAGCTCGTACCAATAGGTTTTTCAAAACACTCATGAACGAATTATATCGTTGGCCCGCTGTCCCGAAAATATCTTCGGTGAAAGGTGGGTCGAAGGGACTTCATTGTCTAGACCTACCTCCGCCTACCCTAGTATTGGGAATTGCGTGAAAATATATCTAATACTTTCAATTAACGAGTTTAAATCAACAAAAATTATTTTTAATTCAGCGTTTTCAATGCGTGACGCACATGCTTTAAAATTGATGTCAAGAGATTAGTAGTTTCAAAATATCCACAACAATGGATGCCCCAACGTCGCTCAAAATAGGTGAAGCGCAAATAAAAATGGTAAATAATTCACTGTTATCAGTAGCATGTCGCAACTCGTGTGTTGTACGCTTGTCGATACACGCTCGTACAATGTTGTGTGTATAGTTATTGAGAGTACATTTCTTCTGCTAGATGGCGTCACACGATAATTCACTTCATTATGAAGAATTGTAGCGAAAACTTTGCGATAAAGAAAATCGATAGGACGGGCTTAGGAAACAATTTTATCGTCATTGTGCAATTCATTTTATATGTATAATGCAATTCTTTTTATTAATTTTTATTTTATTTAATGTAATTCCCACAGAATCTGTATTTCCCGGAATAAACAAGTATCTTATCTCCCCTGTCAAAATTCCAAGACAACAGATCAAAATCCCTTAAGCAAAGTCATGTAACAGTTCTCTCACGCGGAAAACGTAAATTTATCGAAGGAAAAAATTAGCCTATGTTGTATTCCAGACTATAATCCATCTCTATGCCAAATTTCATCCAAATCCGTTCAGTCGTTTTACCGTGATTGAGTAACAAACATCGATCTGGTATAAACTTTCGTATTTAGAAAATTATGCCCGTCATTTTCTCGGAAATCAAAAAAATCCCTGTGGGATCATTTAATTATTCAGAGTAAAGAAGTAGTCTACCCCCTCTACCGACTTCTAATACAACAATTCAAAAACCATTACCAATATGGTATTTTAGATCTCTCACACACACTTCATGGGGTAGTAGTATGTGGTACCCCAGGCTATAATTCTGTGCCATATTTCATACAGATCTATTTCGGCCCTTCTGACGTGATTGAGGAAAAATGTGCGAATGTTTACATTTATAAAACCACAAGCTTTCGCTTACGGCTTCCCCTGGTTTAAGGAGCTTTTAAGTTTATCCGGAGTCCCATTTATCTTTATACCAAAAGTAATCAAATTCGAGTAATCGGTTTTGGCGTGAAAGCGTAACAAACAAACCAACAATGTTACTTTCGCATTTATAAAAGTAGTAAGTGTGTTAAGAGCTGCATTATAGAAGGCATCGATTCTCAGCAACACAAACTCTTGACACTTTCTTTTAAAATTTTATAGAAATTTCACCTACAATAGTTATATGCATATTTAAAAGGTATTTGTCATAAATTGTTAATTAATTACAAAATTTTTAATTTATTAAAAAATATGATATTGCATTTTATGACATATGGAGGAACTTTCTTTACGGAAGGCGGATGTGCATGCATATTAATATTTTCAGCTATGCCAAATAGTAAACCTACTAGAGTTCTGTAAGTTCTACACACGCTTCAGAAGTTTCTAGGTTCTAAATATATGAAAATATTTATAGGCTTTAATTTTTTTATAAATAAATACATACAAAGATTTGGACATCATCACATACATTGCTCTGATCCCAAATAAGGTAAGTAAAAGGTATCTGCTACATTGGCCCGACCCGGAATCGAACCATGAAAAGCAGTGTGTTCGCCAATCGTCCACGGAGGTCGTTATTTCGTTATCTTATTTACTTATTTAACGGCCTGCTAAAGTCCCCTGTAGCCTTTCCCATAAGAAATTTGCCATTATGATTGCCACGTTTGGCAAGCGGATGGGGAGCCCAGTATCAGACTCGCAACATAGACGACGCCAGTCTTAATCGATCTGCTGAATGTTGCGTGGATCCACATATGTGTATCCAGACCGAAATACAGCAGGTCTTAGCTGCTGAGCTATTGCTGTAATCTGTAACAGGGATATTTAATCTAAATAAAAATTAAGACATTGCGTGCCGCTATTGAATCGTAACAGATGTCTGTCGCCATGCTCGACATACTGTCCACGCTCTCTCCGTGACCCCATTCGAAGGCGCGCGCCCACAGCTACCGTTTACACGAACATTTGCCGCGCGCATGTGCGTCCGTACACACCCTTGCGCGTAACGCGCACAGGTAGCGCGCGAGCAATCGCACGGACCGGTTCTAACTGGTTCTATCCGGTGTCCATGTTGGAATAGAGATACGATATCTGTATATGTTGTTAACGTGTACCGATCGTCGCTACCGGGTGGGGGGCGGTATGAACAAAATCATTTTTATATAAATGCTTTATAGACACGCCGTTTTTACAAAATGCCTCATAGAGAGATCTGTCTGGGTTCCAATTCAAATAGTTTACTTGCAAGAACATAGTGCTTTTACAGGTTTTACATATTTTATTCAATTTTTATAGGTTCTACCTCTATTACACTCATACAAAATTTAATACGTTTTCAGATTTTTTGCATTATAATTGTTTTAGATAGATCAGATACGAGTTAGATACCCGGTCGGGTCAATGTAGAAAAACTACTTTTTCTACATTTTCTCGGGTCTGGGTGTTTGTGGTGCCTTCGTTGTTTCCGATTCCCATACCACAAGTGCTTTAGCATCTTACATTGGGATCGGAGCAATGTATGTGTTGTTGTCCCTATCTATATGTGTATTTATTTATTATATAGTGTTTTCCATATACTCTAAATAGCATCTGAAAAGAACACACCAAAGTCGACCTGAACAATAATAATTCCTTCATCCTACAATTGGCGTTAGAGTGATCGTTAAACTCGACCAATAAAACACAAACATAGATAGACAGGGACAACACATATATTGCTTTGATCCCATAGTAAACAGCGCACTTGTTTTATGTGTGTATAAATGTATATCAGTATCTTATATCTTCACAAGCGACGGTACATTTTTTTATAGAAAAGGGAGGCAAACGAGCAGGTGGCTCGCGTGATGGTAAGTGATTACCGTCGCCCATGAACACCCGCAATACCAGAATCATAGCAGATGCGTTGACGGCCTTAGAGTGAAGAATTGGGGGACTGGGATGTGTGGGCCTCCGGTTACCTGCACTCACCAGACGAAACGCAGAAGTTTGTTAGACTTCTACTTCACGCCCGTATTCTGTGAGGTCGTGGTACTTCCCCGGTCGAGCCAGCCCATTCATGCAACAACAAAAGCTGATGCGTGGCTCTACTACTGTTGAGAGAACCCGAAAATATCCCGAGAGAACAGATAGTTTTTAACTTATAATGCTTCTTTCAAATTCGCCATTTTCTTCTTACACACATGTCTAGGTATCCGTGTACTTTTGTACATGTGTGCTTGCATCTAGCAAGTCATGCAACGAGTCCTTGAAATTTAGAGATGGCTATGTCCTTTAGAGAGCTGTTTAAGGCCGGCTCATTATTAATAAAATAAAATAAATAAATATCTTCACGCAATTCCCAATACAGGGGTAGACAGAGGTCAGGTGCAGACAATTAAGTCCCTTTGACCCATCTTCCACCGAAGATATTTCGGGACAACGTGACAGGTGGTGAGCCCGTCATCGTCTTTATATCTAAGCCAACGATATAACTCGTAAATAAGTTTTTGAAAAACCCATTGGTACAGGCCTATCACCTGGGGATCGAACTCCGGTCTCTTGATTCGAAATTCCGACCACCCTAACACTCGGCTATCGTGACTAAATATAAACATAAATTACTTAATCTAATTTTCTGCATCATCATCGATTACTTTGAAGTTATTATTTTTAACAATAAATTATACACATAATAAATTAGAACCTGACCGTCCGTGTGCGTCAAAACGAGTCATCATAACATTCATTATTCGCTCTAGAACATTCCGGCTATTGATGTAATAACGTAATCGGTTAATTACAGCTGATGAAAAAATCTTGACCACGGAAATTCCAATTGGGTACATGCAGCAACAATGAAAAATAAAAAAAGGGTAACAAAAACGAAACGTAAACAAATTTATAAATAATAAATGAATATAAATATCTTCACGCAATTACCAATACAAGGGTAGATAGAGGTCTAGTCTAGACTATTAAGACCCTTTGACCTACCTTCCACTGAAGATATTTCGGGACAACGTGACAGGTGGTGAGCCTGTCGCCGTCTTTATGTCGAAGCCGACGATATAATTCGTACATTAGTTTTTGAAAACCCATTGGTACGAGCCTGCTATCTGGGGATCGAACTCGGGTCTCTTGACTCGAAATTCGGACCACCCTAACACTCGGCTATCGTGACTAAATATAAACATAAATTACTTAATCTAATTTTCTGCATCATCATCGATTACTTTGAAGTTATTATTTTTAACAATAAATTATACACATAATAAATTAGAACCTGACCGTCCGTGTGCGTCAAAACGAGTCATCATAACATTCATTATTCGCTCTAGAACATTCCGGCTATTGATGTAATAACGTAATCGGTTAATTACAGCTGATGAAAAAATCTTGACCACGGAAATTCCAATTGGGTACATGCAGCAACAATGAAAAATAAAAAAGGGTAACAAAAACGAAACGTAAACAAATTTATAAATAATAAATGAATATAAATATCTTCACGCAATTACCAATACAAGGGTAGATAGAGGTCTAGTCTAGACTATTAAGACCCTTTGACCTACCTTCCACTGAAGATATTTTCGGGACAACGTGACAGGTGGTGAGCCCGTCGCCGTCTTTATGTCGAAGCCGACGATATAATTCGTACATTAGTTTTTGAAAAACCCATTGGTACGAGCCTGCTATCTGGGGATCGAACTCGGTCTCTTGACTCGAAATTCGGACCACCCTAACACTCGGCTATCGTGACTAAATATAAACATAAATTACTTAATCTAATTTTCTGCATCATCATCGATTACTTTGAAGTTATTATTTTTAACAATAAATTATACACATAATAAATTAGAACCTGACCGTCCGTGTGCGTCAAAACGAGTCATCATAACATTCATTATTCGCTCTAGAACATTCCGGCTATTGATGTAATAACGTAATCGGTTAATTACAGCTGATGAAAAAATCTTGACCACGGAAATTCCAATTGGGTACATGCAGCAACAATGAAAAATAAAAAAAGGGTAACAAAAACGAAACGTAAACAAATTTATAAATAATAAATGAATATAAATATCTTCACGCAATTACCAATACAAGGGTAGATAGAGGTCTAGTCTAGACTATTAAGACCCTTTGACCTACCTTCCACTGAAGATATTTTCGGGACAACGTGACAGGTGGTGAGCCCGTCACCGTCTTTATATCTAAGCCAACGATATAACTCGTAAATAAGTTTTTGAAAAACCCATTGGTACAGGCCTATCACCTGGGGATCGAACTCCGGTCTCTTGATTCGAAATTCCGACCACCCTAACACTCGGCTATCGTGACTAAATATAAACATAAATTACTTAATCTAATTTTCTGCATCATCATCGATTACTTTGAAGTTATTATTTTTAACAATAAATTATACACATAATAAATTAGAACCTGACCGTCCGTGTGCGTCAAAACGATTCATCATAACATTCATTATTCGCTCTAGAATATTCCGGCTATTGATGTAATAACGTAATCGGTTAATTACAGCTGATGAAAAAATCTTGACCACGGAAATTCCAATTGGGTACATGCAGCAACAATGAAAAATAAAAAAGGGTAACAAAAACGAAACGTAAACAAATTTATAAATAATAAATGAATATAAATATCTTCACGCAATTACCAATACAAGGGTAGATAGAGGTCTAGTCTAGACTATTAAGACCCTTTGACCTACCTTCCACTGAAGATATTTTCGGGACAACGTGACAGGTGGTGAGCCCGTCGCCGTCTTTATGTCGAAGCCGACGATATAATTCGTACATTAGTTTTTGAAAAACCCATTGGTACGAGCCTGCTATCTGGGGATCGAACTCGGGTCTCTTGACTCGAAATTCGGACCACCCAACCACTCGACTATTGTGACATTTGTATTTGACTTTTGTGTTTTTCAATATATTATTATACATTATGGGTATGTTTAATTAAATTCGAAAAAAGCATGGCCCACCGTTGTGGTAAGCCGTCAGTGCTAACTTGTGAGGCTCGTACCGCCTGCCACTTGGGGATCGAACTCGTTCTTCTTGACTCGAAATTCCAACCATCCAACCTCTCGGTAATCGTGACTTCGATCAAAATTTCATAAATATAAAAAATAAACCACTCGGCTATCGTGAAAACAAGTTTGTAAAGAAAAGACTAAAGGCCAAGGAGGGGGCAAAGTTTTAATTAACAAATCATCATGTTATCTATCGAACCGCCATATGCTAACGTCGTACCACAAACCCCTCCCTTTCTTCCCTTGAGTGGAAGAACTTCTTTCCATTTGCGTTGGTCTTAGTCTAGACAATTAAGTCCCTTCGACCCACCTTCCACCGACGATATTTTGGGACAACACAATACAATACACAATACAATGTTCTGTACACAAAGTATTTTAAAAACTAACTGGGTGTGAGTAAAGAGGCATTAATTTTGCTATCAGTTCGCATACTGACAAACTAATCGATTATCGGAGTGTAATCATTGTAAAGACAATCAATAATTAATCTTTATGTAAATAATTGATGCTTGTCGTGGTAGTATGAAACTGAGACTATGGCTAAGAGTACGTTATAGACTATGCTACCACTTTTCTTTCTGTGCGTGTCGTGAAAGGCGACTTTAGGAAAACCCTTGAAAATGACAAGTATCACACGACAGTATTACCCCGCATTCTGTGGATTAAATAAAATCCTAAAAGAATTAACTTTGTAAATTCGACCTTCATGGACGAGTGGCGTAAACACCGGTTTTAAGGTGTCGCCATCTCTGAGGTACCGGGTTCGATTCGCGGACGGGACAATGTAGATTAACCACTTCTTTCTTTAGTCTGGGTATTTGTGGTGCCTTCGTTGTTTCCGATTCAATAAGTGCTTTAGGTGCTTATTCTGGGATCTGAGCAACGTATGTGATGTTGTCGCTATATATGTATGTATGTATTTATTTATTTATATACTTATTTAAATCTTTAGCTAGCATGATGGAATTTTTATTCCTTTTTTTCATTACGCATCCAGTAAGCACGTACGGAGCTCTTTGGAACATGACAGAGAGTGAGCCTATTGAATTCTTAGTGTAAAAGCCAACAACACAATATGCCTGTATAGATTTACATACATACATATCGGCCTGTTAAAGTCCACTGCAGGACAAAGGCCTCTCCTATAGAGAGGATTCGCCGTAATCGCCACGCTTGTTAAGCGGATTGGCGATCGCAGAATCAGAACACTCGCACCGCAGATGCTGCTGATCTTTGGTCTGATTATTTTGGTCTGATATTTTTAGAGATGGTTATACCGCCATCTATCGGTTGCCAAAACGATATTCATGGATGTTTTCCTTAGTCGCCTTTTACGACATCCACGGGATGAAAGGGAATGGTAATATTCTTACACCGTTACCACACGGAATTATAGATTTAAACATAGATAAATATTCATATACGTAATACATACAATTCTTCATACATAGTATGAATGATACATATATTTAACTATTGAACTATGAACCTTTGTTAATATATAAATAATTTTTCATCTCGATCACAAAAATATTAAATCTCCATCAGTTCATAGTAGCTAAAGTGTTATCTGTCTTTCGATGATGTACTACGTGCGAGTTAGACGAATCACGCCGCTCTGTCGTGAATAAGGTGCCTAAAATGTTACTCACGTCACTTACACAATATTATATATTTATCATAGTTTTTGTATGTACAGCGGTGAATACAAGTAGTATAATATAATTGTTTTAAACTGGCCTGTACAATTAACGCTAGTGGGAGGGATTATAGTATATTTATTTATGTAATTTAATTGTATATCTCTTAAATGTAGAAGATTAGATAAGCTAGAAATTAGCGCATCGACTACAAAAATAGACTTAAAAGAAGAGTTACTCCAAAAAACATAAATTTTAATAGTAGTCCAAGAGAAATAACGCAACAAGCGGGGCGGCTAACCGGAACATCAGTAATTTCAACATATTATTATTTTCTAAATTGTATACACTTATCGTTTGCATACATTATTGTATACAAAATGCTTGTTTTTTTTTTACGTTTCGATTATTTTGTATTTCAGAAACCCGAGCCATAACAGAGTCGTTGGGTGAATGGAATTCGGGAGACCGTAGTTCGGTGCCCAGAACGAAAATGTATATCATTGAGTTTTTTCGAAACTTACATACGATTTTTATAGTTGGCTAGGATACTATGACAGCTTCAAAATCAACCTGCGACGTTGTTTCAAATAAGCTCCGACGAAATGTGGGTCACTACTGTAGAGTACTGAGAGTACTGTAGAGTCAGAAATACATAGAGTCTGTAGACTAAATAGTCTTCAGACTTATTGGTAAATTTGTGAAGATAAACGCATTGCTAGTATATTTTTTAAAAATGTGAAAGTATAGGTAGAAAAATACAAAAACGATGCATATAAAATTTCGATAAAAAACAACAGTACGCGTATAGAAACAAACAAAACTAATTATTTATAAACGGCATTGCAAGGGGATCGGCAACACCTCAAGCTCATAATCCAACGCAATGTGAGCGCAGCGCGTGTTGACGATTGAATTATAACCGTATGCGACGCGTGACGACGCACTTTCACAAAGAATATAGCTTGGAACGTAGTTAACAATGACTGCCGACTAGTGTTTATTTACATTTCAAATGTAATAATAGTTACTTTGTTGTACACCACAAATACAATAGAAAATTTGAAAGACACGCATGCACCCAAGGCGGTCTTATCGCTAAAGAACCCAGAGAATCTTAGAGCAAAGGAGAAGCTGAATTTATGGAGAGTAGGTTATCTTGTATATTATGATAAACTTACACACTAATATCTAAATATGTATAGTCTACCACTAGCAACAACAACAGAAATAAAAGGGAATTTTGAAGTGAAAACTTCTTTAGCACCTTCTCATTTGTTACAATAACAAAACGCAAAAGCGACACTTAAAAGACACAAAATTACTTTAGACATAATGATAGAAATGGACTTTTAAAAAGAGACTTCAACGGCTAAAATTTCGACGCAACTCAGGTAATGCTCATTGTTTTTTTCAGCTTTCACTTTTACCGCGTGTGAAATGCACTCGTGTTTTTTCAGGTCACATTGAATCGAATCTATTAAATATAGTAAACTACAGTGTATTATAGATTTGTTTACTTGTTTATTCAATCTTGTAAACTTAGGTACTATAAATAGCAAACATATAGAATACTATAGGTATTCTATATGTGTGCTATTTTGACGTACAAAAAAATGTTTTAAAATCTGTCATTTAAAACATACATATAAATTATACTTTAGTTTTTACTAGACTTTAGTTACCCTTTTTCATATTTCTTTTCTGGTTTTATTGGATATGTAAAGTGCTTTTTGAGAATTACAATTACAATCAAATTCTATTAACAGTAAACATAAATGTTTTATTATAAATACTGTAATAAATTAGGTTCAGTGAATCTGGATCCGCCTGTATGTTTTACGTATTAAATGTTGATTCCTTTGTTTATTAGCGGTTTGTAAAGGCTATCAAGTGGAGTCTCATTAAACTTGAAAGAAAATATTTCACCTGTACGCATAGAAAGTTGTTCGTCTAAAACATTAGTATCTTATTATACTAACTTCTATTTCCAACTTAGTATAAACTACAGTTATATAAACTAATGTGGTTGGACACGATAGCTCAGTAAGAGCTGGACAAAAACATCAAAAATCCCGCCCGTGTCAGTCATCAATTAAAATTTTTCATTAATAAAAAAGCATGGCTTAAATGCTTTCATGTAAAAAAAAAAATGCATCATAAACACGTAAATTGCGTTCCCGTATAGATGATTAACATCGCATGTTCCAACGCAGCATTTTAGGCACCCAATATGACATGCGTTACAGGTGTGCCCTCGTCATTAGGGCTAGCGATTACGAAACGATTAGTCGATCGTTACTCGGACATTAGCTCCCGATATCAGCTCGCAGCACTAACCTCCGTTTAATCATCGACCCCGCCGACCGATAGCGGCCTGTTTACATAACGCCATCCTTCAGTTGTGAGCACCACTTCCATTGTATTCTTGAAACTAATGTACTTCTACGGTATCGTGAACGCACGCCTCCAGTCTCAATTTATATAAGGGGCTGAATATCTTTTGCATGAAACTATCCTATTCAACGAATACTAACCAATGCCATATTTTTTTATTTATTGGAGCTTCAAGTTCAACCCGTCCACGTTTCAAAGAAATAAGATTATTATGTAATAAAGTTTCACTCGACAACTAACAAAAATTTCTTCATCTACATTTTCCTCATTCATTCGAATCCTTTGCGGCTTCATTCATGCAAATAATATCATATATAAAAATATATTCATATAAAAAAAGCAATGTATTTGACGTCGATAAAAAAAATTATCAGTTCCAATATTGAACTACAGAAATTTTCTAAAAGGATTTATTTATACACCTTATTTACTTGCAATTTAGCATAATTAGTAGAACTGGTAATTACCTAGTTATAGTCACGATAGCCGAGTTGTTGGGTGGTCGGAATTTCGAGGCGAGAGACCCGAGTTCGATCCCCAGGTGGCAGTACCAATGAGTTTTTCAAAAACTTATGTACGAATTTCATCGTTGGCTTAGACATAAAGACGGCGACGGGCTCACCACCTATCACGTTGTCCCGAAAATATCTTCGGTGGAAGGTGGGTCAAAGGGACTTAATTGTCTAGACTTGACCTCTGTCTACCCCTGTATTGGGAATTGCGTGAAGATATTTATTATTATTTATTTATTTATTTACATAATCATATATATAATCAAAAATCAAAGTAGTACAGGCAGCAAATAACTTTCAAAGAAATTGAAGTTTCTAAGTTGCTTTCCGATTGATATTCTGGAAAATAGGAAACATTTGTAACATCTTTCCATCGCCTGCAAATATGTTCAGCGAGCGTACAAAGTACAGTCGACGTGTTTGCATGGGATGAGAAATGTGGCGGACAATTGTTTGTTTGTTTGTAAAGGACTGTTTGAAGCGAGTTCACGTCGAAATTTAAATTTTTCCTGTTATGCGACAGTTTTGACGCGTTATAGCTCAATTGATGGTGATCCTGCCTTTGAAGATAACGGTTGAGGGTACGAATCCCCCTAACCAACATTAGTGTCCTGAATATGAATTGTATTGACGTCATCCGTGGACGAGTAGCGTATACACCGGTTTTTGTGTCCGGTTGTCGCCAGCTTTATGGTCTGGGTTCGATTCCCGATAGAGTGAACGTAGAAAACACTTTTTCTACTGTTGCACGTTTTTGGGTGTTTGTAGTGCCTTCGTTGCTTTTGATTCCATAACACAACTGCTTAAGCTACTTACTTTGGGATCAGAGCAATAAATGTGATGTTGCCCCTATCTGTGTATGAATTTATGAAATGTTTTTACTCGAAGTTTGTATATTTATAGGTATATATGAAATAAATGGATGCATGATAATATGGATATACACCTATAATATATATATATATATATATATATATATATATATATATATATATATATATATATATATATATATATATATATATATATATATATATATATATATATATATATATATATATATATATATATATATATATGATAAAATTAATGTTTATATGCATACATTTATCTATACTTATTTCTGTATGTAAGGCTTTCAACCTGTCACTTTGTCCCAAAGAGGCTTCCGTGAAATTTGAGTCGACACTACCCTGTCCAGAACTCTGCCTACCCATCAGCGAATTGCTTGAAAACATGCAACAATACGTTTATTTGAACATCGGAACGTTTCAATAACGCGAATATTTACTGAGGAACAAAGGCGTCGCATGAATTCATCATTCGGTTTATAATCGTTCGACTCGTGACGTCACAACTTTCAGTACAACCTCGCGTCGCGTTACATCGGCGCCGCCGGTCGGGTCACGTGTTCGTGAGCATGCTCGACACCTACTATCTACTAATACTATTGTAATATTGTAAACGAGTTGTGTACACATTGTATACATTGAAGCTATCGGAAAAGAAGTAAGTCGAACATGTTACTTTAATAAAGTACATAGCTAGGTACGAATTAACATACATTGTTCTGATACCAAAGTAAGTAGTTTAAGTACGCGTGTTATGGAATCGGAAACAACGAAGGCACCACAGTCACTCGGATCCGAGTCAGTGTAGAAAGAGTGTTTTATAAATTGACCCATCCGGAAAACGATCCTAAGACCTTAAACCTGGCGATACCATTAATAGCGCTGTGTACACCAATCGTCCACCAAGGTCGTCAATATTTATACCTGCATATCCCAAACCTGAAACGACCATAACGAATAGGAACGATTCATAAAAAAAAGGCACATATTGAATTCATAATGAGGCTATATACCAGATCAAAATTGACGGGCAACAGCGTCTTAGTCAAATCGCAAATGGTATTGCTATCGCCAATCCGCTTGCAAAGCGTGGCAATTATAGTAAACGCTTCTTAGGGAGACAGGCCTTTTCGGCAGTGGAATTTGACTACCTATAGTTAAATAACGTAACGTATTAGTCAGTATCAGAATAAGCCACTTTCCTTACTTCTGGGTGTCGTTGGAGGCGACTAAGGAAAGGCCTTGAAATGCAATTCGCTACCACCGGATGGGATATTCATCTAAGACTAGGGAAAGATCCATTTGGACTATGTAGACCAAAGTAGAGACTGGTGACGAGCAGCAGCGTCTAAACTGCGAGGTGTCTGTAATTGCCAATCTGTTTGCCAAGCGTGGCGGTTACGCATTGTTCTTTACGGGAAAGTCCTATTATCCAGCAGTGGACAATTACAAATATACAGATATATGTATATAACGATCGTCAGGCTTGACGCTTTCTCTATAAATATGTCGTGTTATGGAGACCAGAAATAAAGCTGACGATGACTATGTTCTATGAAAGTGTTTTTTTGTCTTCTTCTTTACAGCCTCCCCTAAACTTTCCACATTGAACGGTCCCCAGCCACTTGCATCCATCGACTTCCCGCAATATTTTGCAAGTCGTCGTTCTTTTGTCTACACTACGTCGAATGACGGGGGCCCATTGTTTCGCGGCACAATGCCTTTATCTGATATATAGACAAACGTTCGAAGTTCGAATATGCTTAACAGGCGACGGCCGTAATGAGACGACGGCAGTAAAACGATCATAAAATCGGCTCGAATGTTTGTTTATGGTTTATTGCCTCATTATCATAGTTATGGACGCATTTGAGCTTTGGAACGCCTCCTGCCACTTGTTGATGCGCGAATACTGGCGGAATGTGAGTCAAATATTTGTTACGGTAGTTAAGGGCGTTATATAACCGGAAGTAGGTTTAACTTTAATATATGTAACTTTTATGGAGAGTCTTAAAGCTGCTATATTTACAGATCGTGTTTAACGATAATCGCACTTGACACCACTTCTTTTTTTTTTCACGCATTTCGCACTACTAGGAAGAGTTCTATACATATTAGTCCATTCTACCCACATTTCATCAGAGGTTATATTTTGGGACAACTTGACAAGTGAAGATCGGCCTTAGTGTCCATGCCAACAATACAATATTTACATAGATAATTAATTACATACACACCGCTAAGTCCTATCGAACCCACCTTTTTTTTACAGAAGGTAAGCCTGCCGTCTTTATGTTCAACGATATAAATCGTACGTAAGTTTTGAAAAAACTCCTTGGTACGACCCACCACCTAGAGGTAGAACTTGCGTCACTTTACTCAAATTCCGATCACCCAACCACTCGGCTATCGTGACTATTATTTTTATTACTCGAGTACAAGCATTTACACTCACTACACAAATGTTTTCACATAGCGGATTTTGAATGCGCTACCCTAAGTTTCGATAGCGACGTCATTACCAATTAGGCTATCGGATCGACGAACTTGAGACTTCATTACTGATAATAATTTTTGAGCTGTCCGTACGTACGCAGACACTCGTTGAAGTAAGCTGTAGAGAAGGAAGAGAAATAATTGCTATAATGTTAAGGATATCTTGAAATTTAAGACGAATTTAATTAACGGTAATGAACTGAAATCGAATCAGGAAACTTGATTACGGTCCTTATTACGAAGTTTCCTAGCGGTGTATTTTTCTAAACTTATAAATAAAGGCATAAGTACATGGAGACAACGTCACATACATTGCTCTAATCCAAAGGTAAATAAATCTTAAGATTTTTATTTATTTTATGAAATAAAAATAAATAAACATCTTCATGCAATTTCCAACAGGGGTAAACAGAGGTCTAGTCTACACAATTAAGTCCCTTCGACCCACCTTCCACCGAAGATATTTTCGGAACAACGTGACAGGCGGTGAGATTCGTACAAAAGATTTTGAAAACCCATTAGTACGAGCCTGCCACCTGGGGATCGAACTCGGGTCTCTTGACTCGAAATTCCGTTCACCCAACCACTCGCCTATCGCGACTCTATTTTATGAAATCAGAAATAAAGATAATACTACAAATACCCAGATACCAGATAATGCAAAAAAATGTTTTTCAATATTGTGGGTTCATAAAGAAAAGTTTTTCTACAGTATGCCAAGGATCAAATCCGGAACCTGAGAGATGGCGACACCATAAAACCGATGTACACCACTCGACCACAGGGGTAAAATGTTTAAGGTTATGTACGATTTGTAAAGTTGTTTCGGACACTAAGACGGCGATAATTAACCATGTTAAAGTCGCACCAAATAAGTTGTAATGAAATATAGATAGAAGGAAACTGTATAATTCTGATCACACCATTTCTGGAAATATGGTCGTGAGCTAGTTTCTTTTGCTTAAGCAACTTAATTAACTCGATGGAACAAATATTTGAAATTTCTGTACTTATATAGATGATGCTGTAAAGGTTTGATTCTCGGACGTGTCTGGCTATTTGTGGTATCTTCGCTGTTTCCGATTCCATAGCACGCGTACTTTCGCTACTTACTTTGGGACCGTAAGGGAGTCCCTAAGTAAATATTTATCTGTATACGTGTGTATTTGATGATCGTAATTGATCGACTTCATTTAAAATTGCACAAAACTTTAAAGTATTCTATGTAAGATTTATTCTCGTATTTTAACAAGTAACTCATACTCAAGTCTTCGGCCATTTATAGAAATACGCACATTTATAGGATGTCGTGCTATTATTTACTTTAAATAATAATAAAGTTCTACTCGTGGAAATAACATCAGCAACAACAGCTGACAGGAAGACACGTTTCTTCCCCCCGAGTGCGCCCACGCGTTGGGAGATGGGGGGAAACGTGTCACGCGACGGGCACGCGATCTGGGCCGCTGCAATTTGCCGTTCGGCGACTGTTGAACCCTGGACCCGGGTTGATAAACACGCCGACTATATACCGCGACGTGTTTGCTCCGACGTCACGTCGATGAAAACGACTGTTTGTGGGGACAGTTACGCATTCATGCTGTCCAAATTTTGGTGTAGATTTACAGCATTCTCATTTGACGTGTTTGCTGTAAATTAATTGCAAGACGTAAGTTTACAAACAGTTTGACGTCATTATCATAAAGTTATTTTGCTAAAACGGAACGGGGGCAGACACAAAAGTATAAAACGGAAACGTTTCTCTTTCACTATATAGAAGCCATTGGTTTTAATAGTTGCTGTGAGACTATTTTCAATTCAAGAGATGGCCTTTACATAGACACATAATGTCTAGGACAACAGATTTCATGTATAATCATCATAAAACATCGGTTTGACAGGTAGAAATCGCTTATAGCGATATGATTTGCTATTATATGTTCCGTAATTTTCAGTGTTATCAATTAGCCAAGACGTATGATTACCCGCATATATTCCTATATATATGTTTAGTCACGATAGCCGATTGGTTCGGCTCTCTTGACTCGCGGAATTCGAGTCAAGAGACCCGAGTTCGATCCACAGGCTGTACGATTTATATCCCACCTGTAACGTTGTCCCGAAAAAAGTCTTCGGTGGGAGGTAGGTCAATAGGACTTAATTGTCTAGACCTTTGCCTAACCCTGTATTGGAAATGGTGTGAAGATATTTTAGATTAATATATGCGGGACAAAAAGACTGAATTATCGAGACATCTAACAACCCCAGCATTGGGAAATGAATACATATAACTTATAGGTATAATAGAACAAAGACTGTTTTGTGCTGTTCCTAAAATACAACGAACAAAAGGAAACCTCCGCCATCAAGTAATTGATTAATTAATGAGAAAAGTTGCCGAGAATAATTTAACAAAACATTCTATTATGAAATGAAAATAATAGAATGAGCTGAGATTAGGTTTCTGTACTCTGAAATTTCTCTGATTCGAAATTATCCCATTTTATTTTACAGGTTTTTGGAGAACTTGAGCCTTAAATATCTGTATTGGTACATTATTTACGTTGGCTACTAACTGTTCTCACATATTTTATATTGCTGTATATGCTGTTTTTCTGTACAGCATGTTAATATGTATGTTACATATGCTGTAATAATATTAGCCGGACAGCCGGCATCACGATAGCCTAGTGGTTGGAATTCGAGTGGAGAGACCCGAGTTCGATCCCCAGGTGGCAGGCTCGTACCAATGAGTTTTGTCAAAAACCTATGTACGATTCATATCGTTGGCTTGGTCATAAAGACGGCCACGGACTCATCATATGTCACGTTTTTCCAAAAAAATTTTGTGGAAGGTGGGTCGAAGGGACAGAATTGTCTAGACTAGACCTCTGTCTACCTCTGCACTGGGAATGGCGTCAAGATATATTATATATTATTATTCATTTACCGTTTTGATTTTACGAGCTAAAGGTAATATTGTGTAGAATTAATTATAAGTATAATAATAAGTTAATGTACATAAATAATGTGTTTTGCTACACTAAGTGTACCTACCCAGCTTAAAACTCGGAACATAGCCATTTAAAAGTGACATAGCACTTTATAAAACTCTTTGTTAATTTAGTAATGGTCATTTCACCATCGGTCACCACTACCGTATTTAGGCTAGTTTCCCGTAGAAGTCATTTTCCCATGAGGAAAAAGAAGGCATATTATTACGTAATTACCACACGGCTTATTCAAAAAATCGTCATAACAGCCTACGAGAGTCACGTAACCCGAGTTCGATATATATATATATATATATATATATATATATATATATATATATATATATATATATATATATATATATATATATATATATATATATATATATCGCATGTACCAAGAAAGCATGAATCTCCTCTAAAAAATGTAAATTTTACGGCGTTTCTTCCGAGCTATATGCACGTCGTTACAAAACGTCCATAGATAAATATAATGTGTATAACATATCTCGGTGAATATAACATTTAATTTGCATTTCGAAGCGATACACAACGTCTTGATAGGCCGAGGTAGTCATATACTGACGTTAAATATTACACGGTGTACGTATGGAGCTGTTTTAATTGTATCATTAATAACCTCAATTAAACAACGATAACTGTTTTTGACGATAAAACTGAAACAAGCCACGGAAAAACGGCCTCTATCTGTGTAGATAAGAGATGTTAATTGTCCGACGGTGGCTGTTCGCTGTCCGATTTCAATCGGTCTGCTCGGAAGAGGTGAAAGGAACGCGCGTCGACACGGACAATTTCCCAAAATTTAATAAATATTACTCTTATGCAAGACTGTGTTGAGGAATACAATTTAAGATATATGGACGATGGCGAAGGATATAAAAAAAACTGTATAATCAAATTATATTTATATATCTTCACGTCATTCCCAATACAAGGGTAGAGAGAGCTCTAGACAATTAAATATTTTCGACCGATTCGACCGATCCGATTCGATTTTTAGGTGGTGAGCCTTTCGCCGTACCAATGGGTTTTTCAAAAACGTATGTACGAATTATGTCGTTGTCTTGGGCATAAAGATGGCGATGGGCTCACCTGTCACGTTGTCCCGAAAATATCTTCGGTGGAAGGTGGGTCGAAGAGACTAATTGTCTAGACTATACCTCTGTCTACCCCTGTATTGGGAATTGCGTGAAAATATTTATACATAAATACACAGATAGAACAACATCACATACATTACTCTAATTCCAAAGTAGCTAAAGCATTTGTGCTATCGATCTGTAGCACCAACCGTACCAGAAACATATATAGCCGAGACAGTGAAGGAAAAGTGGTTTTCTACAGTAACCCATGCGAGAATTGAACCCGGGATTTTGAGGAATTGACCTCAGAGCTGGCGACACCATGAAAACCATTATCTACGCCACTAGTTCACAGAAATCGACACAATTATTATCATTTGGAGTTATAGCCATTTATTCGTTGAATTATATTTTGTTGGACAGGACAAAATGCTTTGGCTGTCCGTAGATAGTTAAATAAATTTGTCAAGTCTTCAAGTCCTCATAAAAGACAGCAGTGAACTATTTACAAAAGGATTAAAAAAATTTAAACAATTAAAATTATTCCAGGTTCTATGAAAATCTCTGATGGTTGCGTTGCTATTGAACGTTTTTTTTGGTATATACTGTCTGTACCTAATGATAAAAAACAAACGAAAAGACAGCGTCTTTATTCTTTATTTAAATTTATAGGCATCTTATTTGATTATTATAGTCACGATAGCCGAGTGGTTGTGTGGTCGGAATTTCGAGTCAATAGACCCGAGTTCGATCCCCAGTTGGTAGGCACGTACCAATGAGTTTTTCAAAAACTTATGTACGAATATCGTTGGCTTGGACATAAGGACGGCGACGGCCTCACCACCTGTCACGTTGTCCCGAAAATATCTTCGGTGAAAGGTGGGTCGAAGGGACTTAATTGTCTAGACTCGACCTCTGTCTACCCCTGTATTGGGAATTGCATGAAGATTATTTAAATAAATTATGCATTAATCAATATTTTTTTTTTCAAACGATAAAATAAAATACTTGCCATTGCGTTCCTAAACACGTAAACAAAATACTGAATTACTACAAGCAACGAATCGAATGAAATGATTCCGTATAAAAAGTAGTCCTAGCTTGTGCTGTTTAATATTTATAATTAAATCATGAATATTAATTTGCATTGACGTCACACTACAACAGGTTTGCCGTAGCTTGTAGTAAACGAACATAAAAACGGATAATATTAAAATTAATATAATAATACTCGAGCGCATGGGATAAACCACTTGCAATTTGGAATAATCTCATGTCTGGTAGATGGGAAAACAGAGCACAAGTAACTCTACATCCAAAAAGTTTAATTTTTTGTAATGATTCTAAAATCGATTATTGCATTCCTCGCTTCAACAGTCAAACTACATTTTTTTGCATTTATTATGGTAAATACAACACCATTCGTACTCGTGTATAATAAAACGGTACTCGTGTATTAATTTCGTGTAACTTATCTCTGACTTAATTAGTTTAAGATACTAAAACGCAGTGACATACACCAATTTTATGAAAGATGAAAGGCGTAGTCGTAGGCGAAAGTCACGATACTGTAACTGTTGGATGGTCAGAATTTCGAGTCAAGAGACCCGAGTTCAATCCCCAGATGGCCCCTCGTACCAATGGGTTTTTTCAAAAACTTATGTACGAATTTATCGTTGGCTTGAACATTGAGATGGTGACGGGCTCACCACCTGTCAGGTTGTCTCTAAAATATCTTCGGTGGAAGGTGGGTCGAAGAAACTTAATTGTCTAAACTCGACCACTGTCTACCCCTTTATTGGGTATTTATATTCTTACGCCGTAGCCACACAGGTAAGTAGGCTGATATAGAATATAGGCTACTTATCACTCCTGATCAAGTACAGATGATCCGCAAAATCATGTAATTAAATAAGATTTCCAGCGCAGGACAATTATTTATCTTACTACCGATTAAATAGATTTTATTATTAGGCGCTTTGCTAAAGGGTGGATATAGAAGGGGTCGATTTTCTCTCCTCCTAATCCTCCTCGACTCCTTCTCCTCTCCTTTCTCTACTACCGTATGGAAGAAATCAACGATTCTTAACACTTCAGTGACAAATAATTAATGCCGATGTCTAATTAACGGAAATTTTCTAATTACCTATTTATTTGTTTGATAGGATCGAAATACTTAATTAATGGATAAAGCAATTAATTTATTTGGATTTTATGAAAAAATCTTAGCTAAATGAGAGGCTTAATATTGTTATTTATACATATTGATTTCAAAAATATTTCACTGGCGCGTAATAGATTCTTTAGACGAATAAATGAAAAGACGTTTTAGATTTAGATTAATGAATTTCAGGTCTTAGGAGTCATGAACATAATTATAAAATTGTACAACGATCATTTAGTAACACCATACCATATTTCTGTACTATTTCATAATAAGTTAATTTGGTGTTTTTTTTTTTGTTATCATTAAAACTAAACCACGACAAGTTTTTTTTGTCTTTGGTAAGCATATTCTAAATGTTTAATTGTTACATTAGCAGTGTTATAGCAAACGAGATCCATAATAGCACAGTGAAAAGACATCAAACAGAATGTTTGTGTGCAGTTTCGTTGGACGTGAATCAATTCATTTACAACAATTCCATGTAATAAATATGAAGATACAATTAAAAAAAAATAATAAATATCTTCACGCAATTCCCAATACAGGGGTAGACAAAAGTCTAGTCTAGACAATTAAGTCCCTTCGACCCACCTTCCACCGAAGATATTTTCGGGACAACGTGACAGGTGGTGAGCCCGTCGCCGCCTTTATGTCCAAGCCGACGATATAATTCGTACATAAGTTTTTGAAAAACCCGTTGGTACGAGCCTACCACCTGGGGATCGAACTCGGGTCTCTCGACTCGAAATTCCGACCACCCAATAACTCGGCTATCGTGACTTTTATCAAAGATACAATTAAATTTAATAAACATGTAATATATACACAACACAATCAATCAGCGTTTCAATGTAAGAGTTGTTTAGTGACTAAATTTGTTTAGGAGAATTACAAAGGTTTTTTATCCCGAAAAAAAAAACATTCACGATATACATGTCCCCTGCGAGCAAAGCTTCGGGAAAAACCTAGTATCTAGTAAGCAACAACAATTCAACGTGCGCTCTATATAAAACCAGTCGCCGTGGTAAGGCTCGGTGGCGTCGATTTTCTCTCCTCCTAATCCTCCTCGACTCCTTCTCCTCTCCTTTCTCTACTACCGTATGGAAGAAATCAACGATTCTTAACACTTCAGTGACAAATAATTAATGCCGATGTCTAATTAACGGAAATTTTCTAATTACCTATTTATTTGTTTGATAGGATCGAAATACTTAATTAATGGATAAAGCAATTAATTTATTTGGATTTTATGAAAAAATCTTAGCTAAATGAGAGGCTTAATATTGTTATTTATACATATTGATTTCAAAAATATTTCACTGGCGCGTAATAGATTCTTTAGACGAATAAATGAAAAGACGTTTTAGATTTAGATTAATGAATTTCAGGTCTTAGGAGTCATGAACATAATTATAAAATTGTACAACGATCATTTAGTAACACCATACCATATTTCTGTACTATTTCATAATAAGTTAATTTGGTGTTTTTTTTTTTGTTATCATTAAAACTAAACCACGACAAGTTTTTTTTTTTGTCTTTGGTAAGCATATTCTAAATGTTTAATTGTTACATTAGCAGTGTTATAGCAAACGAGATCCATAATAGCACAGTGAAAAGACATCAAACAGAATGTTTGTGTGCAGTTTCGTTGGACGTGAATCAATTCATTTACAACAATTCCATGTAATAAATATGAAGATACAATTAAAAAATAATAAATATCTTCACGCAATTCCCAATACAGGGGTAGACAAAAGTCTAGTCTAGACAATTAAGTCCCTTCGACCCACCTTCCACCGAAGATATTTTCGGGACAACGTGACAGGTGGTGAGCCTGTCGCCGCCTTTATGTCCAAGCCGACGATATAATTCGTACATAAGTTTTTGAAAAACCCGTTGGTACGAGCCTACCACCTGGGGATCGAACTCGGGTCTCTCGACTCGAAATTCCGACCACCCAATAACTCGGCTATCGTGACTTTTATCAAAGATACAATTAAATTTAATAAACATGTAATATATACACAACACAATCAATCAGCGTTTCAATGTAAGAGTTGTTTAGTGACTAAATTTGTTTAGGAGAATTACAAAGATTTTTTATCCCGAAAAAAAAAAAAAACATTCACGATATACATGTCCCCTGCGAGCAAAGCTTCGGGAAAAACCTAGTATCTAGTAAGCAACAACAATTCAACGTGCGCTCTATATAAAACCAGTCGCCGTGGTAAGGCTCGGTGGCGTCGATTTCCACTCGGCGGGTTTCTGCTCGATCTGCTTTTACCGGATCTCCACTTACGTGATACGGGTTTCAAATGTTAACCATACAAACTTGTACGTCTCTGTTCTCAAGCTTATCCGTAATTCAATTTATGAATACATTAATGATAGTAACCCTTGGGAATTAGTTGATCGCTCCCACGCTATTTCTAATAATATGTTTTGTAATTTCTGTGTAAAAAAGGATTCCTACGGAGTTTCCTTCGCCTGTTTTTTCTCCGTCATGGTATCCTCATTACGAAACGGTGGGAGATTGAAAGACGACAATCCATGTATATATGTCACTTATATTTATATTTTTGTTAATATCTCAATATTACAATATGCTGTATAGCCATAAAGTTTTTTTTGATTACAGAACGCACCTACTTTGTCCAAATATATCGTTTTTATAAAACTGGTAACCTTGAGATTTTTTCTAACAATTCAGCGTGGAAATGCAGCCAGCGTGCTATGGTGTGTTATAATTATTGTCGTTTTTAAGTTAATAAGTTTTGTATATTTACGACGTTAATTTTATATATGACATTTATTTTATTTCTGTAAATTAACTATTTAAAAAAATATATTTTCATAATGTAACATGAAATTCCTTTATCTTCTTTTTTATTTACAATTAGTTGCTCCTCGGTTTTTGTCGCCTTAAAGGTATAATTATAGGCCAGTTCTTAAATTGTTAGAAGAAAATAAAAGTAGCAGCCAGTAACTGTCCATTGCAACTGGAATTAATTCGAACAAGGGGACTTCCAACGCGCTGTTCCAGTGCTGATTGGCGGGCTTCAATCGTTCCCGAAATAATGTTTTTTTATTATAATATCTCAAACGGCCAGGTTTTTTCAACATGTTTCTCTTTATCGACTTCGTAGTTATTTTAGGACTTAAAATAAATACTAATTATTTCAATAGTTCCGACTCGAGGATCGAAGATGCGTCTCTCGCGTTCACACTACTACACTACTGCTACAGCTGCTACGGTGAAATGTTATTACTACAAGTATATTATGTCGGATGGGTGCTAACCTGCGCTCAATGCTCGCAGGTTCAGCGCAACAATCGCTTACGTCAGTCACCTGCAAGCGCACGAGCGACGCCAGCAATATTCCAAGTCGCTGTGGCCGAAATCGGTCGGGACACTATAATATACTTGATTACTAAATGTTTATAGTTAACTAATACACTCCCGTGGGATTAAATAATTTATAACTTATTCGACAGTTTAGTGTAGCACTAACAAGGAAACAAACACCTAAACTATAAAAAAAAAATTAAATAATTTCACACAATTCCCAATACAGGGGTAGACAGAGGTTACCGAAGACATGTTTTAGGACAGCGTGACAGGTGGTGAGCCCGTCTCCGTCTTTATGTGCAAGCCAACGATTATATAGTTGGCATGCATAAGTTTTTTGAATAAAACCCATTGGTACGAGCCTTGGGGATCGGAACTCGGGTCCCACAACTCGGGACTTCATTATTCTTCATAGATTAGTACTAGTCAAGAGCAGTGGATGCCCTTGAGACAATTTTATTGGAAGCTCTAATAAAAACATAACATAAAAACAGATTTAGATTTTTCAAACAGGTCATTTTCGATAATTATAATTTAAAAACTATGTATTCAATTATACCAACAGTCTTAAAATCATTACGAAACTGTTCGAAGAGGAAAAAAAAAAATTTGTTTACGGAAGACTGACACGGGCGACTGACCTTTGCGAAGTGATAAAGTTAATATGGATCACTGACCAATGGGCTGGGACGTCGGAGAGATTACAAGATGATTTACATACTTCGCAAGGTCCTAGGCGCTTGCAGGCGTGTGAACTGGCGCCTAAACTCTTTAAATACATACATACGTGTGTCTGTAAAAATAAATAGATAGAGACAACATTGCGTACATTGCTCGGATCCCAATGTAAGTAGCTAAAGCACTTGTATTATGGAAGCAGAAACAACGGAGGCACAACAGACAGCCAGACCTGAGAAAATGTAGAAAAAGTATTTTCTACATTGACTCATCCGGGACTCGAACCCGGGACCTCAGAAATGGCGACACCTTGAGAACCGGCGCTCCATAGTCCACGGAAGTTGCGAGGAGGTCCAAAATGAATTGCAGGGCGTATGCCTCTACGTAAGTAGGACTAGCTATAATCGCACGCTAGGCGACTGGATTGGCGATCGCAGTGCCTGATACATTACAACTTAGATGCTGCTGTCCACTCAAACCAATAAAAGGAGACATTACTCTTCAAACAAGTCATTAGTGAATTGCGCTGTATGAACCCATTTGTACAATACGTCGATATTAAATCAAACGTAACAAATTCAAACGAACGTAGCTCTTAAACGAAGGGACATATAGGTTTGGCCTTTCATATAACTATAGGGCTGCGACGTAACTATCGATGTTCTATATTTTTATGTTTATCGACTCGATGCGCCTTGTTTATCAGCGCGAGTGCAACGACCCCGATGACGTGCCTCCGCCACTTCTCATCGTCATGAGAATTCCCCGCAATTATACTGGTTTCTATGGTTCCGTAATGCCGAAACCTTACAAAGGCGAAGTGAATGAACGTCGGGATATAAAACTTGTATGTCTTCAGTGTTATTTGGTTTGCGTACTGCAATGGAAGCATTATGTACATTTATTTAATAGTAACGATAGCCGAGTGGTTGGGTGATAGAAATGCGAGTCAAGAGATTCAAGTTCGATTCCCAGATGGTAGGCTCCTACCAATGAGTTTTTTCAAAAATAATGTATATTTTCTTTGTTGGCATGAGTATAAAAACGGCGACAGATGCACCAAATAATGTTGTCCCAAATAATGTTATGTCTTGTTTATAAGTTGGTCGAAAGGACTTCATTGTTTGGACTTCTTTATACTGGGGGTACGGGGAATGACGTGAAGACATTTTATTATTTACTATTTTTTGATAGAATATTACAAAAGAAATGTAAAATCTAAAAATATAGTGATCAGCCTATTATTGTATACTGTTGAACAAAATACTTTTTTTAAAAGGGAACCCGTTCTTTTTAAAGAAGTATTGGCATGTATAGCTCGGCTCCTGCGACATCTACTGGAAGAAATTCGGGTCATTAATTGTCGAGGCCACGTGACGCTGAAGATTTGTTTTTTAAAGAATACTAGCAATGCCGAATAACAATACTAGTATTCCTGTTAACCACTCCAATTAAGCTGCAATGCTTGTGCCTGGAGTTGGTTTACGTCAATAGTCGAATGGCGGGGCCCGAACCATTAGTCTATTGCCGCTCAAGATTGGCCTTCTAATCTCTTTAATTATGTTGCACAGTGAATAGAAAAAAAAGAGCCATAATTAAAGCCAAAAAAAATATATTTTCCAATTAATTATACGATTCCCAACACTAAATAACAAATTGGGTTTATTTATAGAAAATGGTCAGTGGAATGAACCTCACGGGATGTTTTCCTACTTTCCTCGAAAATTGTTTACTTTGGAGATGATATAAAAAAAATCAATCTCGTAAATAAACAGTACAAAAACACTGTTATAAATAGACTGTAATCAACTGGTAAACACGAAAATATCTTCTCTCTGGCAATAAATGGCTAAACGACAGTGATAACGTTTAATTTCACAAGTAAAACTGTCCTTCTTCCACCTCTGAATTGTCTTCTGTGGGTTAATCAATAAAATAATTGTAATTATGTACATGAATCTTTTCTGTGTAATAACGGCGTAAGGATATAACACAAAATAAATAAATAAATATCTTCACGTAATTCCCAATACAGGTGTTGACAGTGGTCTAGTCTAGACAATTAAGTCCCTTTGACCCACCTTCCACCGAGGATATTTTCGGGACAAGGTGACAGGTGGTGAGCCCGTCGCCGTCTTTATGTCCAAGCTAACGATGTAAATCGTACATAAGTTTTTTAAAAACCCATTGGTAACGAGTCTGCCACCTGGCGAAAAAGGAAAAAAATTTAAAAATAAAATTGGCTACCGGCAGATAGCGTGATGACCATCTCGAAAAATATTAGACCAAAATTCATCATACTAATGACGGCAAGCAGTGCCAAAGAAGCGAATTGTCTAGTACTGCGATCGCCAATCCGCTTGCCAAGCGAAGTAGTTATGTCAAACCCTCTCGTATGGGAGATGCCTTTATTCCGTAGAGGATTTTATAGGCCGTTAAGATGATGATATGAATCTTATGTATGGTTACCTCAAGGGTCAAAAATAAACTTAATAAAAATCACAACATAATCGTTTTTCACATAATATTTGCCATGTGGTTACGAATTGTGAATGTACCAAATCAATATTTGGCGTGAGTATCGTAAGAGTCGACTAAGGGAAAATCTTTGAAATGTGGCCCAGCAAGGCTTTGGCACCCTCTTTCTTGCTGTAGTTTTAAAGTAAATGTGATTTTATGACATTATGGGGACTGACATATAGCAGGTTGTCCATCTCGAAAAACACCGAACCAAAACTCGGTAGACCGGTGACGGGCAGCAACGTCTAACGAGCAACGGCTGACGGGCAGCGAAGTACTGCGTTCGTCAAACCGCTTACCAAGCGTAGAGAGTGTAATGAATCCTCCTCTCAGGAGAGACCTTTCCTGCAGTGGACTTTAACAGACCGTTAGGTATATCTGTTTCTAAAGTTGTTAAAAAATTATATTTTGAATTAATATTTACATATTTATGAAATAAATAATAATAAAGAAATACAAATATAAATAAATAGGGACAACATCACATACATTGCTCCAAACCCAATGTAAGATGCTAAAGCACTTGAGGTATGGAATTCGGAAACTACGAAGGCACCACACACATCGACCCGAGAAAATGGAGGAAAAGTGGTTTTTCTACATTTACCAGACCGGGAATCGATCTCTGGACCTCGAGATGGCGACACTTTGAAAACCGGTGTTTACGCCATTAGTCCACGGAGGTCGTCGTCTAAAGTATTATAAATATAATTGTGTAGAAGGACAAATCCGATGCGTCATAATTTCATAAGTAAAAAAAAAGTTCAAAATACGTACTGAACCCTTTAAAGTTTGTTGTTCGTTGAACGCGGGTATCAATGCGGAACAGCTTTCGATGACGCAAACTGTTTCACTCCGTGAAACCAAATAAAAAGCCGTAATTGGTTACAACCGCAACATTTAAAATATTACAAAACACGTCGCTCTACCTAAAGCTGCCTCTGCCGGCAATTGTGATAAACAACCTTATAAAAAATATTAATGATTTATATTTTTATTAAATTATAAGTATATGCTTTTTTGGTTTTCTATTGATTTTTAAAGATTAATGCCGTGTATACTGCCAGACGGTAATAGCGCAACAATCTATAACCGACATCCCTTCCAGCAGATTTCATAAAAGGCAAATAAATGAAGATACAGAGACTTTTCGACGCGTCTTTCAACGAAGCCTATTTTGGACAACGTGACAGGTGGTGAGCCTATCGGCATCTTAATATACAAGCGAACGATATAAATGGCATATAAGCTTTGAAAAACTTCTTAGTACGCGCTTACCAGCCGGGAATCGAACTGGGGTCTTTTGACTTGGATTCTGATAACCCAAATAGTCGACAATCGTGACCACAACAGATGCAACTATGAGATCAGCTCGTTTAAAGTAATAAGGTTCCCTGAGCCTCGCGCATAACCAGAGAATCATCGATTTGCTAAAATCCTCGTAAGGAAATCGCTTTCCGGACATTTCGAGGTTTAGATGCTGGCAGAAAGCTCTTTGAAGACCTGATAGCCTAGGTAGTAGCCCGCAGCTTTGCCTGGAAACCATCTATTGCGCGAAATTGTTTTTCCACGATCGCTAGAATAATATGTGTAACAGCGTGACATACAGAGTTATATTAACATATAAAATATTATTATTGTATTTTGTTAATTTTCAGTTATTTTCGTCGAATAATATTTTTTTATTTGTTGGCCACCTATTGATATGAGACTAAAAAAACAATGTGACTTCATTTTGTTTACTGATTCGCATTCCGTCAGTAAAGGGTAATGAATTTCAACCAGCAATTTATTTAGAAATACACGGGCGTGATTAACTGATTGTTAAGTTTTTTATCTTCACGAAATTCCCACACTGAGGTCTACAAAACGACGTCCTAAATAATTATTATGAAACAATTAAAACATTAATAATAACCTACATAGATTGATACAACATCAAATAAATTGCTCTAATCCCACTTGCGCTTGCGTAATGGAATCGGAAACTACGAAAGACGCGTGATAATGTAGAAAATGGGTTTTTCCTGTCCGGGAATGGAACCCCAGGCTTAAGAGCTAGCGGCCGGTGTGTACGCCACTCGTCCACGGAGGTCATCAGTTTATTATGCCTTGTAGCCCGAATACATGGCATCTTTAAACGGTGGCGACACTGAGGAGCCGAGCCTACGAGTGTTTTGGACAGAATAAAAGTGGAAAATCTACAAGAAAAGGATAAGAAAGACGAGTATGTAGAGAAACTGATAGAAAGTTTTAAAGGCATAGAAGAGATATGTGTGATTGAAGATTTGTGGGAGACATTTAAGAAAGGAGTCGTGAATGTTGCTGTTGAGGTATGTGAGTAGCTAAACGGAGGAAAGGAAGAAAGAAGTATAATGTGGATGGATAAAGATGTACAAAAGGCTGTGCAAGAAAAGAAGAAAGGTGGTTGGATTGGTTAGCAACAAAAGCTAACTAAAACTTCAAAAGGCGACGAATGACGAGATAAAGGAAGGAGAAAGAAGTATAAAAGATTCAAATCAGCTGCGAAAGATGTTGTGACTAGAAAGAAAGAAGAACAAAAGGATGATTTTGATAGAGGTTTACTGAAGATTTCCAGTCAAACATCAAGTTTTTCTGGAAATCCGTCAATACAGCCAGAGCCTCTACTCGGAGCTGAATACAATCAGGAGTCAAGATGGGAGCATTATAAAAGGAGAAGAATATGTGTTAAAGAGATGGAAAGAGTCTTTTGACTTGGATTCTGATAACCCAAATAGTCGACAATCGTGACCACAACAGATGCAACTATGAGATCAGCTCGTTTAAAGTAATAAGGTTCCCTGAGCCTCGCGCATAACCAGAGAATCATCGATTACAAATCAAGGAAATCGCTTTCCGGACATTTCGAGGTTTAGATGGCAGAAAGCTCTTTTGAAGACCTGATAGCCTAGGTAGTAGCCCGCAGCTTTGCCTGAAACCATCTATTGCGCGAAATTGTTTTTCCACGATCGCTAGAATAATATGTGTAACAGCGTGACAGGTGGTGAGCCTATCGGCATCTTAATATACAAGCGAACGATATAAATGGCATATAAGTTTGAAAATTCTTAGTACGCGCTTACCAGCCGGGAATCGAACTGGGGTCTTTTGGACTTGGATTCTGATAACCCAAATAGTCGACAATCGTGACCACAACAGATGCAACTATGAGATCAGCTCGTTTAAAGTAATAAGGTTCCCTGAGCCTCGCGCATAACCAGAGAACTACTGATTTTGCTAAAACTCGTAAGGAAATCGCTTTCCGGACATTTCAGAGGTTAGATGCTGGCAGCAAAGCTCTTTTGAAGACCTGATAGCCTTAGGTAGTAGCCCGCAGCTTTGCCTGAAACCATCTATTGCGCGAAATTGTTTTTCCACGATCGCTAGAATAATATGTGTAACAGCGTGACATACAGAGCGCACATCATATTATTGGCTTTTTGTTAATTTTCAGTTATTTTCGTCGAATAATATTTTTTTTTATTTGTTGGCCACCTATTGATATGAGACTAAAACAATGTGACTTCATTTTTGTTTACTGATTCGCATTCCGTCAGTAAAGGGTAATGAATTTCAACCAGCAATTTATTTAGAAATACACGGGCGTGATTAACTGATTGTTAAGTTTTTTATCTTCACGAAATTCCCACACTGAGGTCTACAAAAACGACGTCCTAAATAATTATTATGAAACAATTAAACATTAATAATAACCTACATAGATTGATACAACATCAAATAAATTGCTCTAATCCCACTTGCGCTTGCGTAATGGAATCGGAAACTACGAAAGACGCGTGATAATGTAGAAAATGGGTTTTTCCTGTCCGGGAATGGAACCCCAGGCTTAAGAGCTAGCGGCCGGTGGTACGCCATTAGTCCACGGAGGTCGTCGTCTAAAGTATTATAAATATAATTGTGTAGAAGGACAAATCCGATGCGTCATAATTTCATAAGTAAAAAAAAAAGTTCAAAATACGTACTGAACCCTTTAAAGTTTGTTGTTCGTTGAACGCGGGTATCAATGCGGAACAGCTTTCGATGACGCAAACTGTTTCACTCCGTGAAACCAAATAAAAAGCCGTAATTGGTTACAACCGCAACATTTAAAATATTACAAAACTCGTCGCTCTACCTAAAGCTGCCTCTGCCGGCAATTGTGATAAACAACCTTATAAAAAATATTAATGATTTAGATTTTTATTAAATTATAAGTATATGCTTTTTTGGTTTTCTATTGATTTTAAAGATTAATGCCATGTATACTGCCAGACGGTAATAGCGCAACAATCTATAACCGACATCCTTCCAGCAGACTTCATAAAAGGCAAATAAATGAAGATACAGAGACTTTTCGACGCGTCTTTCAACGAAGCCTATTTTGGACAACGTGACAGGTGGTGAGCCTATCGGCATCTTAATATACAAGCGAACGATATAAATGGCATATAAGCTTTGAAAAACTTCTTAGTACGCGCTTACCAGCCGGGAATCGAACTGGGGTCCTTTGACTTGGATTCTGATAACCCAAATAGTCGACAATATGACCACAACATATGCAACTATGAGATCAGCTCGTTTAAAGTAATAAGGTTCCCTGAGCCTCGCGCATAACCAGAGAATCATCGATTTGCTAAAATCCCTCCGTAGGGAAATCGCTTTCCGGACATTTCGAGGTTTAGATGCTGGCAGAAAGCTCTTTTGAAGACCTGATAGCCTAGGTAGTAGCCCGCAGCTTTGCCTGGAAACCATCTATTGCGCGAAATTGTTTTTCCACGATCGCTAGAATAATATGTGTAACAGCGTGACATATAGAGTTATATTAACATATAAAATATTATTATTGTATTTTTGTTAATTTTCAGTTATTTTCGTCGAATAATATTTTTTTTTATTTGTTGGCCACCTATTGATATGAGACTAAAAAAACAATGTGACTTCATTTTGTTTACTGATTCGCATTCCGTCAGTAAAGGGTAATGAATTTCAACCAGCAATTTATTTAGAAATACACGGGCGTGATTAACTGATTGTTAAGTTTTTTATCTTCACGAAATTCCCACACTGAGGTCTACAAAAACGACGTCCTAAATAATTATTATGAAACAATTAAAACATTAATAATAACCTACATAGATTGATACAACATCAAATAAATTGCTCTAATCCCACTTGCGCTTGCGTTATGGAATCGGAAACTACGAAAGACGCGTGATAATGTAGAAAAAATGGGTTTTTCCCGTCCGGGAATCGAACCCCAGGCTTAAGAGCTAGCGGCCGGTGTGTACGCCACTCGTCCACGGAGGTCATCAGTTTATTATGCCTTGTAGTACTATTTATCTATCATTTATTGGATTATGCAATCGCCAAATGTTCATGACTAATTTTTCATTGAACGGAAACCGAATTTTTATATACCCTATACACAGAACAGATAATATAATAACTTCGAGTACCGTTAACGTAGTAACAAGAGTACGGGATAAGAGTCACAATAGCCGAGAGAGCCGAGTTCGATCTCCAGGTGGCAGGCTCGTACCAATGGGTTTTTCAAAAACTTATGTACGAACTATATCGTTGGCTTGGACATATAGACGGTGATGGGCTCACCACCTGTCATGTGGAAGGTGGGTCGAAAGGACTTTATTGTCTAGACTAGACCTCTGTCTACCCCTGTATTTGCAATCGAAGATATTTATTTATTTAATTGCATGAAGATATATATTTATTTACTCGAGTACCCATGCAAATCACGATTGCCGAGTTGTTGGATGGTCAGAATTACGAGTCAAGACACCCGAGTTCGATCCCCAGGTGGCAGGCTCGTACCAATGTGTTTTTCAAAAACTTATGTACGAACTATATCGTCGGCTTGGACATAAAGACGGTGATGGGCTCACCACCTGTCACGTTGTCCCAAAAATATCATCGGTTATTGGTGGGTCTAAGGGACTTAATTGTCTAGACTAGACCACTGTCTACCCCAGTATTGGGAATTGCGTGAAGATATTTATTTACTTATTTATTCGAGTATCCATGCGAGGGTTAATTAAGAGCTAATTATAAATTATTAATTTAATTTCCGAATAATGACCCCAAGATTATTTTTATAATTTACGACACACAGATTGCATAAAATACTACTTAATATAACGATTTAAGCAGAAAAAAAACAAGTCCGGACTAATTGTTAAGGCAGCTAATACCTATGCATATGAATTACATTACAAACAGCGAGCACAGGGACAAGCGTGAACGGAACCGGTTTTCTCTTGTAGTATAGTAGCATTAGCTTATATTAATAACTAACAACTCATTTTATTAGATTTAAATCGATTTGTTTTTGTTCTCGGTGGCGTTTAAATACCAGGAAAGGATTTAAAAAAATGCAATAAATAGAAATAGACGAAGTTGCTATCTATTGAAAGTAATCCTCAGTTACAATACTATGTAACTGGGGATGTAATACAATAGATGTAAGATGTCGCAAGTTTTCGTCCGCCATTCGACAATTGCCGTGAGTCCAGGCACCTGCATTGCAGCGTAGTTGGAGTGGTTAACATAATTACTGATAATGTAATTTCACATTGCCAGTATTTCATAAAAAATGTTATCTTTAAGTGTATCTGCAAGTGTATTTTGAAGTTTTTTACAGACAATCTTACTCTGTACGACTATTTGATGGCAGCACAGATAGCGTTTATACTCTTTATGGCAACAAACTTTTATATATTGACTCCGATTTATTTTTCACAAATATTCTTTTTATTTGCCATATTTATTAAAAAAGGTCTGCAAACATTTCTTTTCACATAATACAGATAACGAATGGTTCAATAAAAAAATCTTGAATTTATAAACGCTGGCTGGCTAATAGC
Source organism: Sericinus montela (assembly GCA_029286605.1). Classification (NCBI taxonomy): domain Eukaryota; kingdom Metazoa; phylum Arthropoda; class Insecta; order Lepidoptera; family Papilionidae; genus Sericinus; species Sericinus montela. The sequence goes on along the minus strand of JAGSMR010000012.1, from coordinate 20,173,967 downwards.
TTTCTTAGAAAAAAAAAGAAATATTTATACGCTCTAAAACACCATTTAGTTGCAAATAAAGCAACACTAATACTACAAAGAAGAAACCTACCGTCTTGCGTAAGTTTTAAAGTCAAAAGTCAAACATTAGCTGTTCCTATTTTATATTCATGAATTCAGAAAACCGGTGAAAACTAGCTGCCTGTGAATAATTATTTTTTCTCTCTCTTCCACTTAATAAATTCAACACGAACTTCATAAATTCATATTAGAAATTTATTTGTTTCTTCGTCACGAAAAATAGCACTATTAATTTTACATGTTTATTTCATAAGGTATAAAAGTGTTAATACCTCTACAAACAGCAAAGCAATTTCAAAATCGTTGATAGCGTGGAAGCTAATAGACATGAACGAAATTTATGTAAGATGTATAGCTTGTCATGACAACGACGACAGCCTCACCACCAGTCACGTTTTTCTCAAAAGGCTACGTTAAAATGTGGGGTTGAAAGACTAAGGTATTTAGCATCGTACTGAAGGTCGGCATGCCATTTTCATGCGGCGATGGTGCGTGGAACTGAGCTAAGAGTTTAAAAATCAACCTCTGGACTACCACAGTGTGTCTATTGACGAAGACATGTTTATATGTACAATAATTATATGTAGCTTCACTCTCCATCATGGATTTCTTTTACAAAACGAGTTCACCCAAAAAAGTGAAAACCTAAGCTTTCGGAATAGTTATCTTCACGCCATTCCCAATACAGGAGTAGATAGAGTACTAGACAATTAAGGGCTTTCCACCCACCTTCCACCGAAGATATTTTTTGGGACAACTTCATAGGTGGTGAGCCCGTCGTTATATTTATGTCCAAGCCAACAATATAAATAGTACACAAGTTTCTTTTTAAAACCCCTTCGTACGTGCTTTGGGGTTCGAAATCGGGTCTCTTGACAAGAATTCCGATCACCCAACCACTCGGCTAGCGTGACTTTACGGACGGAATAATTTACCACCATTTCTTGTTCCTACGCGAAAATGCTGTTTGTTAGCGTTGCTGTGTATAACATTGCCTCATTATAACTCATTTCCAAAGCAAAAATTGCACGTTTAATAGTAAATCAAGTTTTACTTGAATACTTTACGTACGTACCAACTACTCAGCACAAGTAATATCCTCAACGGCACATGATGACGCAAACACCTAATTATCTAGAGAGAAACTAGCGCGACTCGTTGATTTATCGACTTGAAACTCAATTCATAATGATCGATTAATTACCCATTCTTAGACGCAAGAGTAGAGATTAATTAAATGCGCTCAGGCTGCGTTATATGCGGGTAGGTGCGAGTCAGGGCGGAGGCTGCGCCATAAGCGCTAGCGGGTAAATGTGGGACAGGTTAGGAACGAGAGCGGGGCGGAAACGTAAAGGCGTAAGAGATGGAGCTTCGGACAAATCTCGTGAAAACATATCTGAGTGGTGAAGTGGTGAATATCTTCATACCAATCCCAATACAGGAGTAGACAGAGGTTAATTCTAGATAATTAAGTGCCTTCGACCCACCTTCCACCCAAGTCATTTTTCGGGACAACGTGACAGGTGGTGAGCCCGTCGCCGTCTTTATGTCCAAGCCAACGATATAATCGTACATAAGTTTTACCTATCCTATTTATATATCCGATTTTATATATATACAACCCACGCACGAGATGGGAGTGACGACTTGCAAAATGTTGCGGGAAGTCAAATGGGTGCCTATGGAGTGAGGTCCAAAGCGGACTCTTGATAGGGTGTAAAGAAAAAGAAGAAGAAGAGGATTTAAGACTAGCGTTATAAGCGATAGTGGCTGAGATTCAACAACGAGTCAATATAGCTTTACACGTATAAACGTACATAACGGCCGGTGAAGTTCATCGCAGAACCAGACCGGAGCTCTTCCGTGATGGAAGATTTGCCATTGTCATCGTGCTCGGCAAGCGGATTGGCGATCGCTGTACCCGACACTTCGCACTTTAGACGCAGCTGCCAGAGGCCGGGCTGCGGAATTCTGGTTGGTAGTATTTTTAGGTAAGCATTGTGATCTTCGTGGCGGGAAGACAGAGGGGTAGCAAATTCTGACGCTTATACCTCACGATATATACGAGAAAAGAACATATCGAGAATATACACTATCTATACATAAAAATGAAATTAGAATGTCTGTTTGTAATATTGAAATAACAGTTTTTTACTACATGTATATGATAGATACATCAAAATAATATTTTTTACCATTTTTTTCTGTCTGTCTGTCTGTTTGTTCCGGCTAATCTTCACTTTCACTGACAGATAGCTCATGTTATAAAGAATAATATAGGACTTTTATTTTAGAAACATAATTGTGGTTCCGCGTTACGTGATAAGCTGCGGACAATAATAAAAGAAAACATCTCTATATTAACACAGTTAAAGTAGCTTCAAAAGGTTAAATTACGATCATTAACATTTTACCAGTATAAGAATCGTGACACTTGGCGATCCATTCTCTCTGGCTACGTCAGGGCCTGTGCGTGATGACAAATAAAATAAATAAAATATAACATTTTCCCTTAGGAGGCACGCGAAAAGCAAACGGTTGAAGGCGGTTACAAAAAAGACTAATAAAATAATATTTAAAAAACAACAACGTAGAAATTATGCATTTTGTAACACATAATTCATGTGTGACCAAAAACGCTACTTAAATAATAAAAATAAATATATAGATATCTTCACGCAATTCCCAATACAGGGGTAGACAGAGGTCAAGTCTAGACAATTAAGTACCTTTGACCCACCTTCCACCGAAGATATTTTCGGGACAACGTGACAGGTGGTGAGCCCGTCGCCGTCTTTGTGTCCAAGCCAACGATGAAATACGTACATAAGTTTTTTGAAAAACTCATTGGTACTGCCACCTGGGGATCGAACTCGGGTCTCTCGACTCGAAATGCCGACCACCCAACAACTCGGCTATCGTGACTTATTCTTAAAAACGCTACTTAGAGAATTCAACTTCAACACGTTACTTAGCAGCCTGGGGCAGATAAACGAATGAAGTGCAGGACGACCCACGAACCCACACAAGACGGACGTGCAGGACGCACAATGTTGCCGGCGTCGATGGATGGTGGCTCAGACTTTTCTTTGTAACAAACTTTGTGGTAAGCATATGCTCAGCAGTGTACTTTTGACAGATAGTAAAGAAGTAACTAAGGTAAGTAAGTTAGGTGTTCAGTCACAACGCCATGCACGCCATGTTTCTGTTTATATGTATATATAGCATCCCGACCGATTTCGGGCACAGCGACTTGGACTATTGCGAGCGTCGTTCGTGTGCTCGCAGGTGACTGACGTTATATCAAAGATCACAATAAAATAAACAGCGGTCAAATCGACAGACCAAAATAACCAGTTAGCAGTTCACAGTAAGATCACACACGTTTTTAACCGCTCTTGTGTTAATTGTACTGTACAGAAAAAATATTGTATTATATAGTTTCTGGGTAAGGGACGCTTATTTTGGCGCCAATGGCTTATATAAGCAATAGCTTGCACATTAAGAAGAAAAGATTTCGTTTATTTTTACAGCATTACAGCATACATTTTTTGGTCGTATTATTTTCTCACCTTCTTATGTAGATTTGGAATGTAAAATACTACCAAAATACAAGAAAAGGTGTCCGAAATGTCAGAGTATTTTTCATAAAAAAATATATAAATCGTTTAAAGTGATAACATATAATTCTTTTATTTTCTCAAGAAATATACTATGTTAAAGCGTTTAATAAACCGTTCCGTATTTGATTAATTACGATTTCGGAAGTAAGCAGATCAAGCAGACGACAAAATCGATGAGGACATCACTAATGTGACATCACCCTAAGAGTCGTTCTCTTACTGGATTGTCCCAAGGAACTGATTGCCTACATTCCTGTACTGTAAATTATACCTTCGCTTCATAAAATTGAAGTTTAAATTATTTTGGGGGTTTCCCATTACTTTATTACTTTTCATCTGGGGGTTTCCCAGATTACAACCGAAAGGTGACAACCTTCCAAAGTACAGTGAGTATTTCGCAAGGCTACTGAAAGCTTACGAAAATTAAATATAATACATTAAAACACGTATTACTACGTAACAAGGTTTCTTTGGGCAATGTAAAATATTACCAAAATTTAATAATATTTATAATTATACATGAAATACAAAAATAGCTTCTCCGTAGAATATCTTGTTTGATCTAAATTTAAATTGATTGTATATCAATATCTGACTATAATGAATAAAAACATATTAAATGATAAATAAAATTCATAAAAGTTGAACAGGGTTGTTACTTTACCATTAATTGAAGTGTGACTGGTGATCATTGATGCTTGGCCTTCTCTTACAGAAGAAAATTAAAATTACCTGAAAAAAAAAACAACACATTAATAAATTTAAATAAATTCATAATAAAACAGACACTGAATAATTTATAATAAAATAATTTTTTAATCGATCGTAACACACAAAGATTATTCCATTCAAATGCTCATGTCCCAAGGTGTCGACGACCACGATGATATCAAGAATACAATTTTTATGATTCAAATGGTCTGAATCTTTAAAAAACGTCATAATAAAAAGAAATAAAGGATAGCTATTTAGTTGTCATAACAATAAAATGAAAAATAAATATGTTAGCAAAAATATAAAACATGGGAATTAATAAATAATGGAAAGCTTAATGGAAAGAGGAGGATGGTATGTAACCATCATCTTTCCATTAAGCTTTCCTTGGTATTTAACCCATAAGAATTGCCTGCTAGTGAATTAAACACGGAACCAACAACAGAATGGAGGAGGTATATCATATACCTCCCACATTCTTTTGTTGGTTCCGTGTTTAATTTACCCAATACTACGAACTAGTAACCGGCTGGGCAAAGTCCTTGCTAAGTTGCTGCCATAGCGCTTACCGACCCATAGAGAGCGTAGTATTGGCGCGAGGACATCGCCATAACTCTATTCGACTGAACATATATGACTATTTGAAATTCGTAATTTAATATGTTAAAGGAGTTATACATACTTATGGCTTTCACAGACGCCTCTTTAGATTCTAAAAAAAATTTGGAAAACACTGGCCACATAGTAGGTGAAATATAAAATGTTAGCACGTTTATAGATCAGCTAACACATGACGGCATGTCAACACTTTTAAAAATAAAACAATTATTATAAAGATAACACGCACACACACATACGCACGACACCGTTTTCCTATTACCACCAAAATAGCTTACAAATACGAATAAATACTCGTAATTACAAGGTGATGCTCCGCGCGACCGAAAACCGACGCACTCGATGTGAAACAGAACTTAGAATACGTAATTTGAATATTAATGCTACTCTTCTACTATGTATAAAATATTCGGCTACCCAGCACAAAGTTAAGAACTAGTGGTGTACTAATGAACTCGATACATACGAAAGAATATAAAAAATTTTGTCGTTTTACTCTCTATAAAAATACCATAAAATACACCATTAAATCCTTTCGAACCACCAAAGACATTTTTTTGAGACAACGTGACAGGCGGAGAGCCCGTCGCCGTCTTCATATTCAAGCCAACGATATAAATCGTACATAAATTTTTAAAGAGCCCGTTGGTCCGAGCCCTGGCGATTGAGCTCGGGTCTCTTGACTCGAATTCCGATATCGTGACTATTTTAGTCTGTCGTAAAATTAAATTAAAGTAAATGTCGTATAAATCTTGTGAACAAATCAAATAAGCGAGATCATATTTTTAACCAACGCACAAATTATGGGTATGGGTATTTCTATATCGAGGAAGAGACCTTACTAGACCTTCAGCTTTATATCGTGTTTTTTGTCACTTTCCTGTGTTAATTGCCAATGGTGTTAGGGACCATATCATAATGAGTGCAATTATTGTTATAGATTGCCAGTTAATAAATATTAGTTGAAGTTAATTAAGGTTAAAGTAATCGTTATCTTGCGTTCGAATTTCAAAAATGTACTTTTTGGTTCAAAGCGCCATTCGTTCTTAGGGTTTTTATACATTATGCTAGAATACTAAATGGTTTTTTTTTTTAGTATTCTAATTTATTTATTTATTTATCTAATTTAATTATTTATTTATTTATCTTCACGCACAGTCCGTGCGGGGAAGCCAGAGAGAACGATCGCTAAGCGTCACAAACCTTACATACCTCCTTCATAAAATAGGCTTAGTCTATTAGAAAAATGAAAACAAATAACATGTCTTAAATGCTACATTTTTTAAGATATTCTTTTTCAACTCCTGTAGGAATTTCGGGATTAAAACTATGTACTAACTCCTCTTTTTTCCTTGTTATAGGAATTTACCAAGACTCGCTTACATAAAAGCAACAACCTGTCAAAATTTCAAGTCAATACATCGACTACTTTTCGAGTTTCGCGGCCACAAATACGAATGCTGAATGTTTTACATATAGTCACGAGAACAAAATTACATTACGCTGTAACTTTTTGTTAGTCTCTCCGGTAATATTTTGATAGTGAATAAGACACATCACTAGCAAACGACGATAGCACCACACACTACCACACAACACTAACACACTATGCCTTGTTCATTTCTCCAACCAAACGTTTCGAGGTCGGATATAAACAACAGGTTAGCTAGGTCTGGCGGCTAGATAAGCTCCCCTTCATACATTCTCTCTGGATTCAGGGTACTTTGACCTGGCCTTATGCCTATGAGAGTATAACGATACTTACATAAATAATCTGGCTATCTTTTTTGTTTTGCTAATCTCTGAAACGGCTGGACCGATTTTAACTGGACTGCTACTGTAATAACTCATACGACACCCGTGGTAGAAAGGGCGAAGGATACGCTTCACGCAATTCCCAATACAGGGTAGACAGAGGTCAAGTCTAGACAATTCCACCGAACTATACTACACTACACCTTCCACCGAAGATATTTTCGAGACAACGTGACAGGTGGTGAGCCTGTCACCGTCTTTATGTCCAAGCCAACAATATAATTCGTAAATAAGTTTTTGAAAAACCCATAGGTACGAGCCTGCCACCTGGGGATCGAACTCGGGCTTCGACTCGAAATGCCGACCACCCAACAACTCGGCTATCGTGACTTATTCTTAAAAACGCTACTTAAATAATAATAAAATTTATAATTATACATGAAATACAAAAATACCTTCTCCGTAGAATATCTTGTTTGATCTAAATTTAAATTGATTGTATATCAATATCTGACTATAATGAATAAAACATATTAAATGATAAATAAAATCATAAAAAGTTGAACAGGGTTGTTACGTTACCATTAATTGAAGTGTGACTGGTGACCATTGATGTAGCCTTCTCTTACAGAAGAAAATTAAAATTACCTGAAAAAAAAAACACATTAATAAATTTAAATAAATTCATAATAAAACAGACACTGAATAATTTATAATAAAATAATGTTTTAATCGATCGTAACACACAAAGATTATGCCAAAAGGATCACGAGCCCCTGACCGCAGATATTCAAATGGTCATGTCCCAAGGTGTCGACGACCACGAAGATATCAAGAATACAATTTTATGATTCAAATGGTCTGAATCTTTAAAAACGTCATAATAAAAAGAAATAAAAGAAAGCTATTTAGTTGTCATAACAATAAAATTAAAAATAAATATGTTAGCAAAAAATATAAAACATGGGAATTAATAATATCGGAAAGCTTAATGGAAAGTAGGAGGATGGTATGTAACCATCATCTTCCATTAAGCTTCGGTATTTAACCCATAAGAATTGCTCGTTATGAGCCTGAACACGGAACTAACAACAGAATGGAGGAGGTATATCATATACCTCCTCATTCTTTGTTGGTTCCGTGTTTAATTTACCCAATACTACGAACTAGTAACCGGCTGGGCAAAGTCCTTGCTAAGTTGCTGCCATAGCGCTTACCGACCCATAGAGAGCGTAGTATTGGCGCGAGGACATCGCCATAACTCTATTCGACTGAACATATATGACTATTTGAAATTCGTAATTTAATATGTTAAAGGAGTTATACATACTTATGGCTTTCACAGACGCCTCTTTAGATTCTAAAAAATTTGGAAAACACTGGCCACATAGTAGGTGAAATATAAAAAGTTGAACAGGGTTGTTACGTTACCATTAATTGAAGTGTGACTGGTGACCATTGATGCTTGGCCTTCTTACAGAAGAAAATTAAAATTACCTGAAAAAAAAAACACATTAATAAATTTAAATAAATTCATAATAAAACAGACACTGAATAATTTATAATAAAATAATGTTTTAATCGATCGTAACACACAAAGATTATGCCAAAAGGATCACGAGCCCCTGACCGCAGATATTCAAATGGTCATGTCCCAAGGTGTCGACGACCACGAAGATATCAAGAATACAATTTTTATGATTCAAATGGTCTGAATCTTTAAAAACGTCATAATAAAAAGAAATAAAAGAAAGCACATTCTAAATTTATTTCTAGGCATACGAGTATAAAAATAAGTCACAGTAGCGGAGAGGTTCGGTGATCATAATTTGAGTCAAAAAACCCGTGTTCGATCCCCAAGGAGTACCAATAGGTATTTTCAAAACTTACGTACGATTTATATCGTGTTAATATTAAATAATAAATATAAATATCTTCACGCAATTCCCAATACAGGGTAGACAGAGGTCAAGTCTAGACAATTAAGTCCCTTTGACCCACCTTCCACCGAAGATATTTTCGAGACAACGTGACAGGTGGTGAGCCTGTCACCGTCTTTATGTCCAAGCCAACAATATAATTCGTAAATAAGTTTTTGAAAACCCATAGGTACGAGCCTGCCACCTGGGGATCGAACTCGGGTCTCTCGACTCGAAATTCCGACCACCGAACAACTCGGCTATCGTGACTATGTTACGATAGCCGAGTGTTACTATTACTATACGTGTTAATATTAATCTTTATTTATCTTTGAGAAAGCTCCGGCAATCATCTTCCTGTATCGGCCTACGATCCCCGTGAGATCTCGAACCTAATCAACGAGATAAGCAATAATCTGGACGCCCTGTCCCCGCCCCTCCTACGTTATTAACACGTTACGTATTTATTATATCATTTCCGATATAATTACGTGAAGAAGTACGATAAGACACGATATTAAGCCCTTTCGACCCACCTTCCACCGAAGACATTTTTTGGGACAACGTGACAGGTAGTAAGCCTGTCGCCGGTTTTACGTCCAAGCCAACGATATAATAATTCGTACATAAATTTCTTCCAACATATACTATTTGATGACATCCGCGGACGAGTATTCACACGGGTTTTCATGGTATCGCTTACTCTGAGGTCCCGGGTTAAATTCCCGGTCGTGTCATTGTAGAGTCTTAGAAGTCTTGTTAGGGTAAACAGGGACCAGGACCAAACAGGAATAATTTGGCGATATGTTATGAAAATTATAAGAAAAAGTGAGTTGTGTCAACTGGAAATAACCATAACAGTTGTCGGATCCTCAACATTTTCAGTTACCGCAGAGCATGAACTAAATTCATATCAATTTTGTTAGCTTGGCGAAGTTAGTATAAATAATCAGTAAATATCACACATATACATCACCGCATGAGGTCAGAAGAAACACACACTCATACTCGTATGTACTTACATATAAATATATTTTATTCGTACAGATTTGAGATTAGTGTTGTAGACTCAGACTCTCACTCTTTTTTTAAAGAATACTAGCAATGCCAAATAACATTACTAGTATTGCTATTAACAATTCCAATTATGTAGGGTTACTTACGAAATATAGTAGTTTACGAAAATCAGCTCACCTCACCTCACCACCTGCACGTTGTCCCGAAAATACCTTCGGTGGAAAGTGGGTCTAAGGGACTAAATTGTCTAGACTAAACCTCTGTCTGCCCTGTAGTAGGGATTGCGTGAAGATATTTATTTATCATTTACTATTATAATATTACAATAATTTTAGAATTGAACATTAATCTAAACGTTTATACACATAAATTAAATTGAAGTGTTTGTTTGTAATTCCAAACAAATAGCTTTTCGCTAAATGCCTATGAGAGTATAACGATACTTACATAAATAATCTGGCTATCTTTTGTTTTGGCTAATCTCTGAAACGGCTGGACCGATTTTAACTGGACTGTCACTTGCAATAACTTCATACGACACCCGTGGTAGAAAGGGCGAAGGATACGCTTCACGCAATTCCCAATACAGGGTAGACAGAGGTCAAGTCTAGACAATTCCACCGAACTATACTACACTACACCTTCCACCGAAGATATTTTCGGGACAACGTGACAGGTGGTGAGCCCGTCGCCGTCTTTATGTCCAAGCCAACAATATAATTCGTAAATAAGTTTTTGAAAACTCATTGGTACTGCCACCTGGGGATCGAACTCGGGTCTCTCGACTCGAAATTCGACCATTGAACAACTCGGCTATCGTGACTATGTTACGATAGCCGAGTGTTACTATTACTATACGTGTTAATATTAATCTTTATTTATCTTTGAGAAAGCTCCGGCAATCATCTTCCTGTATCGGCCTACGATCCCCGTGAGATCTGGAACCTAATCAACGAGATAAGCAATAATCTGGACGCCCTGTCCCCGCCCCCTCCATATAAAACAACAGGTTAGGCTAGGTTCGGGCGGCTAGATAAGCGCACATTCGTAGAGCAAAGCTATTAAAAAGAATAGTCATTAAACTAGACGACTGCTTGCGGTATTTCCGTTTTCGGTAGGTTTTTGTGAAGTTTGAGCTACGATAAAATTTTAGTATAGCAATAAATTTATAAGAGTATCTTCAAATTCTGAAAATTGTTTCGATATTACAATTAATTTGGTATTTATATGATGTAGTTGAATAAGGAATAGTAACAAATTTCATCAATAATATATCAATACAACAACTTCTTTTAAATTGTGATAAAAAGTCTACTTAAATTTCACATACATAGCTTTAAGATATATAACATTCTGGGATAATAATGAAGATCTTACACGTGACATATTAATTTTATCTTTTTATTTATGAATAAAAGAAGCACATTCTAAATTTATTTCTAGGCATACGAGTATAAAAAATAAGTCACAGTAGCGGAGAGGTTCGGTGATCATAATTTGAGTCAAAAAACCCGTGTTCGATCCCCAAGGGGAGTACCAATAGGTATTTTCAAAAACTTACGTACGATTTATATCGTGTTTTTGTCACTTTCCTGTGTTAATTGCCAATGGTGTTAGGGACCATATCATAATGAGTGCAATTATTGTTATAGATTGCCAGTTAATAAATATTAGTTGAAGTTAATTAAGGTTAAAGTAATCGTTATCTTGCGTTCGAATTTCAAAAATGTACTTTTTGGTTCAAAGCGCCATTCGTTCTTAGGGTTTTTATACATTATGCTAGAATACTAAAATGGTTTATTTATTTATTTATCTTCACGCACAGTCCGTGCGGGGAAGCCAGAGAGAACGATCGCTAAGCGTCACAAACCTTACATACCTCCTTCATAAAATAGGCTTAGTCTATTAGAAAAATGAAAACAAATAACATGTCTTAAATGCTACATTTTTTAAGATATTCTTTTTCAACTCCTGTAGGAATTTCGGGATTAAAACTATGTACTAACTCCTCTTTTTTCCTTGTTATAGGAATTTACCAAGACTCGCTTACATAAAAGCAACAACCTGTCAAAATTTCAAGTCAATACATCGACTACTTTTCGAGTTTCGCGGCCACAAATACGAATGCTGAATGTTTTACATATAGTCACGAGAACAAAATTACATTACGCTGTAACTTTTTGTTAGTCTCTCCGGTAATATTTTGATAGTGAATAAGACACATCACTAGCAAACGACGATAGCACCACACACACTACCACACAACACTAACACACTATGCCTTGTTCATTTCTCCAACCAAACGTTTCGAGGTCGGATATAAAACAACAGGTTAGGCTAGGTTCGGGCGGCTAGATAAGCGCACATTCGTAGAGCAAAGCTATTAAAAAAAAGAATAGTCATTAAACTAGACGACTGCTTGCGGTATTTCCGTTTTCGGTAGGTTTTTGTGAAGTTTGAGCTACGATAAAATTTTAGTATAGCAATAAATTTATAAGAGTATCTTCAAATTCTGAAAATTGTTTCGATATTACAATTAATTTGGTATTTATATGATGTAGTTGAATAAGGAATAGTAACAAATTTCATCAATAATATATCAATACAACAACTTCTTTTAAATTGTGATAAAAAGTCTACTTAAATTTCACATACATAGCTTTAAGATATATAACATTCTGGGATAATAATGAAGATCTTACACGTGACATATTAATTTTATCTTTTTATTTATGAATAAAAGAAGCACATTCTAAATTTATTTCTAGGCATACGAGTATAAAAAATAAGTCACAGTAGCGGAGAGGTTCGGTGATCATAATTTGAGTCAAAAAACCCGTGTTCGATCCCCAAGGGGAGTACCAATAGGTATTTTCAAAAACTTACGTACGATTTATATCGTGTTAATATTAAATAATAAATATAAATATCTTCACGCAATTCCCAATACAGGGTAGACAGAGGTCAAGTCTAGACAATTAAGTCCCTTTGACCCACCTTCCACCGAAGATATTTTCGGGACAACGTGACAGGTGGTGAGCCCGTCGCCGTCTTTATGTCCAAGCCAACAATATAATTCGTAAATAAGTTTTTGAAAACTCATTGGTACTGCCACCTGGGGATCGAACTCGGCCCCTGACTCGAATCTGATATCGTGACTATTTTAGTCTGTCGTAAAATTAAATTAAAGTAAATGTCGTATAAATCTTGTGAACAAATCAAATAAGCGAGATCATATTTTAACCAACGCACAAATTATGGGTATGGGTATTTCTGTATCGAGGAGAGACCTTACTAGACCTTCAGCTTTATATCGTGTTAATATTAAATAATAAATATAAATATCTTCACGCAATTCCCAATACAGGGTAGACAGAGGTCAAGTCTAGACAATTAAGTCCCTTTGACCCACCTTCCACCGAAGATATTTTCGGGACAACGTGACAGGTAGTAAGCCTGTCGCCGGTTTTACGTCCAAGCCAACGATAACATTCGTACATAAGTTTTTGAAAACTCATTGGTACTGCCACCTGGGGATCGAACTCGGGTCTCGACTCGAAATTCCGACCATCGAATAACTCGGCTATCGTGACTATGTTACGATAGCCGAGTGTTACTATTACTATACGTGTTAATATTAAATAATAAATATAAATATCTTCACGCAATTCCCAATACAGGGTAGACAGAGGTCAAGTCTAGACAATTAAGTCCCTTTGACCCACCTTCCACCGAAGATATTTTCGGGACAACGTGACAGGTGGTGAGCCCGTCGCCGTCTTTATGTCCAAGCCAACGATAACATTCGTACATAAGTTTTTGAAAAACTCATTGGTACTGCCACCTGGGGATCGAACTCGGGTCTCTCGACTCGAAATTCCGACCACCGAACAACTCGGCTATCGTGACTATGTTACGATAGCCGAATTACTATACGTGTTAATATTAAATAATAAATATAAATATCTTCACGCAATTCCCAATACAGGGTAGACAGAGGTCAAGTCTAGACAATTAAGTCCCTTTGACCCACCTTCCACCGAAGATATTTTCGGGACAACGTGACAGGTAGTAAGCCTGTCGCCGGTTTTACGTCCAAGCCAACGATAACATTCGTACATAAGTTTTTGAAAACTCATTGGTACTGCCACCTGGGGATCGAACTCGGGTCTCTCGACTCGAAATCTGACCGATCAACTCGGCTATCGTGACTATGTTACGATAGCCGAGTGTTACTATTACTATACGTGTTAATATTAAATAATAAATATAAATATCTTCACGCAATTCCCAATACAGGGTAGACAGAGGTCAAGTCTAGACAATTAAGTCCCTTTGACCCACCTTCCACCGAAGATATTTTCGGGACAACGTGACAGGTAGTAAGCCTGTCGCCGGTTTTACGTCCAAGCCAACGATAACATTCGTACATAAGTTTTTGAAAACTCATTGGTACTGCCACCTGGGGATCGAACTCGGGTCTCTCGACTCGAAATTCCGACCATCGAATAACTCGGCTATCGTGACTATGTTACGATAGCCGAGTGTTACTATTACTATACGTGTTAATATTAAATAATAAATATAAATATCTTCACGCAATTCCCAATACAGGGTAGACAGAGGTCAAGTCTAGACAATTAAGTCCCTTTGACCCACCTTCCACCGAAGATATTTTCGGGACAACGTGACAGGTGGTGAGCCCGTCGCCGTCTTTATGTCCAAGCCAACGATAACATTCGTACATAAGTTTTTGAAAACTCATTGGTACTGCCACCTGGGGATCGAACTCGGGTCTCTCTCGACCTGAATTCGACTATTTGATCAACTCGGCTATCGTGACTATGTTACGATAGCCGAGTGTTACTATTACTATACGTGTTAATATTAATCTTTATTTATCTTTGAGAAAGCTCCGGCAATCATCTTCCTGTATCGGCCTACGATCCCCGTGAGATCTCGAACCTAATCAACGAGATAAGCAATAATCTGGACGCCCTGTCCTCGCCCCCTCCTACGTTATTAACACGTTACGTATTTATTATATCATTTCCGATATAATTACGTGAAGAAGTACGATAAGACACGATATTAAGCCCTTTCGACCCACCTTCCACCGAAGATATTTTCGAGACAACGTGACAGGTGGTGAGCCTGTCACCGTCTTTATGTCCAAGCCAACGATATAATAATTCGTACATAAATTTCTTCCAACATATACTATTTGATGACATCCGCGGACGAGTATTCACACGGGTTTTCATGGTATCGCTTACTCTGAGGTCCCGGGTTAAATTCCCGGTCGTGTCATTGTAGAGTCTTAGAAGTCTTGTTAGGGTAAACAGGGACCAGGACCAAACAGGAATAATTTGGCGATATGTTATGAAAATTATAAGAAAAAGTGAGTTGTGTCAACTGGAAATAACCATAACAGTTGT
Organism: Sericinus montela; assembly: GCA_029286605.1. Taxonomy (NCBI): domain Eukaryota; kingdom Metazoa; phylum Arthropoda; class Insecta; order Lepidoptera; family Papilionidae; genus Sericinus; species Sericinus montela. The sequence goes on along the minus strand of JAGSMR010000012.1, from coordinate 20,158,823 downwards.
CGGATCCTCAACATTTTCAGTTACCGCAGAGCATGAACTAAATTCATATCAATTTTGTTAGCTTGGCGAAGTTAGTATAAATAATCAGTAAATATCACACATATACATCACCGCATGAGGTCAGAAGAAACACACACTCATACTCGTATGTACTTACATATAAATATATTTTATTCGTACAGATTTGAGATTAGTTTTGTAGACTCAGACTCTCACTCTTTTTTTAAAGAATACTAGCAATGCCAAATAACATTACTAGTATTGCTATTAACAATTCCAATTATGTAGGGTTAATTACGAAATATAGTAGTTTACGAAAATCAGCTCACCTCACCTCACCACCTGCACGTTGTCCCGAAAATACCTTCGGTGGAAAGTGGGTCTAAGGGACTAAATTGTCTAGACTAAACCTCTGTCTGCCCCTGTAGTAGGGATTGCGTGAAGATATTTATTTATTATTTACTATTATAATATTACAATAATTTTAGAATTGAACATTAATCTAAACATTTATACACATAAATTAAATTGAAGTGTTTGTTTGTAACTCCAAAACAAATGGCTTTTCGCTAAATGCCTATGAGAGTATAACGATACTTACATAAATAATCTGGCTATCTTTTTTGTTTTGGCTAATCTCTGAAACGGCTGGACCGATTTTAACTGGACTGTCACTTGCAATAACTTCATACGACACCCGTGGTAGAAAGGGCGAAGGATACGCTTCACGCAATTCCCAATACAGGGGTAGACTTCTCTTAGTCTAGACAATTCCACCGAACTATACTACACTACACCTTCCACCGAAGATATTTTCGAGACAACGTGACAGGTGGTGAGCCTGTCACCGTCTTTATGTCCAAGCCAACAATATAATTCGTAAATAAGTTTTTGAAAAACCCATAGGTACGAGCCTGCCACCTGGGGATCGAACTCGGCTATTGTGATTTCTAACGTAGGATATGCTTACGTCCACAAAACTTAACGTCAAAAGTTTCTCTGCACAAACATGCGGGACAAAATTTAGTCACGTCATAATGATTCATTGCAGTCGATTGGTGGACTGTTTTATTTCATTTGCGGTTAATTAATTCGATTTTCGCAAGCACTGATTGTTGAAGGCCAACAATATTTTATAAGGCCTTACAGTTTCTCAAGAATCCGTTGAATGTACCGGACGGGTTGTCCGGACATCCCGTAGATTTATGACGTCACACGGAATATGTGATGCACCGCATTAATTCGGAAAATAATTAACAATTGAAACTCCTAACATACAAATAAATAAATATATAGATAGGGACAACATATACATTGCTCCGATCCCAATGTAAGATGCTAAAGCACTTGAGGAATGGGAATCTGAAACAACGAAGGCACCACAAACACCCAGACAACAGACAGAGAAAATGTAGATGGTTTTTTTTACATTGACCCGTCCGAGAATCGAACCCGGGACCACGAGATGGCGATACCTTGAAAACCGGTGTTTACGCTAATCGTCCACGGATATCGTCAAACACATAACAGGATTGTTACATTGAATGTGAGAAGATTCAGGAAAACATTCCATTAATTGATTTGGTTAATTTGTTTGTAATACTCAGAAGTATTAATTGTATGAACATTAGAAGTAATGATTGTAAACAGTCTATTATGTTTTTGTAAATTAATATTTATCCAGTACTGTCAATTGCATTAATGTCAAAAAACTTTAAGCATCAATAGCCTAATGGTCTTCATTGCCGACTGCGAAACATTAAGTCGCCATTCCAGTGTAGTTGTGAACCAGAGAGTAATTTTGTCTATATTTAGCATTGCCCAGTAGGTTTTAAAAAAAGAATTAATGTCTCATCTGGGAAATTATATACAGCCAGTTTGCATTTTATAAAAAAAGTACAAAATAAAATGTAACGTAGACATACCGGCTTCTAAAAGTTCATTGCACGAAATACGCTTCTCCCGATAAATTTAGTCATTGAATATGGATTCTCCGTAATCTTCATAATTAGAAAGATTATTTTTCTTCTCTGTAATTGTCATCATTGGCAAGATTATGTTTCCCGTCATTTGTCGGTAGATTATTGTATTTTCAAGGCTGTGATCAGCTATAGAGTGTCGAAAGCGACTCCCAAACGGCTAAATAGAAAAAAATGGTTTTTCTACATTAAATCGGATTTGTGTTGCCTAGTTTTTTCCGATTCCATAACGTGATCTAGCTAAATACTCTGGGATCAGAGTAATTTAATAGATGTCGTACACGTTTATTTCACCAAAGACATTCTTACATCACGAGACAAGGTAGCGGCACGGGTCCACCGGTTCACTGAACGGAGCGCGCCGCTCGTGCCGCGCAGGATGCAGCTGCGCAGCACCGGTACGACATATTTGTAATAATTGTACCGCCATTTGCCGCCAGGCTCTTCTACGAATGTTTTTTAATCGACAGCAGGTCTTAGGCACGCATATTCACGCATATTTCGACGACCTCCGTGGACCAGCCGCATGCACACCGGTTTTCATGTTGTTAGCTCTGAGGTCTCAGGTTCCCCGTGAGATTAAGGTAGTAAACATTGTCCTACATTTTCTCCGGGTCTGGGTGTTTGTGGTACCTTCGTTGATTCTGATTCCATAATACAAGTACTCAAGCTGGTTACTTTGAGATCAGAGCAATGTTTGTGAGATTGTCCCTATCTATTTTTGTATCTATCTATTTATTTATTCCCAATAGTACGTAGTAGTGTTGGGTAGGCAGAGGTCTGAGTAATAACGTCCTTTCGACCCAACTTTCGCCAAAGTTTATTTATAGGACAACGTGACAGGTGGTGAGGAACATTAACCCTTACTTAATTTTACAATAACGATGGAAAAGGTTTAGTTTATGAAGTTTAAATTAATATCATCTTTCTTATTTAACCGAACCAGTTACTGTGACTTAGGAAGTAGTATCAGCGTTAACCGACCGCCATGTCAATGTAGACAAACGAGTTTTAGGTTTCTCTGAACTCAAGAAATCGATACAAGCAGTGTCGCAACTTATTAATAATGTATCTGGCCGGTAAGATTATGCTGTAGAGAACCGATTGAAAAAAGAAAAATTATAAGTTATACCCTCGTGCCGATTACCGCAGACATGCTGCCCCCCCCCCCCTCACCCATCAGTTAGAGTAATGGCTACGAGTGAATGGCAAGTAATTGAAGTTAGTGACACGGGACCGCCATTTGCAGCTATCTCCGTGATTATGATGTACTAGAAGTACGCGACATTAGCTGCAGTTTACAGATACTTTTGAATAAAATTTTACAAGGCTACAATTTTATTTACACGGATCAAGATATTTAAGAGAGGAAAAGGGTAAATTGAATGAGAAAAAGGGAAAACGAGTGCAGCGACAGCCAATTTTAATCAGTTCGATGTATAGGTTTTATCGTTAGTTATATACGATTGACTGACTCATCACTTGTCCCAATGTCCCGAATAAACTCCGTTGAATGAATCGTCTTGAATACTACCCCCCTCCCCTCTACCAAACTTTCCCTTCCCCTTTCGAAATTACTTTCTTAAAGGTTAGCTACGCACCTGCAGGTTTAATTACCATTGGTAGTCACTCGCAGCCAGGTGAAGCTACAGCTAGTTAAAACCCATTTTCATAAAAAAAGTATATTCAAAATATCATTCAAATCCGTCGAATTGTAACAGTATCACACGTACCATACAATCGTATAATAACAGTGTTAGACGACTCGATTTCGTCGCAAACCTAGTATAGCATAGCAAACACAATTTTATACTCGTTACTAGTTGTTAGCAGCGCCACAAACCAACATAACTATTATGCAGTGGCATTGTTCGATAACCGTGCAGATAAGATAATTCTCTATCAAACTTACAGAACGAGATCAGGCAGCAACGTATCAATTCGTACGACTGGAATACACAGCACTACACTACACACACACACAAGAAAGAAACATGTAACACACGCACACAAACTGGATTAGTGTGACCGATCGCTTCGAGTCCGGCCGCTTCGACGGCTACCTTAACACTGAATAAAACGCAATGGTGTAAACACTATTACATTCAATTAATTGCAAATAATTACGAGTAGACCGCGGCGACGACGGGCGACGCCATTGTCGCGTTTAAAGACGAGGCCACATTTACCAGTCGACACGGTACAAGCCTATGTTGCGTGCGATGAAATTAATTTTGTCGGCGCAGACGAGGACCAGGAGGGATAACATAACTAAATATTTATCTATTTGTGACATTTATTTCGATGCTTCTGTGTAATAAAGAAAATCACACTGCACATCTGACTTATTTTAAAAACACTAGGTTTAATACTATTTATTACATTGTAATTTGAATAGACGTAGGAAAATTGCGTTTAATTAACAAAAAATATCTACATTTAAAATCATAACAAACTTTTATAATATAACGTACAAAGAAACAAAAAATTAACAAGGTCTGTTTAAGGAAAAATATGTAAATAAAATGGAAAATGTTTTTGTGACAAATACAAATGTTTGTACTCGTGTCACGGATTATTAATTTTTTTTATTAAAAATTTTAATTTAGTCGAAATACGGACATGGCTGAACACTGATAAGAGTCAACGCTAAATGTAAAAAAAAAATAACTAGAGGTATAATTACTGCAATAGGTATAAAGAACGGCAGATTGTCATGTAAATTACACGCACGCCATAGGTTGCAATTAGGGCTGAACTTCTTAGGAACACATAACGTAGTTTATAAAAATTGTTCTTTTTAGCTAACTAGTATATTAATATCATATATAAGGTATCCAGTAAAAATACACTAACAGAAAAACATAGCTGGAGATAGAATTGTATAACATACGTTACATCATTACTACTGTGTGTTGACGGCGAAAGAATAAACCACCCTTGTGGGTGTGGTAAGAACAGACAGTGACCTTGAAATTGCAATTGGCTACTGACAGCGAGAGAACCATGTCAAAAAAAACCAGACTAAAATTCAGTACAGCGGTGACACTCTGCAGCGTCTAAGGTGCAAGTAAACTGGCCAATCCGCTTACCATGCACTGATTATGGTAAAACCTCACCTTCGGAAGAGGCCTACGCCCTAAAGTGAACTTTTGCAAGCCTTTATATATGTACTTATCATTATTACAATAGTACTTATTGTAATATTATATATAATAAAATTAATATCTTCACGCCATTCCCAATACAGGAGTAGAAAGAGTCTAGTCTAGACAATTAAGTCCCTTCGACCCACCTTCCACCGAAGATATTTCGGGACAACGAGACAGGTGGTGAGCGTCGTCTTTCAGTCCAAGCCAACGATATGAATCTATAATACATAGGTTTTGAAAAAAAACCATTGGTACGAGCCTGCCACCTGGGGATCGAACTCGGATCTCTCAACTCGAAATTCCGACAACCCTTCCACTCGGCTATTGTGACTACTTCCATATATAATAAATAAATACATACATACATAGATAGGACATCATCACATACACTGGCTCTGGTCCAAACGTAAGCAGGTTAAGCTATATAATACTTATATTATGGAATCGGAAACAACGAAAGTACCACAAACATCCAGACCCGAGAAAATGTAGAAAGTGTTTTCCACTTTGATGAAAACCGGTGTGTTTGCTATTCTTCCACGGAGATCGTCAGTATATTGTATATATTGATATAATTTATATACATTCTCTTTTACAATACTATAGTTAAGTAAGACAGTCCCGGAACTTAATCTTTTCTCAATTATATCGTAAAACATAATTATAACGAAATCATAAAAATAAAACCGTATTTCTTTAAAAGGCGCCATAACATTGAAGTGTTTGGAAAACCCAAGCGTGTGCGAACTAAAAAGCTCATGTCGTTTAGTTTAAATTGAAGTAATTATTACTATAGTTAGTAATTCAGACTGGTTGTGTAAATTAATTAGTGTAAGATATAATTAATTAGTGTTAGATATAAAGAGGATACCTACGGAGTTTCTTTCGCCTGTTTCTTCTCCGTTAGAGGAATTACGAAACGGAGGTACATTAAAAATGACGATCGATAAACGAATGTATGTTCTTATGTCGATGAATAAATGATTTGATTTGAATGCTTCTGTGGGTGTAAGGTACTTAGGTGTAGGTGTGAGGGTGGTTGAAAACGTTTTAACGAATTTCCCAATGTGAAGTGCTTTCGTATTGGCAGCGATAAGCGATAGGCTCACCACCTGTCACGTCTAGCAGCACTTCATTGTCTAGATCTATGCCTATTCCAGTATGGGAAATTGCGTGAATATAAAAATTTGTGTATAAAAAAACCTACATCTAAGACAAACTCTCCGACGGAAGAGGTCTATGTCCAACAGTGGCCTATTATAGACCATTATGTATGAATTAAGACATTTTTTTTTAATTTATTCACTTATTTAGTACGTTCATACTTGAGCACCTATTTAACTTAGAATACAAACAAAGGTGACGTGCGAATATGGGCTTGAACTACTGTACCATATTCATTAAGTTTTGGATGCAAGGTTAATCTCATTCCTTGTTTTCTCATAATTACCTATTATGAAGTTCTATTTCGGTGTGAGGTTTTTAAGGAATTTAGTAATTTAGGAGGAATTTAGGAGTTTAGAGGACTAGTATACCTTGACGTGCGTACAGGAAGACAAGGATGAAGGTGATAGATGCGAAACAATTATGAACGGCAATCTGTTCTCTCTGGTTATGTAGTTAATAATAATAAACCCATGAATAGGTAGCAGCTGAGCCGTAATATTTAATTAATTCCATAATCCCATTGCACATGGGTTTCCTTTGTATCGTTTTGTATTGACTTCTAATGTTTAATTTCTAAAATATGGAAATCACGTTTATCTTTCTTATTGTCACTAAATTGAAGACATGGGCGGTATACGAACCCGTGACCTTTGTCTACGCTCTTATCTCAGATTCGTGGTATAAACGCAACAGTTGAAATTCTAAATCTCTCTCTTCTCCTTACGTCTCCTTGTCTTGTTTGTTTTCAATTGTTAATGTAACAATTTCTTTTATTTTAATACCTCGATGAACATTTAAAATTGTAGCATTCACGTCTTGTGTGTCCCTACACTAGGACAGGTTCTCAAGAAGTTAATACTGGGCACGACTTTCCTGGCCATTCATTTCAATTACCTCGATATAACGCCATTTGCCGCCGGCACAGCGAGCGGCGTTAAGGACGCCGGGCCAAGGATATGTTCAGATCGTGTCTTTGATTGAGATATCTAAACAACATAACTTCATTTGTAGGCAATGCATTAAATTATATTGTAATAAATAAAAAAAAATATCTTCACACTAATCCCAATATTAGATAAACAATTATGTCCTTACCCGTCTTCCACCGAAGAAAGTTTTTGAGACAACGTGACACTAGGTGAGCCTGTCGCCGCCTTCATATCCAAGCCAACGATATAAATCGTACATAGCTTGTACGACCCAACCACACGGCTATTGTGATACATATACGATAGTCACTTTATCATACGATTTTTACCGTTACCTTTGATTTAGACTGAAGTCGGCGATAGTTTTTTTTCTTTTTTTCTTGATCACGATCACATTAAGCGTTGACTTCCCGTTAGTTATAACATATAAATCTCATATAACACATATTTAACGGCCTGATAATCTCTGCAGCCGGGCTACGGGCTCTCCGGTAACGGAGGGTTTGCCCTCATCGGCAATCTTGGGAAACGGATTGGCGATCGCAGTTCAAAATATCACACTTCTTCGACGTTGCTGCTCGGTCTTCTTATCGAAAATTTTATACTACCATATATTCGAAGCCAGTGGTGTTCTTAGTCGCTTCTTACGTCACCGACAGGAAGAAAGGCGGTGGTAAATTCATACACTGAATCACACGGTATTAGATATTACATACCATTCATACTATTATATCTGATACTACATTTCATTTATCTGTTATCTTGACCATAACCAAAGTAGCAAGTTTTCTCATACTTAGATTACATATCTGCAGTAAAATATATAATGCTAGATCCTAATCGCGATTGATGAGTGGTTGGGTGATCAGAATTCTAGTCAAGAGAACCGAGTTCGATCCCCCGGTGGTAGGATCGTACCAATGGCTTTTTTCAAAACTTATACACGATTATTATCGTTGGCTCGAACATAAAAACGGCGATAGGCTACCAGTCACTTTTTCCCAAAAAAAGTCTTCAGAGGGTGCCGGCGTGAAGACTAACAAATGTCTCGAAATGTGTCCACTGTATGGTGGAAAAAATGATTGTCCACAAAATGATTCGAAACAAAAATATGAACAGTTTGAGGACAATCATTCAAATTTGTTCCACCATAAAGTGGACACATTTCGAGGCAACTTTGAATGATCTTGGGACATTTAAAGTGTTACGTAAAGCGTATTAACTTCATGCGCAGTTAAGAAAAAACTTACTTATCATCCTCACGAAGATAAATGCAAAAAATATAGAAAGAGATGTACGAGTAGCTACTGAGTAAAAAATCATAATCTCCAATACAAAAACAAACAAATAGAAATGAATAAGAATAACAGTAAAAAAACTAGAGGTCACCATAGCCGAGTGGTTGGGTGATCGGAATTCGAGTCCAGAGATCCATATTCGATCCTCAGGTGGCCGGCCCGTACAAATGGGTTTATTCAAAACCTTTGCACGATTCATGTCGTTGGCTTAGACATAAAGACGAATTATCTAGACAAGATCTGTATCAACAGGTATCCAATACAGGGGGTATTGGGAAAGGCGTAAAGATATTTTTTTTTTTTTTTTTTTTTTTTATTTTATTTAGAAAACAACTGCGTTACAGAAAGTATTTTATATCAAGTATGGTTATAAATCCAAAAGTACGGCTAATAACAGGTTTCCCTTACATAAACCAAATATTTAAGACAGTGATAATATTGACAGAGTCGATCTTAAGTGATGAAAAAATACAAAAAATACAAAAAATACAAAAAAAGAAATCATTATATAAAACAAAAACAACGATAATCAACTTGATATGATATCTACACATTATTTATATAAAATATACAAGTAGTAGTTTCAAAATAAATTTTAATAACATTTTAAATTTATTATGTTACATTTGGCTAAAATTTACGTAAGTTTATTACGTTATGGTTTTAATTAACAACATACACTTATGTACACTTTTTGAGAATTTTTATTGCTTTATTCTTTACTGTGTTTTTACTTTGAGAAAACAGATCAATATCTTTAAATGTATCATTGTAAGTCTGGGGCAGACGGGAGATAGGAGCGTTATGTGCATAATTTGTAAAAGCCAGAGGAGGCAATAATAATGGTGGAGGTCGCCTACGAGAGCGGCAGGACGGGACCCTATAAGCAATAGTTTGTACTAATTCAGCGCAATCCACATGACCTCGTACTATATCAAACAGAAAACTTAAGTCCATTAATTTACGCCTCTTTTCTAGCGATAATAAATTATATTGTTCACAACTTTCTTCATATGTACCCGAACTTGGTTTATGAAAACGATAGTTTAAGTTTTTGACAAATATTTTCTGAAGTCTTTCTAGACGATCTATATAAGTAGCATATTGCGGGGACCATATAGGACTAGCGTATTCGATTACACTACGAACATATGCGAAGTACAAAGTTTTTAATGTATTGACATTTGAAAATGGCTTGCATGTGCGAATTACAAATCCCAAATTTTTGAAGCCTTTATCTAATATTTTGTGTATATGATCTCTGAAAAGCATTTTGTCGTCAAAATATACGCCCAGATCTCTAACCAATGATGTTCTGCGAATTAGGTTACCGTTCAATTTATAAGGAAAGATTACAGGTCTGATTTTGCGAGTAAATGTGATACATTCACATTTGCTAACATTGACAGTTATGTTGTTTTTTTATAATACTTAGATAGATTATCCAAATCTGCTTGCAACTTATTACAGTCGCCTTCATCATTAATTTTGATATATATTTTTTTATCATCTGCGTACATTAAGCATCGGGCTGATGAGAAGCAATGTTCTATATCTGATACATAAACGTTATATAACAAAGGCCCTAAATGTGATCCTTGAGGTATACCTGTTGGAATACTGATGAAGTCAGATCTGTAACCTCCCAAAATGACTGCCTGGGAGCGATTGCTCAGATAAGATTTAATCCATCTGAGCAAATCGCCGTGTATTCCGAGACCTAGAAGCTTCCTAATAAGAATGGCGTGATCTACACGGTCAAACGCTTTTTCGAAGTCCGTGTAGATCACGTCAATCTGGCCGCCCCTCTCCATATTAGTCAAAATGTAATTCGAAAAGCATGCTAAATTAGTGAGTGTTGAACGACGCCTGAGGAATCCGTGTTGGCTGTCTGGTAAACCTTTAGTTATAACTGTGTATAAAGAATCGAAAACTAGTTTCTCAAAAGTTTTGGCAAGAGTGTTTAGTATTGAGATACCTCTGTAGTTTTTAATATTTGTTCTGGTCCCTTTTATGTATTGGCACTATGTGGGCTTGTTTCATATGTTTGGAAAGATTCCGCTCCTTAAAGACATATTAAAAATTAAACATATGGGATAGCTGAGTGTCTCGGCACAGTTTCGCCAAAATAGGGGTGGTACACCATCACAGCCAGCACCCTTATGTACATCTAAAAGCTTCAATTTATTTTTAACTGTAGAAGCGGAAATGACGATTTTAGCTAAGGTATCAATATTTATAGAGTTATCTTGTGTACTAATTGTTTCATTAGATGGGGTACCAAATACACTCTGAAAATACTCACTAAATGCTTTACATATATCTTCACCCATTGTAAACTTTTTGTTCTTGTATGTCAGAGTTTTAGGATAATTAGATCCTCCGCGCATAGATTTAATGTATGTCCAAATAGCTTTTGGGTTGTGCCCTATAGAATCTTCGGCTGTCTTTATAAAATTGGTAAAACATTCTTCTTGAACACATTGTTGCCTTTTGCGTAAAAGTGAAAACTGGTCATAATCTAATAAATTGCCAAATTTTTTCCATTTCTTATGTGCCTTAAACTTTTCCTTTATTATTTTTTTTAACGCCGTACTATACCAAACTGGATATTTACGACTACCTTGTGTCTTTTTATGATATGAAACATGTTGTTCTATCACTTGATTGACAGTTTCATAAAATAATTTAATAGCCTCCTCGGTTGTACATGAATTAAAAAGGGAGTTCCAATTTACTTCGAGGAATATTTTATTTATAATGCTGTAGTTACATTTTTAAAGTCTCTTTAAGTATTGACGCCTCCTCTAATGGTGTTATTGTGAGGTCTAATACGTTCAGTGTAAGTGCTGGATGTGCGCGGTCAAGGTGTACTAGTGGTGATGAACACTTAACGACGTTAAGAGGAAGATTTGATATAGCCAAATCCAATGTATTTCCAGCATAGTTCTTAATGGTATTATATTGTGTCAATCCATGAAAACTTAAATCCTCAGTGAATCTAATTGCAGCATTACGTACTTCCGAAGCACCTGCATTTACATGCTCTGGGCCAGTATCACACCAGGATATACATGGTAAATTAAAATCTCCCAATAACAAAACAAAACTATTCCGAAAATGATTCAATAATGATTTCATAACACGTGATACGCAATCTATATCGCATGGGATTCGGTCAATATCAGGAGGGATGTAAACTGCGCTGAGATATAGGTCAGATGTAGCAGCCAACACACGCGCCGGAATTGTCACTATAAGCATTTCGACTTGTTGGTGCAAATCGAAATCATTGCATTGCGAAGCACACAACTCACTGCGTATCAATATCATAACGCCACCCCTTCTTTTACCACTTATTGATCTCGATCCTTTCGAAAGACCTCATAACGCGAATCACAAAACTCTCTATCAAAATTCCAGAATGCAACCATGTTTCTGTTATAACGATAATATCATACTCGTAACTTAGTATTTGCTGTCGTAACTCTAAACATTTCGTTCTCAGTCCGCGTACGTTTTGATAATAAATAACTAAATCTTGATTTTCATTATAATAAATCATTTTTACTAAAGAAGATAGCCGTTAATGTTTGCATTAGACGTTTAAAATTATATTGAATATGAGTAAGAGACTGAGAATTTTTATATTATATGTGTGAGTTATAGAGAATATATTTAGGTCATACAGCGGTAATAATATAAGAATAAAACTTTGTATGATAAAATAATTAATATATATCTTTGAAGATGATTTGTGGCGGTAAGTTACCTTTCCACAAATACATAAAATAATAAGTTTATGGTTACATTTAGTTTGAAGGTATTTAAGAAAAAATTGTGAACGTGATCATTTGTGTTATCAAAAGTGCATTCATAGGCATGATACACTCAACGTAAAAGGGTGCGACATAGAATACGTCGGCGAGAATCTGGTCAACACTACGCACAATATGGTAATGATTTGGAAAACTACAGTCATCTCCAGAAAAGATTATTAGAATAAGCTTCCGAATACGAAAATGCAGTGAATCAATTTGATTGATGAATCGTAAATAATTTATCCTTTATAAAACCATATTTTAAAGTAAAATTAATAAATGTAACATATTGATACAAAATGAACAAAAAGCATATCTAATAAAAGAACGAACTTATTATATACATAGTATAGGATTGGTGGATAACAACATTTCGAGCACATTAAATGTACGTATAATTAATACGAACTGCGTTTTTGTACGTACCATAGACTGTGAAAGATAAATAAAAATGACAATATTATAAATGATAATATTATAGGCTGTTTTATGAGTGTGTTTAGTGTATTTAAAATAATAAATATTAATAATCGTGTATAATACACTAAGAGGAATTAAATAAAAATAAAACATCAACCTGGAATAAGCCTGAGTATGGTTTACTTCACTGGGAGGGTTTTTTCTTTAAGTCCTCTTCTTTGAATATTTGTATAGCTGGAGAGGTATCGTTTTGTCGTAGAAAGATTCTGCCGTTTTTGTCCAAGCATACCGGTATTCTTTATTTTTACCATTATTAGTATCCTGATACTAACAATATTTTTCAAAAATAAACTCTTTCAAAATTAAAAAAAGTAAACATTTTATCTCTTTTTTTCTTAAACTTGTTAATGTGATTAAATTTCTGACCGAAATATCAAATGATTTGTTTTGAGTTGTGTGAATAAGGAAGTTCACAGTTGCTCAGCGTTCTATGTAAAGAGTTGTACTCGATGTTTCTCTGCATGATAGAATTCGCAATAATGACATCTGCACAAATTTTATTCAACTTCCCGACCACTAAGGACTGTTTTTTAAGGCAAACTGAAGGGTAAACACATCAACGGTGGACTGGTTCAAGCTTGGTAGATTGTAAAGAAATAAATATAAAAGTTGTACCGATAACGTTTGTTCTTCGCTGCAACAATTTAGTTTTAGTTTTGTTAGTTTAATTTTAGTTAACAACTTATTTTAATTAACTTAGTTTAATTTAAGTAATTTTAATTTAGTGTAATTAGTTTAATTTTAAGTGAGACTAATTACTACTCCCCACTTTGATATTTTTTTTTATTTCTTTACACATTCCCGATAGACAGACAGATCATTAAGTCCCACTTTAAAACGTAGGTCCATTGGGCCCACATTTTATTGATGCCTATTTGGTACAAAATTACAGATATCAATCACACAAAGTAGCAAGCTTAGAAAAGCATTTCGGCATTAGCATTCATGGAGCTTCCAATTTGAATTCTGTTCTCTTATCCATTCGGACGTCGTGCAATTCGCACTACAACAAACGCGAATGTAATTCGGCTGCGTTATCTATCTATATATCTATCTGTCTGTCTAAATAAATAAATAAATAAATAAATAAATAAATAAATAAATATATATATATACATATATATATATATATATATATATATATATATATATATATATATATATATATATATATATATATATATATATATATATATATATATATATATATATATATATATATATATATATATATATATATATACATATATATATATATATATATATATATATATATATATATATATATATATATATATATATTATGTCTGCGATCGCGTGCTAATGTCCTGGTTATTTTTGACGCGTCACGACCTTGCGCCGGGACGCCCCGCCGCCAAGAAATATTACATACGCGCTGTCTTACGACTTCGCGAACGCGTAAGTAACAGATTTCATACGCGCCCCTGTCACCTGTCAGCGTTATTATGCAAAATAACGTGATTTGAATTGAGAATTGCGTACGAATCAGTAATAATAATTTTATTATTAAAAATTCATTATTTTTCATTTTTTTATTTTATTATTATTTATTATTTCGTGGACGAGTGGCGTACACTGGTTTTTAAGATGCCGCCATCACCGAGATTCCAAGTTCGCTTCCAGGACGGGCCATTGTAAAAAAATAACTTTTTCTAATTTTACAGTCACGATAGCCGAGTTATTAGGTGCTCGGAATTCCGAGTCGAGAGACCCGAGTTCGATCCCCAAGTGGCAGTACCAATGAGTTTTTAAAAAACTTATGTACGAATTTCATCGTTGGCTTAGACATAGAGACGGCGACGGGCTCACCACCTGTCACGTTGTCCCGAAAATATCTTCGGTGGAAGGTGGGTCAAAGAGACTTAATTGTCTAGACTTGACCTCTGTCCACCCCTGTATTGGGAATGGCGTGAAGATATTTTTTTTCTACATTTTCACGGGTTTCAGTGTTTGTGGCGCTTTCGTCGTTTCCGATTCCATAACACGCTTGCTTTAGCTGCTTACTTTGGGATGAGAGCAATGTATATGACGTTGTACGTATCTATGTATGTATTTGTTTATTATTTATTTCACTTCAATATGAAATCATGACACCATTACATACCATATGCCAACGTACAACTAAGACATTTCGAAAGTGCATAATGATCGATAGAAATATGAAAATCGCAATGCGTTGCACAACCAGATAATTTGAGTCAGCAAGTTGTTTTACTTGAAAACAACCGCAACGGCAAGCGGCGCAACGCATGCACATTACGATAATGGATACGTAACTTTACGCTGGTCGGCACTTGCCTGATGGTTGCGCGGTTATTGAACTCGGTTTGCCGGTGAAGACGGAGTCAGATCAGAAAAATAACTAAAGCATCGACTTTTCGTAAATAGTCATCCACAATTCGTTTAACGTAAATAACACATGACTATCGGCTTTTTGTAAATAGCGTTGTAATAACAATTGTTTGTAAATAAATCTTCACCATCACCGTTTTCGTCACCTTGTAACTCTACATCAACAGTTTTTAAACAATACCTTAACTTGTAACGTCAATTTCTCGTAAATTTTTCTTAATACACCGTTAATTTTTTGAAAATAGCTCAACAACGTCGGTCTTGAGTAAATATCTCTACTCCATCGATTTTTCGTAAATAGCTATACAATATTGGTCTTTAGAAAAAAATTCTACCCCATCAATTGTATGTAAATAGCTGTACAATATCGGTCTTTAGTAAATAACTCTACACCATCGGTTTTATTTATTTACCATCACGCACAGCCCCGGCACAGCCCGGGGTAGCCAGAGAGAACAGATCGCCAAGTGTCACGATCCTTACACGCCTCCGTCGCCTCTTTCGGATTCATCATTTTCTTCATACATCCACGTCTAGGTATCCGAGTACTCTTGACCCTCCTTTCTTCGAGGACTTTGTTTACATGGCCTTCGAAAATTATTCTCGGCCTACGTAGACCCCTTTTAATATTAACTTTCGCGCTATATATTTTCTTCACCATTTGGTCTTCGCTCATTCGCTCAACGTGCCCAAACCATCGAAGCACGCCCTTATTAATTTTAGTGCTAATATCATCTTTCAAACCGACCAAATTACGAATTTCTTCGTTTCGCTTTCGGTCGACCAAGGGTTTATGTAGGTATTGTATACATCGGTTTCATGTAGTTTTTAATTGGATGAATAAAAGAAATTTACCAGTAGTTGCCCAACACCCACGGGAAAGAAAGTAAGCTACTGTATAACAATATTCAGGTAAACTGTAAAAAGTTCAATGCAAGTCACTGATTACGACATATATGAAACACGTACATTACGAAGTTTACGACACAAGTTTATGATGTACCGACACGTGATGAATCTTGCCATAATCGTGTGCTCGTTAAGTGGGGACTATTTATCAACTTATCTTAGTATGTAAATAAATATTTATTTTATGTAATAACAATTACTTTGGCGTAAATAAGAATATAAAAATACTTACTGAGATAGAGACAATGCCACATATATTGCTCTGATCCCAAAGTACGCAACTAAAGCAGTAATCAGGAACAACGAAGGCATCACAAGCACCCAGACTCAACGAAATGAAGAAAAGTGCTTTTTCATCATTAAAAAAATATAAAATACAATGGCCTTTCACTTCAGTGATCACAGTACACTGGTATACTAATTGTGAATTTCGTACAAAATTACGATTTATGTTTACTGCCATAACCTACAAACAGCCCTGTTAAAGTCCACTGCAAGACATAGGCCTCTCCCACAGGGAGGGTTTGCCACAATCACCACGTTTGGCAAACGGATTGGCGATCGCAGTATCAGGCCACTCTGTACCCTGGGATGCTGCTACCAATCGTGATCTGATTATTTAGGTCCGATGTTTTTGGAGATGATTATCCCGCCATCTGTCGATTGCCATAATGATATTTAAAGCAGTTTCCCGTAGTCCCCTCTTGCGACACCCACGGGATGCGAATGGTAATATTTTTACGACGTTACCACACGATTTTTCTTTATTTTATACCACACGATACTTACTTTGGGATCAGTATGTGATTTTGTATATATTTATTAACATTACTGATATATTTAATTGTGCGATCGCCTCGCAAAAGAAGGAGTATCTGAAGTTGACTGTCAACATTCGCCAGTCAGAGAGGCTAACGAACAAGAATATATTTATTTATTAATACGAGTAATACAAGATGGAAGTGTACAACCCACGCAACGATTCATGTCGACATATAACTATTCAGGTGCTGTGTTAAGTGTTATAAAAGTTATCCGCGAGTGACTTGTGGTGTTACATTTTATAACATTAAAAATAGATTAGACCTAAAGTCAGACGCTTTAATAACCTTGCTCTCAATTCGAGCGTTGCTTTGCGCCGGATGGTGCTACAGAACTGACCGACATACGTATGATAAAATTGTAATTATGCAATTTTAGCTATTTTAAAATGTTGAACGAATATAATTATGTTAATTATAATTATAATCATACACACAGACATACAAAGTAAGTTAGCAATTGTGTTATGGAATCGTAACACACAATACCGACATAATGCAGAAAGTGTTTTTCTGGATTGACCTATCCGGGAATCGAACCCTGGACCTGCGCCTCAGAGCTGGCGACACCATGAAAACCGGCGTGCACGCCACTCGTCCACCGTTGTCAAAATAGTAACACTATCGAATACGTACTAAATGTACATTTAATCGAATCTAACATTAAAGTCCAGAGTACAATGCGAGACCTAGATACGTATTCCGGGTCGGTATCGGCCGTGTACATTAACGGCGTCACATCGCTTCATTATCGGCAATTAGCTGGTCCGGAGTGGCAATGCGTCACTAACGCATATTTAAATACACTTGTAAGGGCTGACGTGCTGTTGGGATTGTTCAATTGGTAGTCGTCAAATAATAAATATCTTCACGCATAGTCCCCGAAGGGGTAGTCAGAGAAATCAGATCGCTAAGTGTCATATCCTTGCGTGCCTCTATCGCGCTATATTTCAAATTTATAATACTCTGTATACACGCACTTCTAGACATCCGAGTACTCTTGGCCTTCCCCTATTCGAGCAATTTGATCACATGGTCTTCGAAAGTTAGTCTCGATCTAAATGGACCCTTCTTATTCGCAACTTTAAATGAATAATATCTTAACCTCTAATAATAATTATCTTCACTCATATTCCCAATAGAAGTCTTAACAATCAAATGGTTCCGACGAACTTTTCACCAAAGACTATTTGGGATAACGTGACAGGCGACGAGCCTATAACCGTCTTATTGTTAACTTAACGCTGTAAATGTTCTTTACTCACTCGATAATATTCGGAGCACAAAATTATTATACTAACAATTATGATACATACACGGCCTTTAAAACACCAGTCTGCAAGTCACAGGCCCTCTCTGATGAAAGGTTTTTCCACAATCACCACGCTTGGCAGACGCTACTATTCGACATTCGTCTGACAGAATTTTGATGTGGTATTTTTCGAAATGTTCATCCCGCTATCTGTCGGCAGTCCATTGCATTTTTTTTTGGGCTTGTCCCTCTTACTACATCCGCGGGAAGAAAGAAGATAAATTAATGTATGGAATAGATGGCGCCCGCCGAGTATGTATCGTTAAGATTCCTAAGCCTAATAGAGAAGGTTTTAGAATAGAAAGAAGTATTGTGAGAAGAAATTTTTAAGATTAGGTTGTCATCAACGAAGACAGTGGTCAAAGAAGCCGCTCTTTTGTGTCAAAACACAGTTTAAAGGAGACAGAATGTGAATATTCCTGTCTAAGGGAATTGGTTGCGCCTTGAGTTTTCGCGATGTTTGGAAATATGGTCATATTTTCGGGTGTCCAAATGTAAGCCGTATACAGATATTCTGCATGGTTTTCCTAGTTTGTATTCCGTACGAGTAGCCATAAGGCACGATAGCCGAGTTCGATGCCCAGGTGGCAGGCTCGTACCAATGCGTTTTTCAAAAACTTATGTACGAATTATATCGTTGTTCCCGAAAATATCTTCGGTGGAAGGTGGGTCAAAGAGACTTAATTGTCTAGACTTGACCTCTGTCTACCCCTGTATTGGGAATGGCGTGAAGATATTTTTTTTCTACATTTTCACGGGTTTCAGTGTTTGTGGCGCTTTCGTCGTTTCCGATTCCATAACACGCCTGCTTACTTTGGGATGAGAGCAATGTATATGACGTTGTACATAGATACGTATGTATTTGTTTATTATTTATTTCACTTCAATATGAAATCATGACACCATTACATACCATATGCCAACGTACAACTAAGACATTTCGAAAGTGCATAATGATCGATAGAAATATGAAAATCGCAATGCGTTGCACAACCAGATAATTTGAGTCAGCAAGTTGTTTTACTTGAAAACAACCGCAACGGCAAGCGGCGCAACGCATGCACATTACGATAACGGATACGTAACTTTACGCCGGTCGGCACTTGCCTGATGGTTGCGCGGTTATTGAACTCGGTTCGTCGCCACATACTGCTTGCCGGTGAAGACGGAGTCAGATCAGAAAAATAACTAAAGCATCGACTTTTCGTAAATAGTCATCCACCATTCGTTTAACGTAAATAACACATGACTATCGGCTTTTTGTAAATAGCGTTGTAATAACAATTGTTTGTAAATAAATCTTCACCATCACCGTTTTCGTCACCTTGTAACTCTACATCAACAGTTTTAAACAATACCTTAACTTGTAACGTCAATTTCTCGTAAATTTTTCTTAATACACCGTTAATTTTTGAAAATAGCTCAACAACGTCGGTCTTGAGTAAATATCTCTACCCATCGATTTTTCGTAAATAGCTATACAATATTGGTCTTTAGAAAAATTCTACCCCATCAATTGTACATACAATTGATGGGGTAGAATAGCTGTACAATGTCGGTCTTTAATAAATAAAACTATTCTATGGATTTTTCGTAAATAGCTATACAATATTGGTCTTTAGAAAAATTCTACCCCATCAATTGTACATACAATTGATGGGGTAGAATAGCTGTACAATGTCGGTCTTTAATAAATAAAACTATTCTATGGATTTTTCGTAAATAGCTATACAATATCGGTCTTTATTAAATAACTCTACACCATCGGTTTTATTTATTTACCATCACGCACAGCCCCGGCACAGCCTGGGTAGCCAGAGAGAACAGATCGCCAAGTGTCACGATCCTTACACGCCTCCGTCGCCTCTTTCGGATTCATCATTTTCTTCATACATCCACGTCTAGGTATCCGAGTACTCTTGACCCTCCTTTCTTCGAGGACTTTGTTTACATGGCCTTCGAAAATTATTCTCGGCCTACGTAGACCCTTTTAATATTAACTTTCGCGCTATATATTTTCTTCACCATTTGGTCTTCGCTCATTCGCTCAACGTTCCCAAACCATCGAAGCACGCCCTTATTAATTTTAGTGCTAATATCATCTTCAAACCGACCAAATTACGAATTTCTTCGTTTCGCTTTCGGTCGACCAAGGGTTTATGTAGGTATTGTATACATCGGTTTCATGTAGTTTTTAATTGGATGAATAAAAGAAATTTACCAGTAGTTGCCCAACACCCACGGGAAAGAAAGTAAGCTACTGTATAACAATATTCAGGTAAACTGTAAAAGTTCAATGCAAGTCACTGATTACGACATATATGAAACACGTACATTACGAAGTTTACGACACAAGTTTATGATGTACCGACACGTGATGAATCTTGCCATAATCGTGTGCTCGTTAAGTGGGGACTATTTATCAACTTATCTTAGTATGTAAATAAATATTTATTTTATGTAATAACAATTACTTTAGCGTAAATAAGAATATAAAAATACTTACTGAGATAGAGACAATGCCACATATATTGCTCTGATCCCAAAGTACGCAATTAAAGCAGTAATAAGGAACAACGAAGGCATCACAAGCACCCAGATTCAACAAAATGAAGAAAAGTGCTTTTCATCATTAAAAAAATATAAAATACAATGGCCTTTCACTTCAGTGATCACAGTACACTGGTATACTAATTGTGAATTTCGTACAAAATTACGATTTATGTTTACTGCCATAACCTACAAACAGCCCTGTTAAAGTCCACTGCAAGACATAGGCCTCTCCCACAGGGAGGGTTTGCCACAATCACCACGTTTGGCAAACGGATTGGCGATCGCAGTATCAGGCCACTCGTACCTCAGATGCTGCTACCAATCGTGATCTGATTATTTAGGTCCGATGTTTTTGGAGATGATTATCCCGCCATCTGTCGATTGCCATAATGATATTTAAAGCAGTTTCCCGTAGTCCCCTCTTGCGACACCCACGGGATGCGAATGGTAATATTTTTACGACGTTACCACACGATTTTTCTTTATTTTATACCACACGATACTTACTTTGGGATCAGTATGTGATTTTGTATATATTTATTAACATTACTGATATATTTAATTGTGCGATCGCCTCGCAAAAGAAGGAGCATTCGAAGCTGACTGTCAACATTCGCCAGTCAGAGAGGCTAACGAACAAGAATATATTTATTTATTAATACGAGTAATACAAGATGGAAGTGTACAACCCACGCAACGATTCATGTCGACATATAACTATTCAGGTGCTGTGTTAAGTGTTATAAAAGTTATCCGCGAGTGACTTGTGGTGTTACATTTTATAACATTAAAAATAGATTAGACCTAAAGTCAGACGCTTTGATAACCTTGCTCTCAATTCGAGCGTTGCTTTGCGCCGGATGATGCTACAGAACTGACCGACATACGTATGATAAAATTGTAATTATGCAATTTTAGCTATTTTAGAATGTTGAACGAATATAATTATGTTAATTATAATTATAATCATACACACAGACATACAAAGTAAGTTAGCAATTGTGTTATGGAATCGTAACACACAATACCGACACAATGCAGAAAGTGTTTTTCTGGATTGACCTATCCGGGAATCGAACCCTGGACCTGCGCCTCAGAGCTGGCGACACCATGAAAACCGGCGTGCACGCCACTCGTCCACCGTTGTCAAAATAGTAACACTATCGAATACGTACTAAATGTACATTTAATCGAATCTAACATTAAAGTCCAGAGTACAATGCGAGACCTAGATACGTATTCCGGTCGGTATCGGCCGTGTACATTAACGGCGTCACATCGCTTCATTATCGGCAATTAGCTGGTCCGGAGTGGCAATGCGTCACTAACGCATATTTAAATACACTTGTAAGGGCTGACGTGCTGTTGGGATTGTTCAATTGGTAGTCGTCAAATAATAAATATCTTCACGCATAGTCCCCGAAGGGGTAGTCAGAGAAATCAGATCGCTAAGTGTCATATCCTTGCGTGCCTCTATCGCGCTATATTTCAAATTTATAATACTCTGTATACACGCACTTCTAGACATCCGAGTACTCTTGGCCTTCCCCTATTCGAGCAATTTGATCACATGGTCTTCGAAAGTTAGTCTCGATCTAAATGGACCCTTCTTATTCGCAACTTTAAATGAATAATATCTTAACCTCTAATAATAATTATCTTCACTCATATTCCCAATAGAAGTCTTAACAATCAAATGGTTCCGACGAACTTTTCACCAAAGACTATTTGGGATAACGTGACAGGCGACGAGCCTATAACCGTCTTATTGTTAACTTAACGCTGTAAATGTTTTGTTTTTCGCGACGCCTTGAGTTATTCGCGATGTTTGGAAATATGGTCATATTTTCGGGTGTCCAAATGTAAGCCGTATACAGATATTCTGCATGGTTTTCCTAGTTTGTATTCCGTACGAGTAGCCATAAGGCACGATAGCCGAGTTCGATGCCCAGGTGGCAGGCTCGTACCAATGCGTTTTTCAAAAACTTATGTACGAATTATATCGTTGTTCCCGAAAATATCTTCGGTGGAAGGTGGGCGAAAGGGACTTAATTGTCTAGACTAGATCCCTGTGTAGGGAATTGCGAATTTTTATTTTATTTATTTTGTTTATCTTAAAATTAGAGCTTACTGCCGCTTAAGTTCGGCTGTATTTTGATGAAACCTTTCGAGATTTTTATCCTGCCATTTGATTGTAGCCAATGAATTTCTATGATGCATATGCTCCGTGCAGGCAATTGTTGATATAATGCAGATGCGCTCGCTGCGAGCGAAGTCTCAATGGCATGAGTCGTGGCGTGAGGATATCGCCGATAATGTATCAGCTACATGATTAATTAATAGTATCGGCGTTTCTATACAAAGTGCGCTGTGCACCAAGTACATTCCGCGTGACGTCACACTACACATAAATCCATAAGTATCCGCATGATTACGCTTCGCTCGGTGGGGGATAGATAGCTCTGTAATAGCATTTCAATAAATAATGAATGATTATATCCGTAAATAAACGAGCTTTGTCAGAGATTACCACCTGACCAGATAAGGTTCTTTTTATATCTTCACGCGATTTCCTATACTGGAGTAGGCAGAAGTCTAGAGAATGAAGCAATTTTTGCTGTCGCATAGCGAGTACTAATTTTGTAAATCTAGCTTTTCAAAGTTTTCTTATTGCTTTAATTTTCTTTAGCATTATAAGAATATACAACCAGAAACCGAAGAGTGTGAAAGAATAGCAAACATTTTTTTTTGTTTATACTAACTTCTTTAAACCTTCCTTTTGGCTACGCCGTAGCCGGGTATAGAAAGAAAATTGGGTTTCTTTCACCACCTATAACCCTAGAATTGCTGAAAGGTAGGATTGCTTACTATAATTATCTCGTTGTCGGACTTGTCTCCGCCCCTGATGGCAGAATGACTATTAAAACATCGGATTTTTACGAAATTTCTCACAATAGTGTATTCAGATATCCAGAAAATTAAGTCCTTTCAATACAATTTTCATGGAGGCTTATTTTGGACAAGGCGACAGGTGGTGATCCTACCGCCATGGTGGCGCTAATATCGTGCTTGGGAAATCAAAAACAAAAAAATATCAATTGATCCGGGCGAGATTCGAACCCGCGATCTCTGCCGTACCGTACCGAAGCTGTTACCATCGTTAACCTCGAGACTGTTACCAATGGACATAGACACGCTGGAACTCTAAGCGTTATCACCTTTCACCAACTACGCTGGCTCTCAATACCTTATCAACTGGGGGAAGATGGGTGAGAGTGGAGTGAGAGAAGTGGGTAAAAGTGGAGGTAGCCATAAGACGCCTAAGCAAAGGAATCTAACACATTTAAAATGGATGATACTAACGAAAGATTCTAAACCTGTAAGTGAGTCACGATAGCCGAGTGGTTGGGTGGTCGGAATTTCGATTCTAGAGACCCGAGTTCGATCCCCAGATGACGGGCTCGTACCGATGGGTTTTTCAAAAACTTATGTACGAATTATATCGTTGGCTGAACATAAAGTCGGCGACGGGTTTACCACCGGCCACGTCGTCCCGAAAATATCTTCGGTGGAAGGTGCGTCGAAGGGATTTAATTGTCTCGACTAGACCTCTGTCTACCCCTGCATTGGGAATTGCGTGAAAATATTATATTTATTATATATACTATAAACCTCTTAGTAGTTCTTTCTATTCCTTTGGAAAACGTAGGTTAATGTAAGTTTTTTAATATAATGTATTCAAATTGTCGCCAGGTCCGAGATCCCGAGTTCGATTCTCTTACAAGTCAATGTTAATAACCACTCTTTCTATTTCGTCTGTGGTCTGGGTAAACCCAGACCAGAATCACAAATGATTCTTTCGTTGTTTCTGATTCCATAAAATAAGTACCACGGCTACTAACTTTAGGAAGTAATGTTGTGCCCATCTATCAATTTATATTTTAGTAAAAAAAAATTATGAAACAAAACTTGCTAGACCAGATTCATCAGACAACCCCGTCTTAGTACAGCGCGCTGTATAATTAAAGTAACGTTTATGTCTGCAATTCGTTAACGTAGTCCGCATAAATTATCATATGAATTTATGCAAAAACTTAGTTTTAAGAGTTTTTGCTCAAAACTATGAATATGATTAAAAACATCAACATAACTAACTCCTAGGCAAAATTTTCTAATGTTATGCAATAACGTTAAACAGGTCCGCAATGTTTTTGTAAATGCGCGTAAAACAAATGTAGAATTTTAAACACAGCGGGTGTAATGTAGAACGAAAGACTTTGAACCTGCTTACTCGTATGTGACAGGCGATGGCTTTCGTTCCGCGCAGTTACGGCGTAAGATAATACCGGCGCCTTTCTTCCTATGAGTGTCGTAGACTTACAAAACAGTCTTGAAATCACAATTGGCTAACGAGAAATAATGGGATAACCATCACGAAAAATACTGTACCTAAAATTCAAGGCAAAGGCCAAGATGAGTTTTCACGAAACTTTTAAAGATGGTAGACTCCTTCTCTTCTAAGATGTCAACTGAGCCAGTACCACTTTCTAATTTGTGCCACAAAATATGAGTGTAACAAATTTTACGTTTCGGTTGGTTACAGGAAACGAGCGTAAACATGAGCTACAGGATATCCTATTTTGTTTAATCTGCAAGCGTTATTGTCTACAATAAGCCGTTACCGACTGTTAGCTAAAATACCAACTGAAAGCAAAAAACAGGCCATTAAAAGTAAAGTAGCAGCCTGTAAATAATGCTCACAGCAGGGCAAATGCCTTCTCTCATTTCTCAGACGGGCAGGTCTCCTCACGATGCTTTTCTTCACCATCGAACTCATTCAATTCAACCCTTAATACAGTTTTTTAAACAATTTACGTGGTGCCGACCTTGTCAACATCACTAGCCTACGACTTTAGTACGAATGGCCAAGTAAGCCATTAATTTCTATTATTAATCGCATTCATCCAGCAATAATCAAATATGCATTACATTGGCCACGTTATTGCACGGTATCAGCGCATTACAATAATTTTACGTAATAATTTGTGTCGGCATGTGCAGACGGCACGCTCGCCAAGGTCCCCGATAACGCGAGATTAGATAAGGCCAAAGAACGGGGACCCGCTGATAGGGGCCGGCGCGAAAACGACCGTAACTAGGCGCTGGAAACTTCACAATCTAAATGCGCTTCGATAATTGAGATAATTGCGGAGACGCGGTGCAGTTTATGCGCGTGCCACTCTATCCGTCCACCGAGCAAATAAATATTAATTAAAAACTAGGTTTAATATAAAAATTAAACTTTAATCTGCAAATAAAAAATCTGAATGTTCCAGTCCGCGTCAACGTATAAAGAATATTTGGTATTACCCAAATTCGGTACATGAAAGAAGGAATGAATGAAATAAACTTTATTTAAAACCAAAATTTATTTAAGTAATTGCTAACCCACAGAAAGTTTTAAGACGAAGCATAAGAACTGTATAGAGTTATGAGCAGGTTGATTACATTGTATAAAACTTTTCTCCACGATGAACACCGTGACCAAATTGCAAATAGCAATTACATTTACAAAAAAGTCTGCTTTATTTTAAAACATACTAGAAAAACAGCACTAGCCTTCTGACACAGTCAACTAAAAGTAAGTGACAATAATCGTTATAATTTTGAAGCACGTTTACTTTACAGTCTATTTAACGTATACACACAATTAGCTAAATTGAGCTGACAAAAAAATCGAAGCAAAAAATAACATTTCGAGACTTTAAAACCTCATAACCTCCAAAACACCGTCTACTGTGAGGTGTCTACTCCACTCGGTTTATTTTGCTCTCGCATATAACTAATTTATGGCAGCAATGCAATTATCATTTAGTAGTTCTGTTTAAGAACCACTAAAAATACTAACAAAAACTTGTTAACTTAGTAGTCTCGTTGTAATCAATCATTCAAATCAGCAAATGAGAATATACATTCGTTTATCCATAGTCATTTTTTAATCTACCACCGTTTCGCAATAAGGTCTTTCTAACAGGAAACCGGCGAAAGAAATTCCGAAGGTATTCTCTTTTCTTCGTCATTTTTTAAGTAGATACGTAAATAAGATATATTTTTTTCCAGAAAAACCTTGGGAGTAATATTGACAGAAGAACAAGAAAGCTACGCAAAATGTTCAAAGGCATTTTTTAATGTTTCTTCACAATATTTACTAATATTGTTTGTGTTTAATTTACACTTACTGCAAATCATTACACATTGTTTTATATGCTCCGTCTACTCTGTGTTAATTGCACTTCTGCCGTGTGTGAATTGCATACACACACACTTTTTTGTATTTTATAATCACGCATTTCTCAATAACAATACATATACGCCATATAGCCAGGCCTTACAATTTAGTCCTTTCGGCCTTAATTGTAAGGCCTGGCTTACTTTAGGACACAACGAAACGTGATAAAATCCGTAAAGCGATTTTAAAATTATCATCGCACAAAACTAAAAGTGAATACCCTGATTCCCACTGACGAGGCGTGGCTTAACCGTGACGTTACTAGCCCTACACCATTACATGGAAATAGCTCGTGCAATCTCAGTTATCTCATACGCCACTGATAAACGTATAAGTGGATTTAAAAACCGACTGGCGCCGATTATGACTTCATGTAAATATTGAACAAGTCCGATCAGAAACCACTTGTTTTGAAATAACTCGATGCAGTCACACATGACCATATTGTGTATGTAGTAGGCTGTGTTGGACAGTTCAGTTCAATGTTTAAAGCGATTGAGAAATGCCTTAGCATTGTCGTATTTGGCAACGAAAAAGAAACACTAAGAACTGATTGAAGAAGCAATCTCATCCTGTTCGAGTCTCAGAAACTCCATGAAGATATAATTAAAGAAGAAAGAAAGAAAGGTACTTTCGAAATAATAAACATGCTTAAATTATGTAGCTTCACACAAAATTAACCACTACCATCTCTAATGGCACTTCCAGTACACGAGTTTATTATACAAATATGCCTACATACATAGATGGGGACAACATCACATGCATTGCTCTGATACCAATGTAAGTATCTTAAGCACTTCCAAGCATTCCATAACATGAATCGCAAATAACGAAAATGCTAAAAATACCCAGACCCAGGAAAATGTAAAAAAGTAGTTTTCTTCAGAGCTGGCGACATCTTAAAACCGGTGTGTACGCCACTCTTCTGCGAGGTATAATAGGTAAGAAGGTACACCCTTACATAACATACATACATACATACATAACGGCCTATTAATGTCCACTGCAGGACATAGGCCTCTCCCATAAGGAGGATTTCCCGTAATCAACACGCTTGGCAAGCGGATTGGCGATCGCAGTAGCAGACCACTCGCACCTCAGACGCTGCCGCGTATCTTCGGTCTGATTATTTTGGTCTGATATTTTAGAGATGGTTATCTCGCGATCTTTCGGTTGCCACAACGATATCAAAGCTGTTTCCCTTAGTCTTTCAAATATAAGCACTCATCGTTATTTTTGAAGTTGTTTATGCATTTTTTTATTTCGATAAATTATTGGATTTGATTATTGGACTTGATTAGGCTTCTGCCATTTGTGGTAGGCTAGGCGGAGCTGTAGGTAGTAAACCTAGTACTTTTATACACCCACTGAACTGTGAACTAGTAAAATCAATTGAAATATCGTGAAAATACGTTGAAAATTATTAGATCCTGCTGACTGGATGATGTAATTACTGAACTCAAAAATAAACTTTCAATCTCAGATAAAATTTCATTAAAATAAACATTGCTTGATGTAAACAGCGACTTCCATGGACGTGTAGATCTGGATCCGGATTCGAAGACCGAACGGATCAATGTAAAAAATTAATTTTTCTACATTTTCTCGGGTTTTGGTGTTTGTGGTACCTTCGTTGTTTCCGATTGCAAAAGAAACGTGCTTTAGCTACTTACATTAGGATCCGAGCAATGTATGGGCCGTTGTCCCTATTTATCTATGTAAACAATTATTTATTTATTAAAATATACATTGCTCGATATAGTAATGACTGTAGACACGATAACTTTAAAAACGAGACTGAAGCGGTGTACTGTCAAAATCATCGCTCCAACACGCATACAGCATGTGGTGTCTAATTAGATTAGCACACGTAGGGTACCTGCTGTTATTCGTCGTTTGAAGCTCTACGAAACCTAGCAATGTAAGGAGAACTTGAAACCAATGTGGTTGAGGGTGACATGGTTGAGGTAACAATGATTTACATACGTCATGCTTTTTTAACAGGTTTTATTTCTACCAAGTCTCTAACATTTTTTTATTATTAGTTCATAGAGCTAGTTCCCGGTCCATTGCAACGTGAGGTTTAAAATGTTAATTCGTTTCTCTAAATTACAGAAAGCAATACCGTGTAGAGTATCTCTTCATTAAACTACCGTGCGACGGTACCGAGGAGCTCCGATCGATTCATTTCGATCTAGTGTCAAGGACGCGTCCAACACGAGAAGGTATCTAAACACTGAGGCTTCAATAAGTTAAATTAATGTGGATATAAATAACGAAATGCAAAGAATATGAAGGTTAGGTTTTTTGTGAACGTTTTGTTTCGACATTCAAAGACTAAAACGCAAAAAAAGAAACACTAAAGATCCTTCACCTCGACGGGTTGCTCTCTGTAAAAACGTTTCATTTTTTTTATTAAAAATTAGCTACATTAAATGAGGAGTTTGAGGGAAATGCGATGTATGATGACATTGCACGAGGTTGTGGTTACCCATATCAAAAATTGCTAAGTGTGATCTCTTCATAATCATGATAACAGCCTATCAAAAGTCCACTGCTGAACATAGGCCCCTCCGAAATATTGTAATTCGAAATATTGTGACTCCCCGTAACATTGTGTAGGTCGTCGCTCCATCTTGTGGAGGTCGTCCTACACTGCGTTTGCATGTACGTGGTTGCAACTCGAGAAACCAATCAAGCTCCAATCTTGAATCTAATTAACTTGACACATGGCCACTTAGACACTAAAACGGCTTAGACACTAAAACGGCGACAGACTCACCACGTTGTGCGAGAATCAATCAATGATGATATGTACGAGAAATATTTATTTACTTATTTGTGTAGCCGAATAACTAAGGTTCCATTACCGGACAGTCACAACTAAAACCTCCTTATGAATTACGCCTTCTATTAGTAAAACCCGTATGAAAATTCCTTCCCGTGCTTTTGAGTGCGCTTTCAAACACAATCGCGGTGGGGGATTTTCTTTTACAGTATGCAGTGATTACAAAAATATTATAATACCATTGTATTACGATATCAACGACGTTCTCATTTCGTAGGTAGGTTAATTTTAGATTATTTTGTGTAATGAGTATGTTACGTACAACGTTAATTGGAAATAAAGCATCTGCTGCTCATACTGATGTGATAAACAAAAACGAGCCCTGACTCTTTATAATAAGGAATATATCACTCAGTCATAGTTGAGACAAGGCTACTATAAGTTATATGCCAGTATTGTTAATTCATCTCTCTTTATTACATCATAACTTACGCAGAACGGGTATTGTGTGGTAGTGGTGAAAGGCTAATACCACCCTCCCTCTTTCCGTGGGTGTCGTAAGAGGCGACTAAGGTAAGAAGCCTTGAAAATGAAAACACCTTCAAACCACTAGAAAGAAATCAACAAAAAGATAGTGTGTAAGGACAAAGCATATATATGCGTTGCCACCACCGAGATGTGATGTTTCTGCTTATTTGCCTTCTGCGATATTGGAGTGTCAGAGTGTGACGACGATTCTCCCAAGTTCATACCGCATGGTTCACGTATGTATATTTACAAAAACGTATGCATTTCGTTTTCACATATAAAAAAACCTACTGAATTATGCAAACATTTTTCCTTATTCTTTTATTTTATGTACTACTCGGAACAGTGTTGAAATTTGTATGAATGAATTTTCGGATTATGCGCTTCCGTACAGGAAACTTATTACGTTGACACAATTCGCATGACTAACATCTATTCATTTCAGTTTGCGTAAATATAAAATTTTAAAGAGTCATTACGGCTGAGTGATCCGAGCTTAATTTGGGTATTCCGATACCCAAATCTCCTGATTCGAGTTCCGACTCGAATCAGGAGATTGCGGCGATTACTACGAGAAAAGATCGAACCAATTGTGATTTTTTTTTTCAATTCAAGTAGGATGATTTCTTATCGCTGTTTTGGATGCTAAGGCGGTGACAGGCTCACAATTTGTTACGTAGTCCCATATAAGCTCTGGAAAAATATAAGTTTGCAAAGACTAAATTGTCTAGTAATCTAACCGCCCCAGCATTGGGAATTTGCTCGTGAGCGTGTAAATAAAATAAAAATAAATTCTTCACGCAATTCCCAACACAGGGGTAGACAGAGGTCTAGTCTAGACAATTAGGTCCTTTCGACCCATCTTCCGCCGAAGATATTTTCGGGCCAACGTGACAGGTGGTGAGCCCGTCGCCGTCTTCATGTCCAAGTTAACGATATAATTCGTATTTAAATTTTTGAAAAACCCATTGGTACAAGTCTGCCACCTGGGGTTCGAACTCGGGTCTCTTAACTCGAAATTTCAACCACCCAACCACTCGGCTATCGTGACTTATATTTTATAATAAAAAATAAAATTTCTATAATAATTAATTTCCGCAAAATCGAGTTTTTTTTAAGATTTATCATTTACGTCAGTTATTAGTCTCGCTATTAACTATCATCAATCTAAAACCTCCGACACCTCGCAAGCATTGCATCTATTCAAGACAGTTAAGTTATTTAAGAAAATACGAATTTAATTTTTTTGTTGCTGTTTACCATTTACGAAGCCTGGTTGTATGTTAGTTATGTCAACCGAATCTACCCGGTTGTTTAGCAATCAACCGAGCTATATACATAACGGTTCAAGAACCAGTTCCGAGCATTATAAGAGAGAGCCATTATCAACCTAATTTCATTAGGCTTCAGAACCACTCTCACAAACTCGCATCTCGATTGAGCCGCTCCGGTCGGGCGTCTAAGCGTGCATTAAGATGTTTCTAAATCGCATCAATTGACCGCATTTTTGGGTTTTTCCGGCGACGCAACGTGACCGTCCGGTTCGTTATATCTAACATAAGCTAGTATTTACGTGTATACTTGTATATATATACGTGTTTTGACATGTGTGCGATCTCTGCTCGGGGTCAGATTCATAAACCCGTCAAGCACGGCCCCAAGCCAGGGAATGGATTACAAAAATATCTGCACGCCATTCCCAATGCAGAGGGATAGACAGAGGTCTAGACATTAAGTCCATTGGACCCACCATCCACCGAAGTCATTTTTGGGATAACGTGACAGGTGGTGAGACCGTTGCCGTCTTTATGTCCAAGCCAACGATATTATCCATACATAAGTTTAAAAAAAACCATTGTTTTTTTTCAATAACTTATATATATGTTCGGCCTTGAGGATCGAACTCGAGTCTCTTAACTCGTATTCCAATCACCCAACCACTTGGCTATCGTGACTGGAATGGATAAGTTACAATTAAAATAAGTACAACCTTTCATACGCGTTCATTTACTTACCACTACTACATAAGCAAGCGGTTCATGTTGACACTATTCCGATCCTCATAACGGCCTGATACAGTCCACTGCTGGACCCAGGCCTCTTGCATATGAAAGGGTTCACAATTAGATATGGATTTGGAAAGCGTTTTTTTGGGAATCACTGTATCTCGCACTTCAAACGCTCTCCTCACAGGTTTGCTAAGATTTCGTCTGATATTTTAAAATAAATAAAATAAATATCTTCACGCAATTCCCAACACAGGGGTAGACAGAGGTCTAGTCTAGACAATTAGGTCCTTTCGACCCATCTTCCGCCGAAGATATTTTCGGGCCAACGTGACAGGTGGTGAGCCCGTCGCCGTCTTCATGTCCAAGTTAACGATATAATTCGTATTTAAATTTTTGAAAAACCCATTGGTACAAGTCTGCCACCTGGGGTTCGAACTCGGGTCTCTTAACTCGAAATTTCAACCACCCAACCACTCGGCTATCGTGACTTATATTTTATAATAAAAAATAAAATTTCTATAATAATTAATTTCCGCAAAATCGAGTTTTTTTTAAGATTTATCATTTACGTCAGTTATTAGTCTCGCTATTAACTATCATCAATCTAAAACCTCCGACACCTCGCAAGCATTGCATCTATTCAAGACAGTTAAGTTATTTAAGAAAATACGAATTTAATTTTTTTGTTGCTGTTTACCATTTACGAAGCCTGGTTGTATGTTAGTTATGTCAACCGAATCTACCCGGTTGTTTAGCAATCAACCGAGCTATATACATAACGGTTCAAGAACCAGTTCCGAGCATTATAAGAGAGAGCCATTATCAACCTAATTTCATTAGGCTTCAGAACCACTCTCACAAACTCGCATCTCGATTGAGCCGCTCCGGTCGGGCGTCTAAGCGTGCATTAAGATGTTTCTAAATCGCATCAATTGACCGCATTTTTGGGTTTTTCCGGCGACGCAACGTGACCGTCCGGTTCGTTATATCTAACATAAGCTAGTATTTACGTGTATACTTGTATATATATACGTGTTTTGACATGTGTGCGATCTCTGCTCGGGGTCAGATTCATAAACCCGTCAAGCACGGCCCCAAGCCAGGGAATGGATTACAAAAATATCTGCACGCCATTCCCAATGCAGAGGGATAGACAGAGGTCTAGACATTAAGTCCATTGGACCCACCATCCACCGAAGTCATTTTTAGGATAACGTGACAGGTGGTGAGACCGTTGCCGTCTTTATGTCCAAGCCAACGATATTATCCATACATAAGTTTAAAAAAAACCATTGTTTTTTTTCAATAACTTATATATATGTTCGGCCTTGAGGATCGAACTCGAGTCTCTTAACTCGTATTCCAATCACCCAACCACTTGGCTATCGTGACTGGAATGGATAAGTTACAATTAAAATAAGTACAACCTTTCATACGCGTTCATTTACTTACCACTACTACATAAGCAAGCGGTTCATGTTGACACTATTCCGATCCTCATAACGGCCTGATACAGTCCACTGCTGGACCCAGGCCTCTTGCATATGAAAGGGTTCACAATTAGATATGGATTTGGAAAGCGTTTTTTTGGGAATCACTGTATCTCGCACTTCAAACGCTCTCCCTCACAGGTTTGCTAAGTTTTCGTCTGATATTTTTCGAAATGTTAATCCCGCCCTTCGTCGATAGCCAATTGTATTATCAAGGCTTTTCCTTAGTCTTTTCTTACGACACCGCAACATAGAGGATGGTGTTATTTTTACAACTATATCACACTAATTGGGAAGCTTTATGTATATGCAAGTGTAATAAAGAGCTATGATTCATTACAGCTTATTTCTTGAGGATGCTGACGCAACCTTCTCAGAGGTTACTGGTGCAACCACTTTAATTCGAACTGCACTTTGCAAACGGTTTAACGCTTACCGCGGACCCCGAAGAATATTTCTAAAAAGCAGCCTAAGTTAGTAAATTGTGTGTAAGTCACTTGTAGTGACAGACACTTGAATTTTATTTATAAAGATCTTTTTACGAATCATGTCATTTATTTTGTGATCATTCATATTCACATGTGAGAGGTAGACAAATAAATTTATAACTTTTTTATTGATTAAGTGTCGATAATTAATGAGAAGATTCTTTTACTTTTGGATGCCTACATACTAACAAAAATGCGACGCCTAATGG
The DNA here is from genome assembly GCA_029286605.1 of Sericinus montela. Taxonomy (NCBI): domain Eukaryota; kingdom Metazoa; phylum Arthropoda; class Insecta; order Lepidoptera; family Papilionidae; genus Sericinus; species Sericinus montela. The sequence continues at coordinate 20,124,225 of JAGSMR010000012.1, read as the reverse complement.
CGCATGCTGGCCTAAGAAAGGGATTGGGAAAGGAAAAATATGTTTGACCTTCAATTACCTGACTCATTAAACCAAACATAGAATTAGAGAATGGACACCTGGATGGCGACCGTAATTTCCACTCAGGTGGTGAATGACACCAACAGGTGGGTTGTAAACACGTTTTCATCCCGCTAAAATAAAAAATGTATGCAGAGTGGGTGCGGCTGAACTTGTCGAAAAATACAACTGTTGTTTTTGTCAGACGGGCCCGGTGCAGAACCTGTCTGTTTATTCTCGATACACGGCGAAAGGTTGAATATAAGTTTAAATAAAATACATTGAATAAATAATAATAAGTATAAATAAATAATAATAAATAAAATAAAATAAATATCTTCACGCAATTCCCAATACAGGGTAGACAGAGGTCTAGTCTAGACAATTAGGTCCTTTCGACCCATCTTCCGCCGAAGATATTTTCGGGCCAACGTGACAGGTGGTGAGCCCGTCGCCGTCTTCATGTCCAAGTTAACGATATAATTCGTATTTAAATTTTGAAAACCCATTGGTACAAGTCTGCTACCTGGGGTTCGAACTCGGGTCTCTTAACTCGTATTCCAATCACCCAACCACTTGGCTATCGTGACTTATATTTTATAATAAAAATAAAATTTCTATAATAATTAATTTCCGCAAAATCGAGTTTTTTTTAAGATTTATCATTTACGTCAGTTATTAGTCTCGCTATTAACTATCATCAATCTAAAACCTCCGACACCTCGCAAGCATTGCATCTATTCAAGACAGTTAAGTTATTTAAGAAAATACGAATTTAATTTTTTTGTTGCTGTTTACCATTTACGAAGCCTGGTTGTATGTTAGTTATGTCAACCGAATCTACCCGGTTGTTTAGCAATCAACCGAGCTATATACATAACGGTTCAAGAACCAGTTCCGAGCATTATAAGAGAGAGCCATTATCAACCTAATTTCATTAGGCTTCAGAACCACTCTCACAAACTCGCATCTCGATTGAGCCGCTCCGGTCGGGCGTCTAAGCGTGCATTAAGATGTTTCTAAATCGCATCAATTGACCGCATTTTTGGGTTTTTCCGGCGACGCAACGTGACCGTCCGGTTCGTTATATCTAACATAAGCTAGTATTTACGTGTATACTTGTATATATATACGTGTTTTGACATGTGTGCGATCTCTGCTCGGGGTCAGATTCATAAACCCGTCAAGCACGGCCCCAAGCCAGGGAATGGATTACAAAAATATCTGCACGCCATTCCCAATGCAGAGGGATAGACAGAGGTCTAGACATTAAGTCCATTGGACCCACCATCCACCGAAGTCATTTTTAGGATAACGTGACAGGTGGTGAGACCGTTGCCGTCTTTATGTCCAAGCCAACGATATTATCCATACATAAGTTTAAAAAAAACCATTGTTTTTTTTCAATAACTTATATATATGTTCGGCCTTGAGGATCGAACTCGAGTCTCTTAACTCGTATTCCAATCACCCAACCACTTGGCTATCGTGACTGGAATGGATAAGTTACAATTAAAATAAGTACAACCTTTCATACGCGTTCATTTACTTACCACTACTACATAAGCAAGCGGTTCATGTTGACACTATTCCGATCCTCATAACGGCCTGATACAGTCCACTGCTGGACCCAGGCCTCTTGCATATGAAAGGGTTCACAATTAGATATGGATTTGGAAAGCGTTTTTTTGGGAATCACTGTATCTCGCACTTCAAACGCTCTCCCTCACAGGTTTGCTAAGTTTTCGTCTGATATTTTTCGAAATGTTAATCCCGCCCTTCGTCGATAGCCAATTGTATTATCAAGGCTTTTCCTTAGTCTTTTCTTACGACACCGCAACATAGAGGATGGTGTTATTTTTACAACTATATCACACTAATTGGGAAGCTTTATGTATATGCAAGTGTAATAAAGAGCTATGATTCATTACAGCTTATTTCTTGAGGATGCTGACGCAACCTTCTCAGAGGTTACTGGTGCAACCACTTTAATTCGAACTGCACTTTGCAAACGGTTTAACGCTTACCGCGGACCCCGAAGAATATTTCTAAAAAGCAGCCTAAGTTAGTAAATTGTGTGTAAGTCACTTGTAGTGACAGACACTTGAATTTTATTTATAAAGATCTTTTTACGAATCATGTAATTTATTTTGTGATCATTCATATTCACATGTGAGAGGTAGACAAATAAATTTATAACTTTTTTATTGATTAAGTGTCGATAATTAATGAGAAGATTCTTTTACTTTTGGATGCCTACATACTAACAAAAATGCGACGCCTAATGGCGCATGCTGGCCTAAGAAAGGGATTGGGAAAGGAAAAATATGTTTGACCTTCAATTACCTGACTCATTAAACCAAACATAGAATTAGAGAATGGACACCTGGATGGCGACCGTAATTTCCACTCAGGTGGTGAATGACACCAACAGGTGGGTTGTAAACACGTTTTCATCCCGCTAAAATAAAAAATGTATGCAGAGTGGGTGCGGCTGAACTTGTCGAAAAAATACAACTGTTGTTTTTGTCAGACGGGGCCCGGTGCAGAACCTGTCTCTTTATTCTCGATACACGGCGAAAGGTTGAATATAAGTTTAAATAAAATACATTGAATAAATAATAATAAGTATAAGTAAATAATAATAAATAAAATAAATAAAAATCTTCACGCAATTCCCAATACAGGGGTAGACAGAGGTCAGAGTCTAGACAAGTAAGTCCCTTCGACCCACCTTCCACGGAAGATATTTTTCGGGACAACGTGACAGGTGGTGAGCCCATCGCCGTCTCTATGTCCAAGCCAACGATATAATTCGTACATAAGTTTTGAAAACTCATTGGTACTGCCACCTGGGATCGAACTCGGGTCTCTCCACTGAAATTCCGACCATCCAACAACTCGGCTATCGTGACTTGATATTTTTCGAAATGTTAATCCCGCCCTTCGTCGATAGCCAATTGTATTATCAAGGCTTTTCCTTAGTCTTTTCTTACGACACCGCAACATAGAGGATGGTGTTATTTTTACAACTATATCACACTAATTGGGAAGCTTTATGTATATGCAAGTGTAATAAAGAGCTATGATTCATTACAGCTTATTTCTTGAGGATGCTGACGCAACCTTCTCAGAGGTTACTGGTGCAACCACTTTAATTCGAACTGCACTTTGCAAACGGTTTAACGCTTACCGCGGACCCCGAATAATATTTCTAAAAAGCAGCCTAAGTTAGTAAATTGTGTGTAAGTCACTTGTAGTGACAGACACTTGAATTTTATTTATAAAGATCTTTTTACGAATCATGTAATTTATTTTGTGATCATTCATATTCACATGTGAGAGGTAGACAAATACATTTATAACTTTTTTATTGATTAAGTGTCGATAATTAATGAGAAGATTCTTTTACTTTTGGATGCCTACATACTAACAAAAATGCGACGCCTAATGGCGCATGCTGGCCTAAGAAAGGGATTGGGAAAGGAAAAATATGTTTGACCTTCAATTACCTGACTCATTAAACCAAACATAGAATTAGAGAATGGACACCTGGATGGCGACCGTAATTTCCACTCAGGTGGTGAATGACACCAACAGGTGGGTTGTAAACACGTTTTCATCCCGCTAAAATAAAAAATGTATGCAGAGTGGGTGCGGCTGAACTTGTCGAAAAAATACAACTGTTGTTTTTGTCAGACGGGGCCCGGTGCAGAACCTGTCTCTTTATTCTCGATACACGGCGAAAGGTTGAATATAAGTTTAAATAAAATACATTGAAAAAATAATAATAAGTATAAATAAATAATAATAAATAAAATAAATAAAAATCTTCACGCAATTCCCAATACAGGGGTAGACAGAGGTCAGAGTCTAGACAAGTAAGTCCCTTCGACCCACCTTCCACGGAAGATATTTTTCGGGACAACGTGACAGGTGGTGAGCCCATCGCCGTCTCTATGTCCAAGCCAACGATATAATTCGTACATAAGTTTTTGAAAAACCCATTGGTACGAGCCTGCCATCTGGGAATCGAACTCGGGTCTTTTGACTCTTAAAGATTAAAAAAGTATATATAATAGCACAAACGAAAGTTTGAAGTTTCGGTCCACTTTATTCATCGTCATATAAAAGATTATTTTTTGTTTTTGCTATTTCGTAATAAGAAAAATTCCTGAAATTACTCCAGTTTATAGAAAATTCAAAAAATCCGTCGGATTTATGTTTTTAAAATTGTAAAATCTATGGACAAATTCTGAGGTATAGTTACCCTACTCGGGGACAAAGTATGCCGTGTAGTTGCTGCAAAATTTGTAATAATTCACTCCGATACTACACGTCAGTGGAATAGCCTTGAAAATTACATTGACTAGCCATATATGGCGAGCTAATAAACTCAAAAAATGCCATTAGATGCAGGTGGCAGCATTAAGGACCTGGTACTGCGTCCTCATTTCGAGCGAGAGCATTATGTTTTGTCCTTCTTATACTAGAGGCCTCCAAGGAAGGTTTTCTGTAGTCTAAGGAAATTCGGAGACAAAATTAATACATACATAAATGGGAACATCATCATATATATTGTTCGGATCCAAAGTAAGTACAAACAACGAAGGCACCACCAGAATACCCGAGAAAATGTAGAAAAAGCGTTTTGAAAAACAAGTTGCGTATACCTCTTCATCAGCTAGAAAAAAGTGGATGATCTTCATTGCTGAACTGATTTTCCAGAATCATAGCTTACAATCATAAGATACTCCCGAAAGAGTCATGTTTGGAGACATAATGCCACAGACAGACACACAGATATATATGTTTAAGTTGCTATCGCCGTTTCTTCTCCGTCAGATGAACCTCAATACGAAACGGCTGTAGTTTAAAAAATGACGATCGACGGATGTAATGTATGTTACTTATATCGATAAATGATTTGATTTGATTTGAGTTTTGGTTCATAATTTTTGCACATGGGGTTAATTGAATTGAAAAAAAAAATACTAACAAAGAATGTCGTGCAATAAACAGATAACTGATCTAATCATGGACTCACAACCGTCAATCTACAATCAATCAAAGAATCATTCGTAAAAAACTACAATCGAAATTAGTAAAGTTTAAACGACCCTGATTCGCTGTAAACGGCAACAGTAAGGTTACATCACACGCTTTTACATAACGAGACGTCTTGTTTGTTTTGAGACTAAAGGGGATTAAACACGCCCGAGCGGAGGTGCATATCTCTGTGGGAATAGCGCGGAGGTGTGTCCACGGGCATCGCACAAAGCGAGAATAAACACAGCACCCATTGCTCATGACATATTGCTGCTCTTGACAATAATGAGAATATAATATCACTTGGAGACATTTGATAGTGGAATCACGCACTCGTTGCGGTCGGCTTCTGGGAGGGGAGTGGGGGGGGGGGGGGTTACTACATGAAAGTTGTTTTTAACAACTCTCTCCAAGAGTGCAATGTTATCGCGACGTTTTTATGGTACATATTAATGGCACACGCGTGAATCTGGACCGAAACGGCTGTGCGTTACTTTTTTACTTTACCATGTTTTTAATTGATAAAAGTCAGTTTCGGTTATGGTAGTTATTACTGAGCTGTATTTTAATATGTGATAATGTTTCGCTCTTCGAAAGGGATACATACAATATTTAAATATCATATTTTCTCTTTGGAATCTTGAAATATTGGGTATAGCTACAAAGCACATTATGGTTTTACATAAAGTAGTTTATATTGTCCAACCTTTGATTATGGATAGTATTAGAGTTGAAGCGGTAGGTTTAAGGTTATGTGTTTGTTATTAGAAAAGGTTAACGAAAAGAGAACCGACTGTACGAGACGACTGCACGAGAGAACTCTTTCTAAAGAACGCTAAAGTCTTTCAAGTGTATGCACATATGTGTGTACGAGCTGTTTTCAATGATATCAATACTTTTTTGACATTCATGAATCTCATCTTCGATAGCCGAGTGGCTGGGTGTTCGCAATTCAAATCAGGAGACCCGAATTAGATCCCCAGGAGGAAGTATTGTATCAATGAGTTTTTTTAGTGAGTCAGATATATAAAGAACCTGTTTTAATTATTGGCTAGACCAAGACAAGAAATAAATCGATTGCTCTTAAGAAATGAATGATGCTCTTATGTGTATGTGTTTTGTATATGTATATATACCTATACGATATAAACCATTTTAAATTCATCAGAACATTTATTTTATATTTATTTTTTTTTAATTTCTCTGAAGAGCACTTCATAACCCCGCGGGCGTATTCCAATTCCAACAGACAGGCTGTTTTAATGGCATATAATTATATTTGTGATGTGTGTAAAATGTCAAATAAATTCTTGTCTATGTCTTATGTCAATGTCTTAACAAACTAAACGGCAGACCGTTGACATTATGCAAATACACTTTATCAGAGAAACATCAGCTCAACGGCAGAGCTCAAAGCTTCTAGAATTTGATAAATGTCTACAGAGTTAAATATTTGCACGAGTCGTTCGTACGATAATAAATAGCGCTCGTTAAATATGAAACACGCCACTTTGTTAAACGTAGAATAAATATTCGGCGATTTGTCACACAGAATCTCGACCAGTTTGATCGCTTGGTTACATTTATATTTATACGTACTGTTTACGGTAGAAAATACTGTCCAAGGAAAGCTTAATTATTTGTAGTATATAGACAAATCATCTCTTTGAAGTATATATACAAATCAAATCAAATCTCAACATCGCGATACACAATTTAACTTTGACCATCAAGTTAATATTATGCCTAAATTTCTAAATACATCTAATATATAAAATTCTCGTGCCACAATGTTCGTTCTCATACTCCTCCGAAACGACCGATTCTCATGAGATTTTGTTCGCATATTGGGAAGGTCTGATAATCGGACAACATCTTTTTTATCGTTCATGTTAAGGGAAGTCCACCCCTGATTATTATTTTTTATTTTTAGATATTTTTCTTCTTTTTTTATGATACAGCATTAAAAATACTTACTAACCTAATTTTTCACCCCTCTACTCCAATTTTGTAGGCAAAACCATGTTTGATGGTACATTATATAAAAATCAACTGCAAAACATATCCTCGTAAGGGAGGGCATATGATACAAGTGGATGGGTTATGGTCACTCGTCACTGAATCAGCTGATTATTGGTCTGGTATTTTTCGAAATAGGCCTCCTATTTAGAATAAGTTGGAGGAGGCTATACCGCTGGCTATATAGGCCTCCTATTTAGAATAAGTTGGAGGAGGCTATGTGCGCTGTCTTCAGGCCTATGTCCTGCAGAGGACTTTTACAGCCGTTATGTACATGAGTGTTCCTAATTCAAAAGTAATCACAAACACAGCGAATCCGAAGACAGACAAAGACAATTCAATGAATAAATTTATAATACTAAAAAGTATTCACTGTGAAGTCCCTCAATCCACATAGGAATCGAGTCAGACCGTTCTAAATACCCTCATAGCCTCGCGTAACAGCAGAAGCCTGTGCTATGTACTAAGCCTCATTTTATTACCCTTATTGAGGCAAAGAACCAATCGCTCCAATTCACTGGATACCTGAAAGGATTATGCAGTACGCTTCTCGTGACATAGTATCTGATTTTTCAGATAAAAAATTATTTATTAAAAAAAAATATTTAGTGTCCATCAGTGTGAAACAGAGCACCTCTCCTCACATATCACAATCATTTTAGCAGTTTAGTAGTTAAACCACTACAAACAGACACAGAAATAGTAACTTAATCTTTGTATAAACTATATAAATATCAGGCTGAATAATTGTAAAAAAAAATTAGACTATTTTAATTTTAAAAACGAATGCAAAAAATACTCTGTGTGGTTTCGACCAAAGAATTTAGCACCCATTATCTTCCCGAGAGTATCCCAACCTAATATAAATTGCATTGGTTACCAACAGTAGGCATAACCAAGTAGGTATAACCAACCTACCCATTACCAGACCAAAATAGAGCAGACCGCTAATGGATATCATCGTTTGACAACCCGCATTGTCTGGTACAGACATCAACAGTCCGCTTGCCAAACTCGCCAAGCGAGCACCACCTTAAGGTCAATTTCCTGCATTTGAGTTTTACAGGTCATTAAGTAAAAAAAAACCCTCTGGTTTCCCTTCAAAACGTATAAATCTTTCGTCATTAAGTAGGAGAGAACAAATCTATAATTTATTCACATAACAGTTCAGCATAACAAATATGCTTCAAAAATCAATAAAATTGCGTAATAAAAGAGAGAACGAAGTTAATTTTGGCCTTAAACATAACTATCATATCCTTGTATGCATGTTTGTTAATGTAAGTTTGTATGTATTTTCTTGATTTATGTATTGTTATATAAATTATATTTAAATTTGTATCAAATATGAAAGTATTTGTAACTATGTATACTTATATTTAGATACTATTTTATTATTAGATTAAGAATTATTTTAGTTTTTAGTATTTCACTTTTCTGTATTTTTTTTTTTGTTCTGTTGCGCCTGTCACAAAATTTCACCACACCGTACTTTGAATGGTAGAAGATTTTAACAAGCATTAAGTCCCTTTTTGCTGTCGTTGTGTAAAGGATTTCTAATAAAGAATTAATAAATAAATCCAACAGGCGTGCAGGTTACCTAATAACTAGTTTTACATTTGAATTAAGCAGTTTGAGTTGCTATCCCGTCATCACTTAGTAGCAGAACCTTCATTATTGCAGGCTTTGTTTGATAAAAGGCAAATTGGCTTATGTAAAAATTACTTAAGCATTCAGATTAAGAGAATTTAATTCACTTTATATTTTTTACCGATAAATACGAAACATTAAAATGTCTCAGATCTTCACGTTTCGAAGAAGATTATAGGAGCCCAAAGCATTATGTTAGCGTTATGTGACAGCTGGCCTCAAAACTGCGCGGTGCATTTCACACTGCTAAAGACGGAATATACATTTTTATAAATATCATTAAATATCTTCACGCAATTCCCAATACAGGGGTAGACAGAGAACGATACTGAACTCGGGTCTCACGACTCGAAATACCAACCCAAGCACTCGACTATCGTGACGCTAAAGACGGAGCTGTTTGACAATTATTTCCATTGAGTTTTATTTATATATTAGCAAAACATTCGTTTAGTTAAGGAATTACCTATCCTGAGAACGCAAAAGTGCACTTAGGGACATAGTCAACGGCATAGTCGTAATAGCTTATTGGTTGGGTGATCGCAATTCAAGTAAGAGTAGGACGGCGACGGGCTCACCACTTGTCACGCTGTCTCAAAAACGTCTTCGGTGGAGAGTGGGTCGAAGCGACTTAATTATCTAAACTAGACCTCTGTCTACCCATGTATTGGAAATTGCGTGAGAATATTTATTTTATTTATTACACCCAGCCAGTTCGTAAAATCGAATATAGATCAAGAATCACGTAATTATCACGCGGAATGAATGTAGACATGTTTTTTATTGTTACATTTTTAATAAGATTCAAAGAACACAGCGCGAATCGCATTTAACCGTAATTATAATAAAAACACTTCCTCTTTAACATGCTAATTCGCAGATACATAGGTATATTAGTCGACGGCAGTGTCGGTATGTAAGTTCAATACTGGGAAATCAATGACTCAAGACAGTATCTATGGTTAGTTTTTATAACTTTAAACTAAGTAATCCAATACACATATAAATTATACGCTGTCATCTCTAAGAACAAGGTTTTAAACGGCTATATTGATTTAATAGCCAGAATATAAAAAACCCGTACATATAAAACCTGCTACATATATATAATACATAACTTATGATTTAATATATTGGAATCTCAAACTACAGAATACTTTAATTTTTTGGATGTGGATTTTGTCTCGAAAAAATTCGAAATTTTAAGTTTCACAGATCAAAGTACAAAATACATATTTTGATACAATGTGATGAATACCCTATGATAGTTAAAAAACTATCTTATAGGCTACAGTGTCCTACCCGGTCTACATATTACATAATTTTGAGAAAAAAATCCAACTCAAAAAATAAACATAAATAAAAAAATGCATGTGTGTGTCATTGGACCCTATTGCGGTAAATATTAATAAAGCTCCATCTATTGACGCCTAGCGCAGACACACACACACAGGATAAGAAAATATAATAATCACGTAGCAGTGCAGTGAGCAGCTAGTTCCAGAATTCAAATACCATTAATTACTAAAAACACTAAATAAGTAAGTAGTATCCAGGGGGTCGATTTACTTCATTGTCTCGTAATCAGTTAACTGAATGACGACGACCTCCGTCGACGAGTGGCATACACCGGTTTTCATGGTGTCACCAGCTCTGAAGTCCCGATTCTAAGACAGGTCAAATATAGACAAATACTTTTTCTAGTTTTTCTTAGGTCTATATTGTATGTATGTATCTATCATATGACTTCATATATATTGTATGTATGTATCTGGGCTGCATTATCCTGGCCCTAGTGTATTACGCAGCGATCACCAACTACGAACTAAAAAGCCTGTGTGAGTCTACTGCAAGCCGATATCCTTGCAATATCAGACACCTTGCATCATAGGAACTGCTGCTTTTCATTTATCCACTTTATTATGCAATTTTTTGAGATGTCTTTCCTACCATGACCCGCTTCTCCCGACTCTCTCCTCTTTGACGACACCCACGGGACCCACAATCATACTTCGCCGTCATGGCGTATAAAGAACGGGGATTATGACAAATCCTCCTTATAGTAGAGATCTTTGCACTATAAATGACTACAGCATTGTGACTTAAATATGTACTCGTGTACACACAATGTAGACGAGACACACATATCTAATTCTTGTAAGTTAGAGCGAGTCGTCTGTCTTCTCAGCTCTGCGTCCGTGATCATCAATTACCGGTGTACACTCGCGGTCAATATAAACATTGCAAATTACTCAAGAATTGTGAGATAGCGAATCACTAGTACAAGGTCAAGGCTGATCGCAATGCGCTAGCATTTACGTCACTCCGCGGAAACTGAGGCAGCACTAGCCGTCTTCCTCACACCTGCGACATTTCCGCTAATGCGACAGTGATAGAGAATGTGAGCATACACGTGAATTAAGCTACTAGGATACATCGCAAGACTTCAGCGACGTCCGCATTCTTGGCTGAAAATAAATCATTGGAGAAAATTTCTGTGAAGAAGATACATCACTTGCAAGAGATTGTTGTGTGCAATTTAAGTATAATTTATATTATATCAAGTTAAGCTAATCAATGTTTTACCTGTCCTCAACACCTGTCACGTTCTGCTTCGGCGAAAAGTGCCTACCCCAGTATAGAGAAATGCGTGAATAAAAAAATTACTACGTAACCATAAATAATGATTTTAAACATTTAACACTTGTCCCTTAGTGGCCTCTTACGATACCCATGGGGAAAATTTTATTTATTCTAAAGCTAGGGAAAATTGTGGTCGATTCAAGACCTAAAATCAATCGTATCTTAAAGTAATGGAACGTAATTATGAATTGTATTTGTTCAATATCTCTGCATCGGCATAGCCTGCGCCATGCAACTGCAGGGTTGTCAAAGAAACCTTTTTTAATGTAATTCTTTCATACTTAAAACATCTTATAACAAGATCTCTTAGTGTAGTTTAATATCCGCATGATGCAATACGAACCCTGTCGCTTAAGAAAAGAAATATTGAGTAACATAAATACATACAAACATACATACATAACGGCCTATTAAAGTTCATGACAAGACGGACCTCTACCTTACGGGCCGGTTTGCGATGATCGCCACGCTTGGCTAACGGATCGGCGACCGCAGTACCGCATTTCCCTTAGTTGCCTCTTTCGATAGTCACAGGAAGAAAGGGGGTAGTACTATACTTACGCCGAAACCACAAGGCAAATATTGAATTAATAAAATTAAACAGTGCAACAATATGTTTCATTATATTTTTGCTACTAATTATAACTATTACTTTTTTTTACGGAAAATGCAGCGCACGAGTTTTGTATTTTTTCTCTAGTTTTAAGATTTATTTTTATAAAACATTTTTTTATGTAACTAGGTTTTACGTTTACAGTCCGTTTCTCAGTAAATAAATGCATTTTGTTTCTTTCTTTTATTTAAACGAGCAGTGGCCTCGCCTGTTTGGTAAATAGTTCCTGCACATCACGAGCACAAGAGTTAAGAGAAAGAGGAAAACAAGTAAGGGTCCCTCCCTTACTTGTTTTCTTCTTATATCATAGGTAGATAGCAGTTTTTCATAATTTCATGTTCCTACCCATGAATTTACGTGAACGAATTTTGTTACAGGAAGTAGAAAAATATTTTTTTTGTAGTGATGACTTCTCTAAAGAATATTTACTGATTCAAAACACAGACAACTGTTTCCTTATTCAATAAACATTTACACATGGACCGTCAACCCTGGGCATGGAGACTCAATGAGACTCTATTGGAACAATTACGACTCGGGTATGGGGCACCCAGTTCGATTGTACAATGTTTTAACATCGCTGACACCATTGCTTTCTGTACTATTATTGGCCGCTCATGTACATAAAGTACACGAGAACATCAGCGGCGGTACTGGAATAGGGATAGGACGATCTACAATTATATCAATACAAAAAAAATAAAATAAAATAAAATATCTTCACGCAATTCCCAATACAGGGGTAAACAGAGGTCAAGTCTAGACAATTAAGTCCCTTTGACCCACCTTCCACCGAAGATATTTTCGGGAGAACGTGACAGGTGGTGAGCCCTTCGCCGCCTTTATGTCCAAACCAACGATGAAATTCGTACATAAGTTTTTGAAAAACTCATTGGTACTGCCACCTGGGGATCGAACTCGGGTCTCTCGACTCGAAATTCCGACCACCTATCAACTCGGCTATCAATACAATACATCATAAAATGTAGGCAGAGGTTTAGACGATGACGTCCTTTCGACTTCCGTAAGACTATTTCCGTCTTAGTATCCAAGCTAACAGTACAATGTATTTAATACATAGACATTTCCATAAACAATATCCATAAACAATATCAATATCTATAACAGTGTGACGAACTTTGTATTCTAAATTTTAAATAATATACGAAGCCTAGTTATTAGGCGATTAGTTTTCGAAACTGTACTGTGTTCCATCTTACGACTCCGCCACCGCCCCTGACCATCTCACCGATGTTATCGCAATTTAAGGGACAGAGACAGGTAAAAACGGGTTAGCGTTTTTATTTTAGCTACTAAGCTAGTTTCCCTTTAACGTCCTACGTCGATGATGTAGACTTTTTTTTTTAAATATAACATACGACATACATTAGATCAATGTATGTGACTCTGTTCTTATCTATGTAGATATCTATGTAGATAAGAACAGCGTCACATACATTGATCTAATCCCAAAGTAAGCGCTTAATCACTTGTAGTATGTAATCAGAAACAAAGAAGATACCACAAACACCCAGAACCGAAAAAAGCAAAAAACAGACCTATGAACAAAGCATTCATAATTTTGATAAATGACAGCTGAAGATCTTAGTATTCGAAGTATCGTAAGTCACGATAGCCGTTTGGTTGTGTGATCGGAATTCTAGACAACTTAGACTTCCGACCCACCATTCACAGAAGACACTTTCAGCAATACGTGACACGGTAGATGGTGGACGTGGTGAGCCCGTCGCCCTCTTTATGTGCATGACATAATCAGCCTGCCTCCTGGGATCCCCTGGATTCGGGTATTTTGATTCGAATTCCGATCACTCGTCTGTCGTGACTAATTCAATAAAAATAGACCTGCTCAAAACGTTGTTTATCATTTCTCAAGGTCAATGAACATGACGGGAGCTGTTTATACAAGAGTGTTGTTGCATTGATTCGACATTAAAGTCAAACATTGGCGTAAACAGAGAAAAAAACATTTTTTTTGATAATACGAATATTCTGAGAATATACAATGTTACAGTCAGAGTGTCCGGGAATAGCCTTCAAGGCTATCTATTCTATATTTCTCCATCTATTTTTGTTTACCTCCGTGTTTGACTAGTTCGTGAGAGTGTGTCCAGCATGTGAGGACCCTGGTTTGTTTCCGTTCAGATCAATATAGGAAACCACTTTTTCTACATTGTCTCTTGTCTGGGTGTCCCCAATACATGCTTTAGCTTCTTCTAGCATTACTTTGGCAGTTTAAAGCAATGTATGAGATGTCGCACCTTTCACTTTATCAATTTATAATTGATGACGTAATTATCTAGCAGAAAAACATCAGATCGAAATTAAATGTCTAATACTGATAATGGAAATCCGTTTGCAAAGAGTGGCGATTGAACAGAATACCGAAGGAAGTGTCTTTTACATTTTGGTAAGTAATCAGGTGAGAAATCATAATTATTTACAATTATGTTATTGCAGACAACGTTACGTACGAGGACTATTTAAGCGACTACAAAAAAAAAAAAGGTTCTCCCAAAATAATTAATTTATTCTTGAATAACTGATTTATTAGCGATATAGGCACTTCGGGCAGTAGAGAACTCGGCAAGCCGAGGTAATGGTATTCGGAAACTTTAAGGGCTACTTCCTTGAAGAGTTGGGTTGGCATTCCTGCCCGCATCCAAAATACGCGCTTAGTCGTGGAGTTGCAGAAATCAGCCCGTGTAATATAATCTAATCTATTCTAATGTCTTTTTGCTTCCTTTCTCTAAGCTATGCACAGGTGTTTTTTTTTGTTTCCTGATAAGTGCGTCAAGTATCATCTCTTCAAGATATAAACGACACCAAAGTTTATAACAGCATTTAATGTATTAAAGTTTCCGACGTCCACTGTTTTTTTTTTTATTTTATTTATATTCAGAAAAAAAAACAAATTACAAATGAAAACAACAATACACTGTACTATAAAACCAAGTGGTTTTTTTTTTGTACAATGGAGTTCGTCCATACAGATAACATTATTTAGCAGTTTACTTATTATAAACCAGATAGTTTACGTTAATAATTACGAACATGATATAGGAATTTTTAGTGAGGGTAGATTAGGTGCGAATGTTTTTGTCGTTATAACAATGACGAGCACATAAACAAAAAAGAAAAAGAAACAAATGCGTTCGAGTGTCCTATGGTTGTGTCAACATTATTATCAATTATTTCATATAATTATCATGTAGCAAAGCTAAGTAGTAGTTAGTTAATTTAGATTTGATGTTGTTTGGGTTTATTTCGTAACGTAATGCGGGGGGTAATTCGTTTATTAATTTTGGAATCATAGATTCGAGTGTGCGTTTTCCATAGTTATTCTTATTATACACAGGCACATATAATTTTTTATTAGAGATAGCGCGAGTACCTTTGCTATGTGATAATAGAGTTTGCAGGTCTTTGTTAAAAAACTGTTCTTTTAAGAGCACATATTTGATTTTGTCATCAAAACCATTGGATCTGCCAGTCTAAACACGACGCCGTGTCGATTATTGTGTGGTAATTGAATAGCTTAGCGCGACGAGCGCGCCATAAGACAATCGCCACATGTCCACGGATGTCGTGGACGGTGGAAAGTATCACGTGTATAAATAATACATATATAGATTGGGACAACATCACATACATTGCTCCGATCCCAATGTAAGAAGCTAAAGCGCTTGTGGTATGGGAATCGGAAACAACGAAGGCACCACAAACACCCATGCGCTTCTTCATGATACTAGCTAACTCCAAATTAAATATCAAGCGAAAAAAGTTTACAGCCAGACTTACATTTGGACGAGAGAGAGAGAGAGAGGTCTGTGCATGAGTGGCATATGACAAATGTATTCATGTTGTCGTCAGCTCCGAGGTCCCGTTCGGGTGAATGTAGAAAACACATTTTCTACATTGTTTCGGGTCTGGATATTTGTAGTAGCTGTAGTTACTGATCCCATAACACAAGTGGTTTCATGACTGTATTCGGGATCAGAGTAACCACACGTTCAAACTAAACCTTCGTAAATATTTGATCGACGCCCAGCGGAAGCTTGATTTGGTTAATATAAATTCACTCTTAATACCTGTTGGTCCAGTCATGAGACACGCACAATGAATTTATATTGTATTAATATAAGATATTTGTTTAAAAATGTTGTTTAATAACTATTTGTTCTTTTGTGTTGTATCTTTATGCTGGTCCAATAAATTATTTTCTTTCTTTCTTCTAGTCACGATAGCCGAGTGGTTCGGTCGGAATTTCGAGATAGACCCGAGTTCGATCCCCAGTTGGTAGGCTCGTACCAATGGGTTTTTCAAAAACTTATGTACGAATATCGTTGGCTTGGACATAAAGACGGCGACGCTCACCACCTGTCACGTTGTCCCGAAAATATCTTCGGTGGAAGGTGGGTCGAAGGGACTTAAATGTCTAGACTAGACCTCTGTCTACCCGTGTATTGGGAATTGCGTGAAGATATTTAACTAATTTTAATTTAGTGATGTGTGTGATATTGTCCGTCTGTATGAATGTATTTAAATTGGCGTAGCGAGGAACAGTTTGCGGATGCAGATGGTAAAGGAACGCGGACGCAGTGTCAAAAGCTAACATAACTAACATTCTTTACGATTTCACGACTGATTTATTTCAACTTTTTTTCAATTTCATGCATGTTCCCATAACTGAGGTAGACAGAACAAGACACAAGACAACCTTCCGACAAAACGTTCACCGAATCGTATTTATGACAACGTAACAGGTGGTTAGATTAACGCCGTCTAAGTGTCCAAGCTAACGGATAAAATATAACGGATACACTAACAGGAATAGAATATGTTTAAATAAATCACTTATCTACATCACTCATATTCATCATTCAAATGTTTGCCCCTAGCAGAATTAGAACCCCAAACCCCGAGCTTTGAAGGAAGATAATTACACCATTCGACAGCTAATGCAAGAAATGGCTTCGTTGCGCTGAGTGAGGACTGTGACGTTACACCAGCATCGGAGGGCAGCGCCGCCATTTTGATATTTATTTGTCGAGTCATATAATAAACGTTAATTTTAAACTAAGGTCTTCTTGTGTTGTGCACTTAGGTTTTACGACACGCTTTTAATACGGTCAAAAAAATATATACATCCTTTACACGCCTGCACGAAATTCACGCAAAACGTACGACTCGATTTTTAACATTTAATTTAAGACCATTCTATTTGAATCAACAACTTTTTATACAGATGCGATGTTCGTTAATCTTTGGTACAATAAAAACTGGCAGCAAAAAAAACGTTTTTATTATTAATATCAATAAAAAAATTATACAGCGCGATCTCATTAACGCAGATAAGCTTTTTAGGACGTCGATTATTTAAAGCAAAGCGAATATGTTGACCAAGGCGAACTAGTGTCTGGGATACAAACGTCACAGACAGACACATTAATGGTGTTCGATTCGGTATACTTTCAAATTTTCATGTAATTATGTTCGTAACGATTCCGCGTGGTAACGGTGTAAGAATGTTGCCACTTCCTTTCTTCCCGTGGGTGTCGGAAGAGGCGACTAAGGGACATAGCCTTGAATATCGTAATGGCAACCGATAGATGGCGGGATGACCATCTCTAAAAATGTCAGACCAAAATAATCAGACCGAAGATGGTCTGAAGTGCGAGTGGTCTGGTACTGCAATCGCCAATCCGCCTGCCATGCGTGGCGATTATGGCACATCCTCCCCTTGGGAAAGCAAAATGTCCTGCAGTGGACTTTAACAGACAAATGTTTACCCCAGCGGGACTCGAACCCGCATACCTTAGCTTCGAAGGCCGGATCACTACTAACTAGGCTATATAGTCGACATTTAAACATATATTTTAAATGAAGCGGAATATAAAGGTATTTTAAACTAAATCTGGTCTTAAATCTGTTCATGAGGAAGAAAGTTGTATAGGTAACTGTAATAATTAGGATAAAACGTTTCTTTCTTAATTCTCAAGTAAATAAAACGGTGATGTCTTGCATATAAGATATTTAAGAAGAAGAAGTCGTCTCTTTTCTTTCCGTAAACATCGAGCTGACTAGTAGAAAATCCTTAAAAAATGCATTGGCTACCGACTAACGCTAAGACACTAAGATGAAATGGATGTTAAAAAGGAAACGGTGAAATGCGAAAATCGATAGGACTAAATCGTCTAAAACTCTGACTACTCTAGTACTGGGAAATGCGTGATGAACGTGAAGACCTCCGTGGGCGAATGGCGTACACACCAGTTTTCTTGTCTCGTTAGATGTAAGATCCTGTGTTCGATTCCCGGTCGGGTCAATGAAGAAAACGCTTTTTCTACATTTTCTGGGTGTTTATTTTCCCTTTTTTTATTGTTGTTTATGTTTCCATAATACAAGCTTAAGCTGCTCATTTGGGGACAGAGGAATGTATACGATTTTATACCTATCTATGTATGCATTTATATTTATTACATAAATAAACATATCGTGAGACAAACCATTACGCGCCACAATCACGCCGGTCAACGACCCACCCCACATAAATACAGAACCCGTACTAATTTATCTGTGGCTTCCCCTTTAAACGTTTAATTTGATAACACATGTATTACATAGACTGGAGCTGGAAGTTACGTACGAGTGGTCATATTTGTGATGTACACATAATTAAAGCCCTATAGTCTACATAGTCACGATAGCCGAGTGGTTGGATGGTCGGAATTCGAGTCAAGAGATCCGAGTTCGATCCTCAGGTACCAGTGAGTTTTTTTAAAACTTATGTACGATTTACACCGCTGGCTTGGACTTAAATACAGCGATAGGCTTACCACTTGTCAGTTTGTCCCAAAAAAAATTTACATAAATAATATAAAATAAAAATACAGTACATAATATTTTGAAAAAACTTACAGGTACGAATCTATCACCTGGTGAACGAACTCGGGTCTCTTGACTCGAGTTCCGACCACCCAACCACTCGGCTGTGGTGACTAACTCACCTGTTTCTATGTCGAATTGCCCATTCGTTGCTAAGCGTCGTGTTAAGTAAGAACCGTGAATTTCTCAAATACCAAGGCATTTCAAGGTATTCGCATTGCGCTCGCTTACAAGGTCTTGTAAGTCAAGTAGTAAGTAAAGTCACAAGACCTTGTAAGTCTGGGCAAAGCGACTTAACGTCGAAATTAAAATTAAGAGGCGCATTAATGTCAATCGTTATTCGGAGAATAATAATCAGGTAGTTACGTACACAGCATGTATAGGTACGACCTCCATGGACGAGTGGCGTACGCGCCGGTTTACATTGTGTCGCCAACTCAGAGGTCCCGGGTTCGATTCCCGGTCGGGTCAATGTATAAAACACTTTTTCTACATATTCTCGGGTTAAAGTCCACTGCAGGACATAGGCCTCTCCCATAGGGAGGATTTCTCAGTATCGCCACGCATGGCAAGCGGATTAGCGATGGCAGTACCAGACCACTCGCACCTCAGACGCTGCCGCCCATCTTCGGTCTGATAATTTTGATCTGATGTTTGTAGAGATGGTTATCCCGCCATCTTTCGGTTGCCACAACGATATCAAAGCTTCTTACGACACCCACGAAAGGGATGAAACTCGAGGGAAGAAAGGGAGGAAACAATCATGTACCACGGTCGAAATTCGAACACACAGCTTCCGCCGTAACGTGACACTCTCAGCACCGAATCACCGTGTCTCACACGCATCAATTGATTTTTTTAATTCTCTCTTTCGTACGCCTTTTATAGGCATTAACGACATCTGACAGAATTAACGTAAACTTCTAACTCTGTAACCACAACTTTACCGCTACGAACACGCTAGTACGATAACGCCATCTACATCTCTATGATGTATTTAAATAAATTCTTCAAGCATGCGAGCCAAACTGTAGTGTAGTGCTCGCTCTTCCTTATTAAATAAATAAAGACTTTTTATTTTTTCGGGACATACCTTGTCCGGTTTTATTCGGGACTAGTATTTTTCGAGACATATCTTGTCCCGAAAATATCTTCGGTGGAAGGTGGGTCAAAATTGTCTAGACTAGACCTCTGTCAACCCCTGTATTTGAAATTGCGTGAAGATATTTATTTATATTAAATTATTTAAAGATTTTTTATAAGTCACGAAAGCTGAGTGGTTGGGTGGTCGGAATTTCGAGTCAAGAGACCCGAGTTCGATCCCCAGGTGGCAGTAACAATGAGTTTTTCAAAAACTTATGCACGAATTACATCGGCTTGGCCATAAAGACGGCGACGGGCTCACCACCTGTCACGTTGTCCCGAAAATATCTTCGGTGGAAGGTGGGTCAAAGAGACTTAATTGTCTAGACTTGACCTCTGTCTACCCCTGTATTGGGAATTGCGTGAAGATATTTATTTATTTATATTTATTTATTTATAGATTATTTGATTTATTTTAAAAATTCTTCATCCCTTTTTATTTATCATTCTAATTTCGTTTTTCTTCTTATATCACCTGGATACAATGACTTTTTATTACGCAAAAATAGCAGTCTCACCTGGTTTTTAACCGACAACAATTAGGAATTCAATATGATCGAGCTAGAATGAATAAAATGATTATTAATTCACAATGTGGGCTTTAGACAGTTGCTTTTTATGTCCATGAAAAAATGGAATGGTAATGGGTCGGGCACGTAGTTGGACAAACTGATAACCGTTAAGAAAAAAGGTTCTCGATGGCATCCTCGTTTATGCAAACGCAAGGTAGGGCGACCTGCAAAATGTTCCGGGGTTAGATACACCCTACCGGGGTTAGATACATACCGGGGGTAGGACAGTTCCGGGAGATGGTGGAGGATTGATATTTGTGGCATTTTGTAGGGGAGGCCTACATTCAGCAGTGGACTCTTGATAGGAGAATATCTATATACATACAAAAGAAACAACTGTATGGGTTATTTAAAATCATAACCTGATTGAATTTTCGCACGTCGCAGGTCGAATACTACCAACTAAGAAATATCTTCACGCTGTTCCCAATACTGGGGTAAACAGAGGTTTAGACTATTACTTCCTTTCGGCCTACTTATCACCGAAAACATTTCTTTGGGACAACGGGACAGGTGGTGAGCCTGTCGCGATCTTTTCGTCCAAGTCAACGATGTAAATCGTACACAAGTATTTAAAAATTGGTTCGCCCTACCACCAGTGGATCGAACTCGCATCTCTTGACCCAATCGGCTATATGACTACAAACTAACATTTAAAAACTTCATATATATCTATTGTATTGTTTCCATGTACAATATCAATCAAATAAACAATGTTTATAGATTTGATATAAATATTAAAATAAATCCTTTGTTTCTCTAAATGTTGGCACTTCTCTACCCGGCATTACTCAATCGATGAAGTGGCAAACTCTGCTTACCAACAGCAGGTATTTCTTGTTTTATTTACTAGTGAGTAAATAAAACAAGAAATACCATTCATTAACTTCAATGACGCTTCAAAATACTCTCTTCGAGTGATGTAGGATTTAAAACCCATTAGGAACCGAGTTAGCTCAGCGGCGACAAGACAACGCTGCAAAAAGCGAAACGTTAATAATATCTGCAAAGCTTCTCAGTACAGACATTAAACATGGCTAAAGAACTATGTTAGAATACTGGAAAGTTATAAAAAAACATGAATATTGTGCATATTTATGTTATTAAATTTCTCTTTAATTTAAAAAAAACTGATCTAAAAATTATGTTATTAGACCTGACTATAAATCGACATTATTTTTCGTTAATAAACATTAATATCTGCACTACAGATATTAAATATGACGGACGAACTATATCTGAATTCTCTTTTTATCTTTCTTTAGTCCTTTATATCTCTTTTTAAGTCCTTTTTAAAACAATTATTGGTAGATTTAAGTTTGATTTCTTACACGACTACTTATTCATAACATTTAATTTCAATTGTATTACGTAACTGTTAAATGTATTTGTTTACGATTGTATAAGTGTTAGCTATGTTGGTAATCAAATAAATATATAAATACCGGCAACAAACTTGAAATAAAAACATGATCTGAGATTTATATGTCGTTCGACTTGGCCATAAATCGGCATTACTTTTCGTTAAGAAACATTCATAATATCTGCAAAGCTTCTCACTAAAGAGATTAAATATGACAGACGAACTACAATAGAATACCGGCAACATATTTTAAAAAAAAACAACGTAATCTAAGATGTGTACATATGTCGGCCGACCTTGCTACAAATCGAGATAATACTTCGTTAAGAAACGGTGTCGATATAGGGATAGCGGCGATGAGACAACACTACAAACCGCAAAACATTAATAGTATCTGTAAAGTTCTGTACGACAAAGATTAAATATGTCGGACGAGATACATTAGAACACCGGCAACAAATTAAAAAAAAAGCCAAGATCTAAAATATGTATATCGTTCGACCTTGCGATAAATCGGCATTATACATCGATAAGAAACGGTATCGATGCTCGGATACGCGAGCAGGTGTCGAACCAGTGCGAGCTGGCTGGCCGAGGCATATTTTCCGAGCGTGCCTCGTATCGATCTCTGTAAACATGGCGCTGCGAGACTCCTGACCCCGCCCGGCAGTGATAACTCGTAGATAAGTCGTTCACTTCGACTCCGAAGCCCCCGCATGTGGAAAAGTAACAAGTGGAACTGTTTGTACATTTGTTGCCAAACAATTTACGCGCCCAAGTCCGGATATTTAAAAAGAAAAAAGCCAAGCCTCTTCCAGCCAATATATAAAGCTATTTTTATATTAGATTTGATTAAATTCAAAATTATACGCAGATTACACTCGTATTTTATTTAACCATTTCTAATAATTCGACCTACGATTGGCGCCAACAGATGGAGGTTTAATAAATTTAAAATAAATTAAGACTTATTTTTCGCTTAAGTGTGTGTTTATAACAAATTTAATGGCGCCTGCCTAGGGATCGGACCTGGGTCTCTCGCGTCTACAGCTATCACCCTAACCACTACGTTACTATGTCTCCTTTCAAATACAGCTCATATATATAAAACATAAACTCGTTTATATTGAAAACAAAAAACATTTTATTGCGACGGAGACACCACCGACAAATCTACTTGTCTGATAACGCATTAAAGACGTAACGAAGTACAAGTAAATCGTTATTTAATTGGGTTATCTGTCGGTCCACGGATTACGAGTGTTTATTATTTGTACGCACGCCATTTGTAATAACAAATATTGAACAGGAAAAATATTTTAAAACCTTATCATCATGTATGTGATACATGGGTTTCGTAAGATGTTGGGTGAAATCGCAGGCTAAAGTTAGTACGTCCACAGGCACACAGGATCACAAACCTTAATTGTCAATAAAGTAGTCATGTACACTGTATATCTGCATCCCATGTGATATAGTATTACATATCCATTTAATTTAGTATTAAGTAGTGATGGCTCGTATGTTGTTCAAACCGAATAAAAATCCGAATATTCGGTTAAAAATTTAATTTCGGTTACTTTCGTCGCGCTTTCTCATCATATTCTTATTTAGTAATATTCGTGTTATAATATATATTTCGGGAGAGCAAGGTATTTTCTATTTATCTATTTTCTACAGTATTTTCTTTAAAATTTTCTCGAAAAGATTTTTTGCAAAACAAATATTGTTATAATAACTAAAATAAACAATTATAGCTGTTTTTATATCAGACAGGTATCTTCATTACATCCAGACACTTGCATCCAGGGGCTTTTGCCCGCGTTTTAACATATATATATATATATATATATATATATATATATATATATATATATATATATATATATATATATATATATATATATATATATATATATATATATATATATATATACATATATATATATATATATATACATATATATATATATCCTCATGGGGTGGATTCGTACCAATCAGGATCAGGTCTTTTCCTTGCGGTGCATAGCCGAAAAGTGTCTGGCTAAAACCAGAAGGTCTATTGCACGTTCGTGGATTTAGAAAAGGCCTATGATAGAGTGGTGAGGAATGAATTGTGGTCAGCATTGTCCGTGAAAGGTGTCAGCAGTATCCTCATACGAGCATTGCAATCTCTTTATAGGGATTCCTGTGCTTGTGTAAGAATAAACAGGGCATACACTGAATGGTTTAATATCGAAAAGGTGTTAGACAGGGATGTGTAGCGTCACCGTGGCTGTTTAATCTGTTTATGGACAATTGCTTGACAGATTTAAAAGAGAATGAAAGTGGGTTGAGAATGAATGAGTTACTCGTCAAATGTTTTCTCTATGCTGATGATCAAGTATTACTTGCGGTTTCAGCCGAGGAGTTGCAGGAGATGGTAACTGCTATGAGTGAAGCTTTTGTTAGAAAGGGGATGAAGATGAATGTAAAGAAGACGAAAGTAATGGTGTTTGAAAGAGATGAGGTCATGACAGACTGCAATATAGCGATTGGAGATGAACAAATTGAACAGGTGAATGAGTTTGTGTATCTGGGTTCAAAGTTCACAAGAGATGGAAAGTGTGAGAGTGATATTGAAAGAAGAGTGAATGCAGGAAACATGGTGAATGGAGCTTTGCACTCCTTTATGAGCAGTCGGATGGTGTCTAACAAGGCTCGTTTGGCTGTGCATAGGGAGTTTTGGTTCCGACACTCATGTACGGAAGTGAAAGTTGGGTATGGCAGAAGAAACATAAAAGCAGAGTAAATGCAGTTGAGATGAGAGCATTAAGAAGTATGTTAGGAGTTAAACTGAGCGACAGGATAAGGAATGGTGAAATAAGAAAACGTTGTGGTCTGAAAGAAGATGTAGTGACTAAAATTGAGAAAGGTATGCTGAGATGGTTTGGCCATGTCGAGAGAATGAATGAAGAACGATTGACGAAAAAGCATATAAGGCGAGTGTGAATGGAAGTGTAGGAAGGGGAAGACCTAGGCGGACGTTTCAAGAACAAATCAGGGACGTTCTGAAAAAGGCCAGGTCAAGAGTACCCTGAATCGAAGAGAATGTATGAAAGGAATAATGAAAGTGGACGAAGCGAAACAAGTATGTAAGGATCGTAGCAAGTGGAAAGAAGTGGTCTCTGCCTACCCTACGGGAAAGAGGCGTAATTATATGTATGTATGTATGTACGATTTATATCGTTGGCTTTGAAATAAAGACGTTGTGAGGCTCAACATTGTCCCAAAAACTCTTCGGTGAAAAGTGGAGTCGAAAGGATTTCATTGACTGAACCTCTGTTTACATCACTATTGGGAAAAATACGCATGATCTATAATTTATATACGAACCTAATTACGAAACGGTGGTAAATTAAATTCGTAGGATGTAATGTGTGTTACTCATATCGAGTAATACATAATTTTATTTTATAGAAAAGGGAGTTATTTGGTATAGATTTCGCAATATCCAGCCTACATACTTTGAAACTACTAAATATCAGAAATTTATAAAACGTATACGAAGTTATTGAATAGAAAGCCACTTAAAACAAGCATAAAATAAGATTTTATGCCTTGTTTCTTTTTGTATTACGTAATTAAGTGGTTCTTCATATTGAGTACTTTGAAAACTTTAAATTCACTGTTCCCTTGGTAACTCTACGAGTATAACTGCATAGCTAGTGTCGGACAGAAATGATGTTATAAAAATTAAATTATTTATAAAGATATAAAAGTAATTTTTGGACAGTTTAATTGGATATCACTTGGAGACTTCATTTATGTTCCACATGTGAAATAACATTAGGTCCATAGATAATTTAAGTTCCTCGATATTTCTGGACAGATCGCCGGCCCAGATCCAATCAAATGCCTGCCGGTCCTTTGATCTTTGACGCAATAATATTGACTGATATAAACTCAACGGTTAATAAATGAGTGAATATATCAAAGTTATGATTTACGTCTGTCGGTTATTTCATAATTAAAACTGTTTGTTTGTTTAGTGATGTGGAATGAGGTGAATTCTGGTATATTTTAAACCGAGATCCTTCTTCGATTGGTTGAATATTTAATATCATCGGTTAAATACATACACTGAAACTATTTAAAAATAGATTAAATTAATTGAAGACTATATATTTATTACGTCTGCCGTAGAGACGAGACTATGCAGACCTCGTGCAATGCAGTTTCTAAAGGAATTGTCAGCGACTGGTCGTAGCCGCAGGTGACAAGAGGGCTGGTTCTTTTCTCGCTCAACAATTAAGTCTAACCATTCAACGTGGTAACGTAGCCAGCTTTCTTGGTAGCATACGACGAGGAGTAGAGCTGTACGATTATTGTAGTTTTTAGTTAGTATTGTAAATATAATTTTATTTCGGTAAATACAGTTTTGGAAAAAAAATTAAGTAGAATAACCATTTGAAATCTTTTTTTGTTATACCTCAAGAGGAATAGCTCATTGTCTATAAATATACTCGCTCTATTCTCTTGAAATCAAAACAGCAATTATCACACTTGGCGATATAGATTGGTAAGTGTGGTACTGACCTATAGGCAG
The DNA here is from genome assembly GCA_029286605.1 of Sericinus montela. Classification (NCBI taxonomy): domain Eukaryota; kingdom Metazoa; phylum Arthropoda; class Insecta; order Lepidoptera; family Papilionidae; genus Sericinus; species Sericinus montela. The sequence goes on along the minus strand of JAGSMR010000012.1, from coordinate 20,097,640 downwards.
ATCGGTAAAGTAAAAGGTTCAATAAATATATTAAAGACAAACCTTATAAAAAAGTTATTATTCTATATATAAATAATATTTATTGTAACCCCACGGAATGAGTTCATCGCTCCCATGCCGTTAATCTATTAAAATTTTAATCCTTTTTCTTTTCACATATAAAAATATGACAAAAAATGGTATACCTGAGGAGTTTAATTCGTCTGTTTCTTCTCCGGCAGAGGAACCTCATTACGAAACGGTGGTAGTTTAGAAAAATGACAATCGATTAATATAATTCTATATTACTGATGTCGATGAACAAACGATTTGATTTCATCAGACGGAGAAGGCAGCGAGGCCCAGGCAGAGGACTCTATCTACCTTTGAAAATGTTACCCCTCCATCGCGACTGCGCAAAAAAAAAAAAATAGCCAAACAAACGCCATACGATTAACAAATTGATCCTCGCATTGATCGTAGACAACAATGGCAAGCACGTCAAGTTTTATTAGACGGATTAGCCAATAAAAACACGGTCATAGTAGTTTATGCTCAAGGCCGGGAGACAAGTTTCAGCGGCCATGACCTCGGTTCGTGTGGTTAGAAAAACAATGAACTCAGCATTAAATGCTACTACCATTTGGTGAGCAGCCGCAATTACGACACAGTCGTTCCTTTTTCTGATAGCTTGTGGTTGGTTGAAGGGAATACTATTCAAGTGTGTGATCTCCAAGTGGATGTGATTGATAGAATATAAAGAAAAGTACCGACAGTCTAGAGGTCGTCTGCACAGAACATTATTCAAGAGACTCGAGTTCGAACGCCAGGTGGGGAGCCCCAACCAATGAGCGTTTACAAAAATTATAAAATTCGTAAACTCCTTTTTTGCGTAAGAGTGTTGTGGAACAGTACCATACTCTGTCTTACCTATTTCTGTCGACAAATAGCGGTTTTCCGGTTTGAGGAGGGTATAGAGAGCCTGTGTGATCACGGGAGATTTAACCCAATCCACTAATATAAGCCATGTCTGTCCCAGCATTACGTGATGATACCTCGATTTTCAAATAGATGGCGCTTTTATGCAATTAAAAACGTGCAATTTCGCTTACAAAACAAATTTTCTCTGGCACGTCAAACTGTAATAGTTATTAAATGTTATTACCTGCTATGTAAAGTACTTTGTGACTGTGATAACGCAATAAAAACAAGGTTTAATGTATGCATCATCATCGCAACGAGATAAATTGTTACGGAAGCTAGTTCACAAGGTCGCAGAGAGTTACTTCCCTGTTGCGTTGCAGTGAACTCAGATTAGAAAGAATAATAAATAAATAAATAAATACCAAGATACATAGAGACAACAACACATACATGGTTCTATTCATATATATATATATATATATATATATATATATATATATATATATATATATATATATATATATATATATATATATATATATATATATATATATATATATATATATATATATAGTCCGAAGTAAGTAGCTAGAGCACTCGTGTTATAGAATTGGAAACAACGAAGGTACCACAAGCACTCAAACTTGAGACAATGTAGTAAAGTGATTTTCTACATTAACCCGTCCGGGAATCGACCCGTAATCGGGAGCTGGCGACACCATAAAAACCTATGCGTACGCCACTCGCCCCCGGAGGTCGTCAAAATAATAAAAGAAGATAGAAGATCTTGTCATTTACTAATACTTACACATAAATTTATATTTTCCAATATTTTATTTGACAAATAAATCATATTCTTGTAACCAAAGGTTCTGTAAAGTCTTTAAAAATGTTTGCCAATGCTGGGATAGGCGGACTCAGTCTACTAGGAATATGTGTAAGGATAAATAAAGCGTTTAATGTACCTTTAAAATTCAACACAGGAGGTTTATTTCCTTCCAAACTTGGAAGACCATGTTCCCGAGACAAAAATTATGTATAAATTTAGGCGCCATTAACAATACAGGGGTAGACAGAGAGACAGGTCTACATATAGCAAAATAACATTTTTTTTACAATTTTTGTCTGTGTGTCTCTGTTTGTTCCGGTTAATCTATGAATCGGCTTGACCGATTTTAACAAGACTTTCAGTGACAGATAGCTAATTTTATAAGGAGTAACATAGGCTACTTTTATTTTAGAAACATAATTAGAGTTCCACGTTAAGTGTTACTACGGGCAAAGCCGCTGGGGGCAGCTAGTTATTTATAAACTTCAGTTATCATTTTTTATTTCGAATGTCCCCGTTTCGAATGTAGATGAATATTTAAGTCTAAATACAGATGTTTTTTTATTATATAAATATGTCTTGCTAAACCTTAACTGCTAGACATAATTGAGTAAGGTTGGCGACCTCCTTTTCTCACATTTTAATAGCTACAGCGGTTGCTTCCCTGATAATTGCAATGCGTACGGTGTAATTTTTTACGACCCTTGAATCTATTAAGATGCGGTTAAAAACGGAGGCGAAGTGTTTTGAATTCAAAAATAGCTTTTAATAAAAGAAAAAATTCTGAAAGGAAAAGGTGGCATTGTGTGGAGGGTCGTCCGCATTAGGGAAGGGCGATGATAGTCACATGCGATATGCTTGTGAACAGGCGCTGCTTATGGGAGCCAGTCATCTCAGCTCTATAATCCTCGATAGTTGTTTTTTATTCTGTTTTATAATTTAATGTTAAAATATTCTTTGATCGCCTGTGGATTGATTATTCTTTGCCACTTTAAAAACTTTTTTCTCAGTCAAAGGAAACATATGGTATGTTGGCATGGTGGGAGATTTAAAAAATATTGACATTTATGTTAGTGGGCCGAAAAATGAAGATAATTAATTTTAATTTATATAACATACATAAAATACTAACTGTCGCCCGCGAATTCGTACACGTTGAAACTGCACATCGCGCTATTTTTTCTTTCTGGAATAAAAATTATGCTATATCCATCGCGCGCATTTGTATATTTATCCGCATGTAATAGGCGAATAGATAAATAAACAGTCACATTCACATTTATCTTAATAAATGTGAATGATTACTAATTACTGTCGCGGACAAAATCAATCTTTCATCATTACACAGTTAATGAAGACTGGCGACAGCCTTTTTTTCCATGGCATCTATACTATACCTCGTACTATTACAAGTGTCAAACTAACTCTGTATATCTTTTTTTTTACAGAAAAGGGAGGCAAACGAGCAGGTGGCTCACGTGATGGTAAGTGATTACCGCCGCCCATGAACACCCGCAATACCAGAGGCATAGCAGATGCGTGGCCGGCCTTAGAGTGCCCCCCTCCCCCAGAATAGGGGAAGGGGGTGTGTGGGCCTCCGGTTACCTGCGAAACGCAGAATTTCGTTAGACTTCTACTTCACGCCGGTATTCTGTGAGGTCGTGGTACCCCCCGGTCAAGCCGGCCCATTCATGCAACAACAAAAGCTGATGCGTTGCTCTACCACTGTTAAAATATCTATGTCTATTACGGTTTAACTTTAAAAACACTAAACTGCTGTTGACGAAACTTGATGTCGAGATAACTTAAATTCCGGAAAAGGAGGAATACTTTATATACCGGAAAAATCATTTTTACGCAATATAGGGTGACCACTCGGATGAAACTGCTGAAAATAGCTAGAGTTTAATTAGAACGACTATTAATAAAAAATCGCGATAACCAAGTGGTTGAGTGATCGGAATTCGAGTCACGAGACCCGAGTTCGATCCCCGAGTGGTAGAACCTACCATTGAGTTTTTTTCAAAATTTATCATCAATTTACGTCGTTGTCTTGAACATAAAAACGGCGTCAGGCTCACCACCTACCAAAAAAAATATCTTCACGCAACTCCCAATACAGGGGTAGACAGAGGTCTAGTCTAGACATTTAAGTCCCTTCGACAGGTGGTGAGCCGTCTTTGTCTTGTGTAAGCCAACGATATAATTTGTACATAGGTTTTTAGAAAAAACCCATTGGTACGGCCACTTGAGGATCGAACTCGGGTTACTTGACTCGAAATTCCGACCACTCAACCACTCGGCTATCGTGACTTACCACCTACCTACCACGTTGTATAAAAATAAGATTCGGTGAAGAGTTGATTGCTATAACGAAAGAATCTAGACCTCTGGCTGGCCCTGTATTGCGAGATGCGTGAAGACTGATAGCAATTGTTTTATATTTTGATTGATGAATCATAACGCAGTGATTTGTATGCACCAATGTGTCCGCTCTGTGGGCCACAGAGAAAATAAGAAAGCGCGCCGATCACCAGATCTAGAACGCGTTACCAGTTCTGTGTTCGTACCTGACGTAAAATAATCCATATTTCCGTAACTTAAAACACACCAATGACCGAATGAAAACTAACAGTTGAACTGTGATTCGTTTCTTTATTCATTTAACGCCGACATTAGGCATCGGTAAGTAATGCTATAAATAAGTACATATCTTCACGCCATTCCCAACACTAAGGTAGACAGAGGTCTAGACAATTAAGTACTTTCGACTCACCTTCCACCGAAGATATTATGCGACAACGTGACAGGTGGTGAAACTCGTCGCCGTCTTTATGTCTAAGCCAACGATATAATTTGTACATAGGTTTTAGAAAACCCATTGGTACGGCCACTTGAGGATCGAACTCGGGTTACTTGACTCGAAATTCCGACCACTCAACCACTCGGCTATCGTGACTTACCACCTACCTACCACGTTGTATAAAAATAAGATTCGGTGAAGAGTTGATTGCTATAACGAAAGAATCTAGACCTCTGGCTGGCCCTGTATTGCGAGATGCGTGAAGACTGATAGCAATTGTTTTATATTTTGATTGATCAATCATAACGCAGTGATTTGTATGCACCAATGTGTCCGCTCTGTGGGCCACAGAGAAAATAAGAAAGCGCGCCGATCACCAGATCTAGAACGCGTTACCAGTTCTGTGTTCGTACCTGACGTAAAATAATCCATATTTCCGTAACTTAAAACACACCAATGACCGAATGAAAACTAACAGTTGAACTGTGATTCGTTTCTTTATTCATTTAACACCGACATTAGGCATCGGTAAGTAATGCTATAAATAAGTACATATCTTCACGCCATTCCCAACACTAAGGTAGACAGAGGTCTAGTCTAGACATTTAAGTCCCTTCGACAGGTGGTGAAACTCGTCGCCGTCTTTATGTACAAGCTAGCGACATGAATCGTACATAGATTTTGAAAAACCCGATTGGTAAGAGCCTGCTATCTAGAGATCGAACTCCGATCACGCAACCACTCGGGTACCGTGAATTATTATTAAGTAATGCTAATTAGAACATTTTATTTAAAATAATAAAGTCACCATAGCCCAGGTGGCAGGCTCGTACCAATAGGTTTTTCAAAAAAAACTTTTGTCTGAATTATATCGTTGGCTTGGACATAAAGACGGCGACGGGCTCACCACCTGTCACATTGTCCCGAAAATATCTTCGGTGGAAGATGGGTCGAAGGCACTTAATTGTCTACACTAGACATCTGATTATCCCTGTACTGGGAATTGCGTGAAGATATTTATTTATTTATTTACTAATTTTTTTTAAGTAATAAGTAACCCGATAGCCGAGTGGTTGGTGATCCCGCCTTCGAAGCTAACGGTTGCGAGGTTATGGGCGTATATGTAGATGAATATTTAAGTCTAAATATGATATGTAATACAACTTAAATATGTATAAAGAAGTCACGATAGCCGAGTTGTTGGGTGGTCGGAATTTCGAGTCGAGAGACCCGAGTTCGATCACCAAGTGGCTGGCTCGTACCAATGGGTTTTTCAAAAACTTATGTACGAATATCGTTGGCTTGAACATAAAGGCGGCGACGGGCTCACCATCTGTCACGTTGTCCTGAAATATATCAGCGTGAAGATATATAACCTAAATATGTAAGTACAAGCTTGGAACTAAGATAGCGATAGTCATTCCACCTGTTGCGTTGTCGATATTTGCAACTTCTGCGAAATGACTTAATTGTCTGTCTAACCCAGTATTGGGATAATGCGTGAAGATATAACTAATCTATATTTAACTAAGAAAGTTATTATTTGTTTCATTAATTATATAAATTAATTTTAACTATTACAAAAATTTATTATAATTAATTATTACAAAAAAAAAACATCAACTTATTTTATGTATCATGAATTACATACAAATAAATAAATACATATACATATAGATAGGGACAACATCACATAAATTGCTTCGATCCCAATGTAAGATGCTAAAGCACTTGAGGTATAGGAATCGGAAACAACGAAGGCACCACAAACAACCAGACCCGAGAAAATGAAGAAAAAGTGCTTTTTCTACATGGACCCGACCGGGAATCGAACCCGGGACCTCGAGAAGGCGACACCTTTAAAATCAGCGTTTATACCACTCGTTCATGGAGGTTGTCGATGTGTATTATACAAGTGCATAAAATTTTTAAAATATAAATTTGATTATAAGTGTCATGGTTAGCGAGTGACCAGGGTTCAATTCTCAGTATCGGTAAATTTAACTAAGAATTTACCTTATAATAGACGGTAAGGAAAAACCTTGGTTTAAAAACGTATGTTATAGGTGAAATGATAATGAATAATGTGGAGTAGTGTTCACGGCGTGTATAGAGGAACTACGGTTTCACTAACCTGTAGAATTCATAGGATTAATTCCTATGAATTCTACAGTTTAGTGAAGTAAGATAGTACTGTAATTTTTTTGGTACGTAAATTTGTTATCACGGGACAACCTCAATTGTCAGCTGATGAAAGACAATCGAAGAGTTTTAAATTCTAAAATTAGATTCCCAACACACAATCGTTCATAGGGTCACAATTCGTCCAAGTTATTGCGTCTAATACATAACAAAAATGATAGCACAATTGATAACTACCCCTTTTTTGAAGTTGGTTGGACAAACTATCATTGTCCAACCAAAACAAGGCACTGTTAAAAGTGTTAATTATCTAAACAGAAGCGTCAATGCCTATTATAAATAGATAATATCTATGAGTAAAGACCTTATAAAATATACAAAATAAGCAATATACCCACCTCTCGCTACATTCCCTTGCCCGACCGGCGCTCCATTCACTTTGATCCTTCTCCCATCTGCAGTACATTTCAAAAGCATATTTCAAACATACGCTCACGTGGTGTGATCCATTCAACATCTGATTTTAGCAACAAACGTTACAAAATAATTATAACACGCAGTCACTATACATAATCTTCGCAACTGATTGGTCGTTATTCGTGACGTCGAGAGTTAATTTGAAACCACTCGAATGGACACAAAAACTTATCTGTCTTTTTGTAATTACATCTGTAATAAGCACATCAAAGTTCACAGAACACTATTATCGCACAAATATTTGTTATTATTTTTGTAAACGCACAATTTATCTATTTTTGATAAGCAATTCACAATCGCACCTCTTTTATAAAATTGTGAATATGTTATAAATTGCAGGTTGTAACGTCCCCACTGTCCACTTTACTTAAAATTTTTAAATCCGATCGAGTCAAATTAAAAATGAACTTTAGATATGTAAATGAAGTCAACATCGAAACTCGACAAATGACAGTGGTTACGATTAACACACTGGCGCAGGAGAGCTGCGAACGAGTGATTTAATTTGACATCTTTATATCTAAAAGATTAGAATGAGTGAATGAAAGAATTTATGTAGACTGCTTCTCAAAAAAGCCGTAGTGTTGCTACTTAAAATAAATCAAGTAAGCACTGCTCCTTGAGTTTTTAAGCCACAGTGTTTGTTGCTTTTTTTTAAACATAGTGATTAACCCGGTCACCTTTTGCTGTGTTATTAATTTTGTTTAGTAAATAAAACTTTATTTATTATTGTTATAATCGTGACGCTTAGCAAGTGGTTTGGCGATCGCAGAACAAGATATATTGCACGTTAGGGGCTTCCGGCTGTCATCGTTCTGCTGAATTTGGGTCTGGTTAATAAATAATAAAATAAATTATTTTATTTCCGGTTTAGGCTTTCACAACTAAAACATATTTTTAAGTAAATTAATAATTTTGCTAAGATAAGGGAAGTTTTATTAAATTTGTGCATTGGGCACACGGGTTCGGATGGCACGTGCAGTTTTATATGAGCTTTTACCCACCTTAATTGGTTGAGTTGAAATGAAGCTAGATATTTCCGAAATAATTTTGAAGAATGTGATATTATTTTGATTAATGTGTAATGTTGTAATTAAAGGGTACTTGAAGGGTAATATCTATTTAATTAATTTAAATCATATGTTTTATGGCGATATAAAAAGGAGTACAATAATAATATTGACATTTAAAAGTAGAATCAGTTTTGTCTCTAAACATATTAGGTTAATGACGGTAAACGGAATTTAAACACAAAGATTTTTTAAATCCTTGGTAGAATCATTTTGTTGAATTTTGTCAGGATTTTAAACTATCAAAACTTTCGTGAGATATTATTAATGAATTAAAAAAAATATCTACAATTGTGTGAGGCATAAATTAGCAGAGATTGTTTATTAATGTACGAGTACATGATTGATTGTAAAATAAATAAATATCTTCACGCCATTCCCAATATAGGGGTAAACAGAGGTCTAGTCTAGACAATTAAATCCCTTTGACCCACCTTCCACCGAAGATATTTTCGGGACAACGTGACAAGTGGTGAGGCCATCGCCGTCTTTATGTCCAAGCCGACGATTTAATTGAATTACATTAGTTCTGAAAAACTCGTTGATACGAGTCCACCTTCTGGGGTCTCTTGACTCGAAATTCCAATCACTCGGCTATCGTGTCATTATTAATGAAATAATTAAAAACTATAAAACTATAAATTAAAAAGTTTTAAAATTAAAAACTTAAAAACATTCTCTTTAATTTAATAACATAAAAGTTCAGCATAAATATGCTTTAAAAATCAATAAAATTGCATAATAATAATTAAAAACAGCTAAATTCACGTAAAAATAATCGGCTTAGGTACCGACTCGTCTTTCGTTAGCTTAATGACGAGCGCTAGGGACGCGAGCGCGAACTCATTCCACTCGCCCTGATGTTGGACCTCCGATAGGTCCGAAACTAGTCGTTACCTATACTAATTACTTTTACGTGAGTTTAGTCGTTTCTTAATATTTGATTAGTTGGATTTTTATATATTAGCTTACTAAATTGGTAGTAATAACATTATATCGCACTATAAATAATGTCATTGTTTCGTCGATGGCTTGAAGGAATCGTTACCAGCCCATAAATAAAAAAAAATTGATGTGTGTGATTCACTCACGATAGAAGTGAAACAGTCAGTAAATCAACAAAAGAATGAGATGAATACATATAATTTAAACTTAATTTAACTTAAATTATAACAAGAGTAGAATAATTACAAAGTTTATTTATAAAACAGTATGTATATTTCTATCTCATTCTTTTACGGCGTCATCGTACACATTTTTGTATTTGTGTTTTTCATATCTATGGTTCTCTCTTTTTTATATCTGTGTCTCTTACCTGTCGTTTTTTCCGTTGCATCCGGTTTGAAATCACAACGATTCTAAAGAAGTTTCACTTCAAAAATTTGACTCGTTGTTTCAAATGTCAGTGTCATCTGTCAGTCCACCTTATTGACAGAGCGGTTCGCTTGCTGTTGCGCGGTCCGCGCCATTTTGATATATTGAAGTTTTCGAAAATTGAAAGCTGAATATTGCAGAAGTCATTCTCGTTTTATTCCAACTCTTTCTTTTCTATTTCTGTATTTGAAAAAAAATGGGAAAAAAAGACAAGAAAGGAGATACAACAACAGATCCTTCTAGTGAAGAGGAATATGTCGTGGAAAAAGTGCTTGACAAGAGAACCGTCAAGGGAAAGGTTAGCTAAAATTGTTTCATTTGTTTTATAAGCAATTATTATACTCCTACTGTAAATTATACATCCAAGACAGCATTTTAACTAAAATTTTAGGTTGAGTTATAGTATAATGCTATAGTTACAAGAATAAAAGCTAAAGTTTATTCAGTTTGTAAATCTCTAACGCCGATGCGGCATTTTTATTTACATATTTTTTGGTTATAAACGTAATTTTTAAGCATTATACTCCATAAATACAGTAGTACATTAATCAAAACTCATTAGACCATAGAATAAACTAAAGGCCAACTTTTCTAACGTTCTAGAGTTTGAAAGCTATCAAACTTATTCTACGTTACAGAAATTGCCATTGCATTACCAATGTTTTCAAAAACTTAACAATTATCTAATAATATATTCTAGTCTAACGTTACCTGCACTTCGTAAAATTTTAGTGAAGTGTGCAAGAAGATAAATTGTCAACCTGGGTACTGCTTCTCTCATAGATTTTTTAATTTGGAAGTGAATTTTCTTTTCTACATATATTAATTAATAGTAGAAGATGCATTAATATTGTGCATAATATTTATTTGTATCTAAAAACATATGTAACTCCAGTAAAAGTTCATTGCAGGACAAAAGCCCAGCAGGAGAGAAGTTTTTTTCACACTTTGTAAGCAGAGTTGCAATTGCTGTGCTAGAAACTTGTTTGATGCTACTGTGTGCATTGTGCAAGTTTACTGTTCTACTAAGATTGAGTGATATTTGTCAGGATGGTGCTGTGATTTGTTGGTAGCTAATGGTACTTTCAAATAATTTTCCTTAATTGCCTGAGCAATACTCATGACAAAAAAAAATGTGGTATACTCTTTCATTGTAAACACATAGTTTATTGAAGTAAATTTGTTGGGATCACTTCATTCAATTTCAGATCCAATATCTTTTGAAATGGAAAGGTTATAAAGAAGACGAAAGTACATGGGAACCAGTGGAAAATCTTGACTGTGAGGAGTTGATTAAAGCTTTTGAAGACACTAGGAAAGAGAAGGAGGTAATGTAACAGATATTTGGGTACAATTCTATTACTTTAACTATTTATTCTATTAACAGTGGTAGACCCACGCATCAGCTTTTGTTGTTGTATGCATGGGCCATCTCGACTGGGGAAGTACCACAACCTCACAGAATACCGGCATGAAGTAGATGTTTAACAAACTTCTGCGTTTCGTCTGGTGAGTGCAGGTAACTGGAGGCCCACACCTTTCTCAAAGGCCGGCAATGCATCTACTGTGCCTCTGGTATTGTGGGTGTTCATGGGCGGCGGTAATCACTTACCATCATGTAAGCCACCTGCACGTTTGCCTCCCTTTTAAAAAAAGTCATATATGTGGTCTAATGCCCACTGTAGGATATTGGCCTCTCCTCTAAGGGAGAATTTGCCATAAATGATATGCTATGTAAATAGCTTGGTGATCAGTGTATACAGCTTGTACTTTAAACTCTGCTACCAACACCTGGCTGCTGAATTTTGCTGTGCTATATTTTGGGATGATTGTATTGCCATCAGTTAATATCTAATAGTATTTTCAAGGCTTCCCTTTTTGGTACTTTACTCGAGCTTCCCAGTGAGCACTTCTAACGTGTCTGTTCCACCCAACAACCTATGTCTTTTTATAAATATTCTCCAATTCCTGCATGTGTTTTGGATTGGCGCAATATTTTCCACCACAAGATTTAAAAATGTCAGGAAAACTAACATTTCTAAATCTTTTATTACATTCATCGTGATACCTACTGATCTGTTCATCCGTTCTATGACCCCACGTAATTTTATCGTCCATACACACATCTAGCGATATTTTGTTAACAATTAAATTGAGATTACATTCAATTATGTGCGGTAGGTGGGCAGACCAGTAGATATCATTATATACACTCACATCAGTTAGAGTGCACCAGGCGACTGTGTTACTATGTAGTGGTCAAGCCAGCGAAGACTGCCATTTATGTCACTTTTATATGTAAATGTGCAGTGGTCAAGCCATGACTGCTCAGAGCAAAAACTACACAGCTCATTCCAAAAAGGTTGATTTGGATGAGAATTAAAGTCTCCTAACATGTAGATATATTCCACATCATTATTCTCAATTATAGAGTTCATTTCACCTAAACAATTTTCAAATTCAACATTTTCATTCATATCTGTTGGCATATATACACTAAAAATAATAACTTTTTGATTATTTTTAAGAACAGCTTTTATGGCACATATCTTACACATACATTATCTATTAATTTTGGAATCTATGACTTCCACTGACTTAAAAATACCCCTACGCCACAGGATAGCCACCCCTCCGAATGGTCTGCCTTTTAAACATTGTTAACTCTGTTAACCCAGTTGTGATGTGTGTTGTGAAGGCGTTGACGTTGATGTCCTGGAGTTGACTGGGTCACTACCAACATCTACATGTTTCTGGTGCCATGCCGTGACAATAAAACCTGTTGTGTTCTTGTTTGAGGGTATATGGAGTCAATGCAATCACAGGCATTCCTTCTTAGTCCTCACGAGTTGATAATGCATTTGTAAAAATTTTTGGCAATAGTATTCAGGCGTTAAGGGCTCTGGTGGACTGTTAGCATTTTTATGACGTTGCTCTCATAAAATGTTACAACTATAAGTTACAGTAGTAGGCTTTAAATAAAAATATTGGAAATAAGTAATTTTATGATGCCATGGCAACCTTAATGGCCACCAACCATGGTTGGTAAAAGTTGATTAAATAAAAAAAGGCTTAGCTTTATTTTAGCCTAACCTACTATTTGGGTTATTGGTATATATATTTAAGCGAAAACAAACTGTCATTCCCCATAGACAAATTTGTAATGTAAAAAAATAATTTTTAGTCAAAGTCGAAGAAGTCTGAAGAGCGTGGTAAAAAGCGAGTGCGTGAGTCCAGTGAGGATACAAGCGTATCGGGGCGTAAGGGTCGGGCCACCAGCGTATCATCCATGGAGGAGCCTAAAGAGAGCAAGCGGGAGCGAAAGGAGGACAAAGCCAAGTCGGGCTTTGATAAAGGACTTAAAGCTGAGAAAATAATAGGTAACATATGTTATATATGGTAAATGGTTCACTATTTTTTATATATTGATATTTATTAATTCGAAAATAGGTCTCCAATAGGCTATGATAAAAGATAGGTGGTTCAGTATTGGGAAAATGCATGAAGATATAATAAATTGTTGTCATTCAAGTAGGGTTTGATGTGACAATTAAACCCAACTTGTGTATTTTTTCGTGCATTATATAAGTCAGCTTGGAATCCTTTCATATCATGGTGGAGATGGATACAATCAGGTGCTTCTGTTAGTACAAATTTTTATTACTCTTTGGTGTCTTTACAATCTCTTTATTGTATATAGGGATTCTAGTGCCTGTGTTAGGATAAACGGGGCATACACTGAATGGTTTAGTATCGAAAAAGGTGTTAGACAGGGATGTGTAGCGTCACCGTGGCTGTTTAATCTGTTCATGAACAATTGCTTGACAGATTTAAAAGAGAATGAAAGTGGGTTGAGAATGAATGAGTTACTCGTCAAATGTTTTCTCTATGCTGATGACCAAGTATTACTTGCGTCTTCAGCCGAGGAGTTGCAGGAGATGGTAACTGCTATGAGTGAAGCTTTTGTTAGAAAGGGGATGAAGATGAATGTAAAGAAGACGAAAGTAATGGTGTTTGAAAGAGATGAGATAATGACAGACTGCAATATCCTTATTGAAGATGAACAAATTGAACAGGTGAATGAGTGTGTATCTGGGTTCAAAGTTTACAAGAGATGGAAAGTGTGAGAGTGATATTGAAAGAAGAGTGAATGCAGGAGACATGGTGAATAGAGCTCTGCACTGCTTTATAAACAGTCGGAAGAAGTCTAACAAGGCTTGTTTGGCTGTGCGTGAGAGAGTGTTGGTTCCAACACTTTCACGGAAGTGAAAGTTGGGTATGGCACACGAAACATGAAAGCAGAGTAAATGCAGTTGAGATGAGATCGTTGAGAAGTATGATAGGAGTTAAACTGAGTGACAGGATAACGAATAGTGAGATAAGGACACATTGTGGTCTGAAAGAAAATGTAGTGACTAAAATTAAGATGGTTTGGCCATGTCGAGAGAATGAATGAAGAACGATTGACGAAAAAAGTGTATAAGGCGAGTGTGAATAGAAATGTAGGAAGAGGAAGACCTAGGCGGACATTTCGTGACCAAATCAGGGACGTCCTGAAAAAAGCCAGGTCAACAGTACCCTAAATTGAAGAGAATGTATGAAGGGAATGATGAAAGTGGACGAAGTGAAACAAGTATGTAAGGATCGTAGCAAGTGGAAAGAAGTGGTCTCTGCCTACCCCTACACGAAAGGGGCGTGAATATATGTATGTTTTTTTATGGCTTTTTCAAGGTACTATAGATTTTTTGTATTTCTATTTGATCATGTAATATGTTGTTAGATCCTTATGTATCTCAAAATGTAAATTAACTAATATATCTATTAAAAGTCACGATAGCCGAGTTGTTGGGTGGTCGGAATTTCGAGTCGAGGGACCCGAGTTCAATCCCCAGGTGGCAGTACCAATGAGTTTTTCAAAAACTTATGTACGAATTTCATCGTTGGCTTGGACATAAAGACGGCGACGGGCTCACCACCTGTCACGTTGTCCCGAAAATATCTTCGGTGGAAGGTGGGTCAAAGGGACTTAATTGTCTAGACTTGACCTCTGTCTACCCCTGTATTGGGAATTGCATGAAGATATTTATTTATTATATAACTAATATATTATACAATATAAATGTTTTGTGATATAGGCGGTATATTCCTTTTTTCTTAATTACTGTGTCTAATTTTTTTTATTTGAGTATTTTGTAGGTGTCCAAATATGTTTTTATTTCAAAGCAATTTAATTAACTAGCAAGCATTTAAGCTTAATCAAAATACTTTAATTGAATTGTTAATATTGTCACATTAAATAATTTTTATAGGTGCTTCAGATGCTACTGGGGAGCTTATGTTTCTAATAAAATGGGCAGATTCAGACGAAGCAGAGCTGATACCAGCAAAAGTCGCGAATGTGAAGTGTCCACAACAAGTGAGTAATTCATATATTTTCTTGAATTCAAAGCATGTAAGCTATGCTGAGCTTTGTTAATTAAGAACTACAAAGAAATTAAAAAAAAAGTGAGTGTATAGGGGAAAATTAGGTAAAAAAGGAATGTGAAACGTGTTCTTCCGAGAGAATAAAAATTTGTAATAATCAATCAAACTTAAATATGTACATGACAGATAAAAGAAAAAACAATAAAGTCGCGAACCACCAAAGAGTTTGTAACGCGAACAGTGAGTATAGTTAATATTTACGAATTAATAAAATCGCATGATTATCGTGTCAACAGTTAAAATTTTTATTATGCGATAACAAAGTATAAATTTTTAGATGTTTTTAAATACTGTGGCAAGAACACATATTCTTGCCACAGTAATCCATTAATCAAATCTTTTCAAAAATATTTTTCGTAAATAATTTTTATTTGACTTATTTGAAAAGTAGTATAAAAGGAGTATTTACTATTAAAGACAAAGATTACAATAAATTTCCTTCTCTATAACAACAAAATATTTGAGCTTGTGGTCAATTATATATCTTATACTCGTTTTGATGTAGACCCTCACGAAGTAATGATTTAAGGAAGTTACGAGGGACAGCTAGTAATGGGCAAAATTCAATTAAAACAATAAGTACTGTAAATGGGGAAGAAAATTAAAGAAAAAAGTAAAAAGTGAAGTGAAAAGTAAGAAAGTGTAAATTTACTACTACCAGACGCCGTAAAAATTACAAGTCAACTGGCATTTATTTCCCCAATTTACACTAAAATATGTATAATGTCAAAAAATGTTTAGTCATATTCCTACTTAAATGACACAGGCTTTCCATCTCATTTCATGTTTTTAAAGTAGCGGCCATATTCACAACTCAATCTTTTTTTTTGTATTTTTAATGCAAAAATTGATATTTATTAACATTTGCATCATTTCTTGATTACAGGTTATTGCATTCTATGAAGAAAGATTAACGTGGCACACGCCCACAGAGTCTGAGTGAATAAATTACTGTAAAACTATTAAAATTTTAAGGACATTAAAAATGTTGCCAACTCGAAATAAATTCAGTGAGTGCTGGGTGTCGGAGCTCTTCCCATATCTATATTGTACTGTGCAATGTTTAGGTGCAAGACATCAATAGTTAATAAATTCTTATACGATAACATGGTCACCTTAAACACTCATTTTTGACAATTACTATGTGGCGAAAACAAATATGTAAACTTTTTTTTAAAGTGAACCTTTTTTTCTTTGACCTAATTACAGTAGTTGACATAATTTTTAGTAACAAAAGAAATTAACTTGCACATGTCGTTGACCGCATGTATAAATATTGTCTTGTGTCAAATGCTTGTGATACTTTGTTCATCAATATTCATCGAATTTTCAATAAATTTCTTCCTTATGTCGATTAATGTCTGCCAACATATATTTATGTTATGTTTTTGCTATATATGCCTTCAAATTGAATGATTCATTGTTTATTGTAAGGTTATAAAGTTGACAAGTGCATGGTACAATCTCCGAAAGGTTCGGATGATATTTTGCAAGAGGAACTTAATTAATAAGAGCCATTGGTTTGATTTATATGTTACACTGTATCAAATTAAAATGTTTTAGTGATTCTGAGGCAACGTTATATTAAACATAAGTAACAGATATATTAAATAAATAAAAACCATTTGTAAAATTGTAGTTTTATTTAAGTACATACACAAGATTAGGTAGATATACACACCAAAAAGTCTTTGGTCAAAATATTTAAAACGTTTAGAGTAGGTTGTAGTTTAGAGGGGCGGCAACATAAATCGCGCGAGCTAGTGGATGCTGTAGCGGCACGGAAACATTTCAGAAATTTGTGGGTGAAATATAGTTTCCAATCGAATGGGTTTGTGTGTGGTAGCAAAGATATGAATTACGTGGGCCTACAAGCCAAAGCATTTACCTGTGCTGGACTTAAAATAACCTGACTATTTAATTTTATATTTTATTTCACCCTATATTGAACCGTGAACCTCCCGTTCACGGTTTATTCTCATGACACCCGCGTCACTAACATCACTAATTCCTCTTCCGGTTGACTCTTCCCTGCTCACAGTCCGAGAGTACCGGATCTCATTGACAGTAAATAAGGCGAGCGATTCACACGCGAATAAACTTTATTGATAACAGGGGTCACAATGACATGCTTATAAAGTAAACAATTTCTGCGACCAAAATATATAATATTATACGAGGTTTACAAATTGATTAAAGTTGAACATGAATATAACTTTTTTTTTAAATATATTCCAAATGAGTTTCAAAATTAAAAAAAAGAACAACACATTACATTATATACTAGTATTCTTAAAGCTAAAATACATCGGTCGGTCTTACATATTACTAAATAAAGCTTTCAATAACAAAGAGTATCTCACAGATAAATGCGTAGCGTAACATTCGGATTACAACGTAAACTAAAATAATTGTGTTTTTATTGTTAAAACATTGAAGACATTTCTTGAATGTCAAACAATAAAATAACTTTTGTTTATACATCATACTGAATGTAACTATTCACAATGGTTATTGTGCTGTCAGTATGGGAATTGCATCTAGCGAAAATCCTTCACATTGGCAAAGGTTAGAAAGGGACAGATAGCAGTAACACCGTCTTGAAAACTAGATCGGATGCAGCAGCGTTTAAGTTGCGAGGTATCTGGTATTGTGATAAGATTTGCTTACCTAGCATGATAATTGTAAGTATTAAATCCTTCTTACAAGAGATCTCTATGAACTGCATTGGTGACATCTCTTATACAAAAAAAAAATATAATATCAAAACCTAGAAATATATTTGCGAGTTGTGCACACAAAATCATATTAAAAGAAGGGAATACAACTAGAAAATTATTATTATTATATTCACGCATCATGCATCTGACAGGGCGAGTGAACAGATTGCCAGGTGTTACAATCTTATATCTATTTCACTTAATTCAATATTATATATAATTACTTAAAATAACACAAATTTATCTTTGCCCTTAATGTCATGGAAATTTTCAATTGGAAATAATATAATATCATAATAATTATTTATTGGACAAATATCATCATTAAATCGATTAAAATTTATAACCATATGACTATTGTCGAACGTTGGTAAAGATTTGCCTACATATATACTCGTACCTAATACACAGAGCCAGCGGGACTGCTGATTTTTGTTTCACTAAAATGAGCAAATCGGTAATTATTACATAATTTTTCGGTGAAACATACGGTTATAAAACAACGTACAATTTTGAGATCTACTTGTCAGTTACTGGTCTTGCATTCTCATATTCATAGTTTATGCTTGATACTTGTAGTCGTGCTTGTTCACACCATTACTGTAATGAAAGATAATTTTGTTAATATAAAGCACCAGAAAGAAAGAGGGAAAGTATTAAAAAAAGGAAAAAGATATATATTAAAAATAAAACAAAACTATAATAAGTGGTGCATTGTGTGATGTTAAACATCCATACTATGGGTACACCACAGTTTCACTTTGGTCAATTTCAGTCGAGGCCTTCACAGTTTAAAAGTAAATATAAATAAATAAACAGATATGAATATCTTCACGCAATTCCCAATGCAGGGGTAGATAGAGGTCTAGTCTAGACAATTAAGTCCCTTTGACCCACCTTCCACCGAAGATATTTTCGGGACAAAGTGACAGGTTCACCCGTCGCCGTCTTTATGTCCAAGCCAACGACATGAATCGTAAATAGGTTTGCCTGCTCACTGCACAGCTGCACGCTGTGCAGTGAGCAGGCCGGCAGGTACTGAGCTGCGCGACGTGAAGCGCTGCAAGCGGCGCTGCAGCTGCACGCTGTGCAGTGAGCAGGCCGGCAGGTACTGAGCTGCGCGACGTGAAGCGCTGCAAGCGGCGCTGCAGCTGCACGCTGTGCAGTGAGCAGGCCGGCAGGTACTGAGCTGCGCGACGTGAAGCGCTGCAAGCGGCGCTGCAGCTGCACGCTGTGCAGTGAGCAGGCCGGCAGGTACTGAGCTGCGCGACGTGAAGCGCTGCAAGCGGCGCTGCAGCTGCACGTTGTGCAGTGAGCAGGCCGGCAGGTACCTGAGCTGCGCCACGTGCCCGGGCGCGTGCTGCACGAGCGGCGCGAGGCGCGACGTGAAGCGCTGCAAGCGGCGCTGCAGCTGCACGCTGTGCAGTGAGCAGGCCGGCGGGTACTGAGCTGCGCGACGTGAAGCGCTGCAAGCGGCGCTGCAGCCGCACGCTGTGCAGTGAGCAGGCCGGCAGGTACTGAGCTGCGCGCGACGTGAAGCGCTGCAAGCGGCGCTGCAGCTGCACGCTGTGCAGTGAGCAGGCCGGCAGGTACTGAGCTGCGCGACGTGAAGCGCTGCAAGCGGCGCTGCAGCTGCACGCTGTGCAGTGAGCAGGCCGGCAGGTACTGAGCTGCGCGACGTGAAGCGCTGCAAGCGGCGCGGCAGCTGCACGCTGTGCAGTGAGCAGGCCGGCAGGTACTGAGCTGCGCGACGTGAAGCGCTGCAAGCGGCGCTGCAGCTGCACGCTGTGCAGTGAGCAGGCCGGCAGGTACTGAGCTGCGCGACGTGAAGCGCTGCAAGCGGCGCTGCAGCTGCACGCTGTGCAGTGAGCAGGCCGGCAGGTACCTGAGCTGCGCGACGTAAAGCGCTGCAAGCGGCGCTGCAGCTGCACGCTGTGCAGTGAGCAGGCCGGCAGGTACTGAGCTGCGCGACGTGAAGCGCTGCAAGCGGCGCTGCAGCTGCACGCTGTGCAGTGAGCAGGCCGGCAGGTACCTGAGCTGCGCCACGTGCCCGGGCGCGTGCTGCACGAGCGGCGCGAGGCGCGACGTGAAGCGCTGGAAGTTGCGCTCCAGCTCCCGCTGGTACTCTCGCTGGTCGCTTCCGATCAGGTTCTTGTTCTTGCGCAGCGCGTCGTGACACCTTCATGTGCAAAATAATACAGAAAGTAATATAGAAACGCCTTCGAAGGCCTTCTTGAAGCATTCAACAGAAAATGGAGTCGGTTATTAAATTGTATCAGTCGATAACGATTATTCGATTATAGTTAAGCGTTTGATAGAAAAGACCATACAATTTTGTTACAGTATTCCTGGCTGGTATAAAAGATAACTCATTTAGATGTTTTACATCGTAAGTTAGAAATTAGTATGTTACAGACAGTCGCATTGAATGGATGCACTTCAAAGGCTATGAAAATGCCTTCCGGTATTACCTCAAGGATGCCTGTTGGGTCCTTTTTTGTTTAACATTTTTATTAATGATGTCCCTTCCTGCTTTGATGCCTCACACTTATACTTTTAATGTTTTTTTATGCGGAATGGTGCGATGTAATAATTTAATAACAACCTTTGAAATTTATCTATTTAATGCCATTCCTACATTAAGTCATTAAGTAACATTTTTTTAAATAGTTGTTTCTTATGTAGTATTATTACAATACTCTTAATAATCTTTTCATCTTCATCCTTTCATTTTACTGTTAATCGATGTAAAGTATTGGTTTACTCTTTTTAAATAACCGTGGAAGCAGCTCTTACGGGGCCTTATTACTTCAAGTATAATTGAATTCATTTCGGTCACGATAGCCGAGTGGTTGGGCAGTCGGAATTTCGAGTTCGATCCCCAGGTGGCAGGCTCGTACTAATGGGTTGTCCAAAAACTTATGTACGAATCATGTCGTTGGCTTGGACATAAAGACGGCGACGGGCTCAGCACCTGTCACGTTGTCCCGAAAATATCTTCGGTGGAAGGGGGGTCAAAGGGACTAGACTAGATCTCTGTCTACCCCTGTATTGGGAATTGCGTGAAGATATTTAATTATTTATTATTGAATTTATATTTTCTGTATTAGCTCTAAGTTTTCGTCCAAGAATCAAATAAAATAACGCAAACCAATTTATAAAGGCTTATAAAGCCGCGTTCAGATTATGTAAATGGTGATATAAATTATTTTTTATGACAATACTCCTCTATACTAACAACAATAAAATATCTTTTTAAAATTTTTTTTATCTGTTTCGTATTTTTTTTCCTCTTTCTATTTATATGTGGAATTTAAAAAATTATAAATATAAACAGATATTGAGTATAATAGTAAAAATATTAAAAGTATGTTAAAAATAAGTGATTAACTTACTTCTTGGAGAAATCCTTAAAGGCGAGACGCAGTTTGTTTGTGAGTCGCGTCGGCGGCTGTCTACCCTCAGCCACAGGTGCTAGAAATACCTGGAAATGGAAATAATTGAATACATTTATGTTACTTGCATTTTATTTTATATTTATTTATTTTAAACAATAGAACCGAACTTCAGTTAAAAACGTTAGTTAATTTACTAAGCGATAGCTAGCTATAAGTGTTTCTGATGCTCCCTCAAAGCATTAATTGTCTTCGAGTTGAGCCACAATAAGAATAAAGATATTTTATATTTGTATAGCGTCATCTTTGACTGAAAAAAGTTACAATAGCCGAGTGGTTGGGAGATCGGAATTCGAGTCAAGACGGCCTAGTTCGATTCCCAAGGCTCGTACCAATGGGTTTTTTCAACACTTTTGTACGATTGGTATCGTTGGCTTGGACATAAAGACCACCACCTGCCATGTTGTCCCAAAATTTCGTCGGTGGAAGTTTTGTCAAAGGGACTTAATTGTCTAGATTAGACCTCTGTCTACCCTGTATTGGCAATTGCGTTAAGATATTTATTTATTATTTATTTGTATAACATGCTTTTGTGTTTCGTCCAAACAATGACAACCTGAAATCCACACTCCTATTACTTCCCAAAATCAATTCGTATCGTAAAGGTCTAGACATCCAAAGGGTTTCGACAGGTGGTGAGCCCGTCGCAGTCTTTATGTCCACGGCAACGATATAATTCGTATATAAGTTTTTGGAAAACCCATTAGTACGAGCCTGCCACCTGGGGATCGTACTCGGGTCTCTCGACTCGAAATTCCGACCACCCAACCACTCAGCTATCGTGACTTCATATTTTATATTATATATAAGTTATTAGTAGTTATATATAAGCACAGGGCATTCAGCGTGGCCGGTCGAATTGGTCAATTTAAGCAACTGATGAAAATTTTTAAAAGTCATGGTATGTAACCTGAAACAAAGAGTATAGTAGAATATGTACTGGTGCCTTCGTTGTTTCCGATTCCCATACCACAAGTGCATTAGCATCTTACATTGGGATCGGAGCACTGTATGTGATGTTGTCCCTATCTGTATATGTATTTATATAAAACATGTACTGGTTGGAATAGCAGATACTGATGAGCAAACCTGAGCAAGTTCCAGCGGGCCCTGGTTGACCGTGGTGCCGATGCAGCCCTGTACCACCATTTGCAGCATCTTGGGGTCGGCCGGCTCTTGGGAGGTGGCCGCCGCTAGCTCGGCTATCTATATACGTGGCATTGAATAAGCTCTTTGTAGAAATAGAGTATGCAAGGAAACATTCATGTAAAGAGGATTAAAGACGGCGACTGCTTCACCACCGTCCACGTTTATCCCAACAAATGTCTTCGGTGAAAGGTGAGTAGAAAGGACTTAATTGTCTGGACCTCTGTCTATCCCTGTATTAGGAACGGCGTAGGGTTCGTCGCAATCACCGCGATTGGAAAGCGTATTTCATGATTGTAGATGGTATTTGCCAGGTAAGTAAAGCGCTGGAGCTTTATCGAGTATACTAAATATACTGAGACATTATTTCTCGTGTTGGTTATACTGCCATCTTTTTTTAGGTTTTCCCTTAATCGTTTCTTTCAATACCTGAAGAAAGAAATGCTGTTAAATCTTCCTCTGATGTCGGGTGCTTACTTTATTTTTTAAACATACTCACTTTTTTCTGTATGTCTTCTATAGCGACTTCGATGGGAGAGAGAATTATTTGTGTGCGTTGAACGACCTGAAAACAAATTGTACAGAAATTAATTTGGATAATAGAACCTTAAATAAGCGATAGCGAGTGTCACAGGATTCAAGAAGAAGAATCGCCTCTTTTAGGCTACAGCAACGAAATTTAATTTCAAATATTGTTGTCTTCATTATACCTAAACACATCAATTGCTCTTTTGCTAGGTTGCTCTAGTTTGTTTGTTAGTAGTGCTCGGCCAGCTCGCCGTGCGCGTGTGGTTCATGCGGCTGGTGGGGTTGGCGTGGGGTTGGGGTGGGGTTCGGGTGGGGTTGGGGTGGGGTTGGCGTGGGGTTGGCGTGGGGTTGGGTTGGGGTTGGCGTGGGGCTGGCGTGGGGTTGGCGTGGGGCTGGCGTGGGGCTGGCGTGGGGCAGTACCTGTATGCGCGTCTTGACGTAGGGGAAGTGGTGCGCGGTGGTGAGGATGGTCTTGCGCTTGCACTGCTCGGCCAGCTCGCCGTGCGCGCGCCCTCCCACCGTGAACGGCGTCGCGTACATGAACCGCTCTGCGCACGCGCACCATACATACATCACTATTGGCCGACTTAATACTCATTACTAATGTATATAACATGACGGCAATGAAGTGTAATATCGGAGAGAATGAATGAAAAACCATAGAGTTGTTATTTTTGTTGAATTTATACATATTTAATTTGCAACAAAAAACATACAACAGTTTCGTAAGCGTTGTGCGTGAAAGACAAAGACAACAAGCCTCCAAAATAATCCAGTCGATTATTTTATAACATACACACACACATTTTTTTTTATAAAAAAAATGTGTGTCTCAACACCCGACCACCACGTCATCCGCTACACTGTCTTAAAAATCAGTAACATATATACAAACACACATATACACACATAAAACAACTTTTTATGACTAAACAGCTGTCTTATGTTAACTAACACGTTGTTATGTTAATTATACTGTAACTTATGTTAATTAACATACACACACACACACACACACACACACAATTAAGAAACACTCAAAACTGACTGATGTTGAAGTTCCTCTCGTAGTGAGTGATGCGCTTGCGCAGCTCGTGCGGCTCGAAGTACGGCTCGACGTACGTGATCTGTATGTACGCCTTGTCCGGCTGCAGCGAGCCCGGCTCCACCGTGTTAGAGTCCTTGATTATCACCACGTTCTCAGCGCCGAAGCGCGACCCGTAGAAATTCTGTCAAAGTGTGAATGTACGAATGAATGAATGAATGAGTGAATACTTTTATTGAACACAACAAACCGGCCCAATGCAATGGAGATACGGTTAGAGTATGAATGAACGAATGAATGAATGAATCAATACTTTTATTGAACACAACAAACCGGCCCAATGCAATGGAGGTGTGGTTAGAGTATGAATGAACGAATGAATGAATGAATACTTTTATTGTACACCACGAAAGTAATGCAGAAATACAATTAAACATTAAAGCAAGTCGACTGCACAATTTGGGGGCGTTATCGCTGCATAGCGATCTCTTCCAGACAACCAAAGGCGTAAATAGATGTGACATATACTTAAAAAAGCTGAGGTTGTTTATAATTGTATGAGTACATGATTGATTGCAGTATTTTTTTCCGCTTTATGGTAAAAGACAAGAGACACGTAACTTATTAGGCTGGTGAATTAGTGGTTGATGTAGTCTTTTTTCATTCTCATACTATCGCAGTCTGGTCTGACATAAAATTTCGACAAATTTTGCATCCTAATATTACAAAGGCAAAAGTGATTTTTTTTACGATTTAAAACCTATATTACTAAAAGGATTTAAAAAATTCTTTAACGAATAGAAAACTTCAGTATTATTGAGTAACATAAGTCGTTTTTTTTTAATACATGCCTACGAAAATTTCAATATTACATATTTAATAAAAATAGAAATATACCTTCACGCCATACCCAATACAGGGGTAGACAGAAGTCTAGACAACTAAATCCTTTCGACCCACCATCCACCGAAGACATTTTTTTGGGATGACGTAACAGTTGGTGAGTCAGTCGTCGTCTTAATGTTCACGCCAACGATGTAATTCGTACGTAAGTTTTTGAAAAACCTATTGGTACTAGCCGGCCACTTGGGGATCAAACTCGGGTCTCCTGACTCGAATTCCAAGCCCCCAACCACTCGGCTATCGTGACTTTTTCATATTAGGTTAGTGGACTAGTCTTCTCATTTATATATAGGGACAACATCAAATATATTGCTCTGATCCCAATGTAAGCAGCTTAAGCACTTGTATTGTGGAATTTATTTATTTATGTATTTAAAAGTTGCTCCAACAAAGTGTACACCATCATAAGCACTATAAAAATTAACATATTTACAAGGAAAGGTGTCACTCCAATTATAGGTGCAAACTACAATTTTATAAAATAGAAACAACATTTAGGAGGAATTTAAAACTAATAAAATACAGTTAAAAACTATTAAGTTAATGCATTTAAAACATTTACTTACTTAGTAAACTATAACCCAAATAAATTACAAAGTTCAGATAACCGATTACATTCCTTAAATATTGTCCACTAAACTACAGTCTGCTGTAAATAGATTTTAAATATATGGAGTTTATTGGAAAAAATATCTATTACAGATAATTTTTGATGAAGCCTGGCGACATTAGTACTCCTATCCAGATCTTTGATAGTAACATTGACACTTAAATTGTGAAGAGCATTATAATTCTTTTTTAATCTGTTTAGAGGAGAATAATGTCCCAAGTTTGATTTAGCTGCCTTTCAACAAAGGGAACATATTTCAAGGATCTAGGTAATCTTTTGGGTACAGAATTATTCAGTTGCGACAAAAAGATAGGTAACATCAATAGAACCATTAACTAGTTTATAAAGAAACATAGCCTCAAGCAGCTTTCTACGGCAGAAAAGTGGTTTCATTCCGAAATGTTTTAATCGATCTTCATAACTCGGAATTATTTTGCCAGATTACATTGCTATGTAAGGTTCCATAAAAATCGTTTCTGAATACTCTCCAGTCGTTTGATATATATATATATATATATATATATATATATATATATATATATATATATATATATATATATATATATATATATATATATATATATATATATATATATATATATATATATATATATATATATATATATATATATATATATATATATATATATATTATATATATATATATATATATATATATATATATATATATATATATATATATATATATATATATATATATATATATATATATATATATATATATATATATATATATATATATATATATATATATATATATATATCTCATAGTATGGGTTCCATACAACGCTACAGTACTCTAAGCCACTGCGTACCAATGCACAGTAAATTGCAATTTTGGTACTAGGTTTTTGAACTCTTTACAATTACGTATATCAAATCCTAAAGTTTTGAAACTTTTTTAACTAGGGCTATCAATGTGAATATTGAATCGCAATTTGTTATCAAGAATGACGCCTAAATCTCGAATGAATTCCACTTCAGCTAGTGGAACACCGTTTACAAAATATGATCTGTCGATCAGGTTTTTTCCTAGTAAAACGAACTACGTTACATTTAATGATGTTCAGACTCATGCTATTCATTCTGCACCATGAAATGAGATGGTTTAAATCATCTTGCAATAACACAACAAACCGGCCCAATGCAATGGAGATACGGTTAGAGTATGAATGAACGAATGAATGAATGAATGAATGAATGAATGAATGAATGAATGAATGAATGAATGAATGAATGAATGAATGAATGAATGAATGAATGAATGAATGAATGAATGAATGAATGAATGAATGAATGAATGAATGAATGAATGAATGAATGAATGAATGAATGAATGAATGAATGAATGAATGAATGAATGAATGAATGAATGAATGAATGAATGAATGAATGAATGAATGAATGAATGAATGAATGAATGAATGAATGAATGAATGAATGAATGAATGAATGAATGAATGAATGAATGAATGAATGAATGATCGAATGAATGAATGAATGAATGAATGAATGAACGAATGAATGAATGGACGAATGAATGAATGAATGAATGAATGAATGAATGAATGAATGAATGAATGAATGAATGAATGAATGAATGAATGAATGAATGAATGAATGAATGAATGAATGAATGAATGAATGAATGAATGAATGAATGAATGAATGAATGAATGAATGAATGAATGAATGAATGAATGAATGAATGAATGAATGAATGAATGAATGAATGAATGAATGAATGAATGAATGAATGAATGAATGAATGAATGAATGAATGAATGAATGAATGAATGAATGAATGAATGAATGAATGAATGAATGAATGAATGAATGAATGAATGAATGAATGAATGAATGAATGAATGAATGAATGAATGAATGAATGAATGAATGAATGAATGAATGAATGAATGAATGAATGAATGAATGAATACTTTTATTGAACACAACAAACCGGCCCAATGCAATGGAGGTGTGGTTAGAGTATGAATGAACGAATGAATGAATGAATGAATGAATGAATGAATGAATGAATGAATGAATGAATGAATGAATGAATGAATGAATGAATGAATGAATGAATGAATGAATGAATGAATGAATGAATGAATGAATGAATGAATGAATGAATGAATGAATGAATGAATGAATGAGTGAATACTTTTATTGTACACCACGAAAGTAATGCAGAAATACAATTAAACATTAAAGCAAGTCGACTGCACAATTTGGGGGCGTTATCGCTGCATAGCGATCTCTTCCAGACAACCAAAGGCGTAAATAGATGTGACATATACTTAAAAAAGCTGAGGTTGTTTATAATTGTATGAGTACATGATTGATTGCAGTATTTTATTCCGCTTTATGGTAAAAAGACAAGAGACACGTAACTTATTAGGCTGGTGAATTAGTGGTTGATGTAGTCTTTTTCATTCTCATACTATCGCAGTCTGGTCTGACATAAAATTTCGACAAATTTGCATCCTAATATTACAAAGGCAAAAGTGATTTTTGTTACGATTTAAACCTACATTACTAAAGGGATTTTAAAAATTCTTTAACGAATAGAAAACTTCAGGACCATTGAGTAACATAAGTCGTTTTTTTTAAATACATGCCTACGAAAAATTTCAATATTACATATTTAATAAAATAGAAATATACCTTCACGCCGTACCCAATACAGGGTAGACAGAAGTCTAGACAATTAATCCTTTCGACCCACCATCCACCGAAGACATTTTTTGGGATGACGTAACAGTTGGTGAGTCAGTCGTCGTCTTAATGTTCATGCCAACGATGTAGTTCGTACGTAAGTTTTGAAAACCCATTGGTACTGTAAAGTCTGCCACTTGGGATCGGAACTCGGTCTCTAGACCTGAATTTTTTAAAGAATCCTAGCAATGCCGAATAACATTACTAGTATTCCTGTTAACCACTCCAATTAAGCCGCAATGCTTGTGTCTGGAGTTGGTCTACGTCAATAGTCGAATGGCGGGGTCCGAACCTGCGACGACACGTTTCGCAGTCCGTCGCTTTTCAGATTCATCATTATCTTCTCACACGCACGTCTATGTATCCGGGTGCTCTTGACCCTGCCCTATTCGAGCGATTTGCTCACATGGTCGGCTACGCTACTATATCCCTCTCGCTCACGCAGTCGACTCGAGCCGACTTCACCCGAACGAAGTTCGTATGCGGTTTGGGCAGACCTTCGCGTCTATGCTACGCGTCAGTTTTATATATCTCTCTCTCTCGCAGTCGACTCGAGCCGACTTCACCCGAACGAAGGTTGTGCACGGTTAGGGCAGACCTCCGCGTCTATGCTACGCGTCAGTTATATCTCTCTCTCTCTCGCAGTCAACTCGAGCCGACTTCACCCGAACGAAGTTCGTGCACGGTTTGGGCAGACCTCCGCGTCTATGCTACGCGTCAACTATATCCCTCTCGCTCTCGCAGTCGACTCGAGCCGACTTCACCCGAACGAAGGTTGTGCACGGTTAGGGCAGACCTCCGCGTCTATGCTACGCGTCAGTTTTATATATCTCTCTCTCTCTCTCGCAGTCGACTCGAGCCGACTTCACCCGAACGAAGGTTGTGCACGGTTAGGGAAGACCTCCGCGTCTATGCTACGCGTCAGTTATATCTCTCTCTCTCTCTCGCAGTCGACTCGAGCCGACTTCACCCGAACGAAGGTTGTGCACGGTTAGGGCAGACCTCCGCGTCTATGCTACGCGTCAACTATATCTCTCTCGCTCTCAAAGTCGACTCGAGTCGACTTTACCCGAACGATGTTTGTGCACGGTTTGGGCAGACCTCCGCGTCTACGCTACGCGTCAACTATATCTCTCTCGCTCACAGTCGACTCGAGCCGACTTCACCCGAACGATGTTCGTGCACGGTTTGGGCAGACCTCCGCGTCTATGCTACGCGTCAACTATATCCCTCTCGCTCTCGCAGTCGACTCGAGCCGACTTCACCCGAACTAAGTTCGTGCACGGTTTGGGCAGACCTCCGCGTCTATGCTACGCGTCAACTATATCCCTCTCGCTCGCAGTCGACTCGAGCCGACTTCACCCGAACTAAGTTCGTGCACGGTTTGGGCAGACCTCCGCGTCTATGCTACGCGTCAACTATATCCCTCTCGCTCGCAGTCGACTCGAGCCGACTTCACCCGAACTAAGTTCGTGCACGGTTTGGGCAGACCTCCGCGTCTATGCTACGCGTCAGTTTTATATATCTCTCTCTCTCGCAGTCGACTCGAGCCGACTTCACCCGAACTAAGTTCGTGCACGGTTTGGGCAGACCTCCGCGTCTATGCTACGCGTCAACTATATCCCTCTCGCTCTCGCAGTCGACTCGAGCCGACTTCACCCGAACGAAGTTCGTGCACGGTTTGGGCAGACCTTCGCGTCTATGCTACGCGTCAGTTTTATATATCTCTCTCTCTCTCTCTCGCAGTCGACTCGAGCCGACTTCACCCGAACGAAGTTCGTGCACGGTTAGGCAGACCTCCGCGTCTATGCTACGCGTCAGTTATATCTCTCTCTCGCAGTCGACTCGAGCCGACTTCACCCGAACTAAGTTCGTGCACGGTTTGGGCAGACCTCCGCGTCTATGCTACGCGTCAGTTTTATATATATATATCTCATAGTATGGGTTCCATACAACGCTACAGTACTCTAAGCCACTGCGTACTAATGCACAGTAAATTGCAATTTTGGTACTAGGTTTTTGAACTCTTTACAATTACGTATATCAAATCCTAAAGTTTTGAAACTTTTTAACTAGGCTATCAATGTGAATATTGAATCGCAATTTGTTATCAAGAATGACGCCTAAATCTCGAATGAATTCCACTTCAGCTAGTGGAACACCGTTTACAAAATATGATCTGTCGATCAGGGTTTTTTCCTAGTAAACGAACTACGTTACATTTAATGATGTTCAGACTCATGCTATTCATTCTGCACCATGAAATGAGATGGTTTAAATCATCTTGCAATAATACAACATCACAAGCTGAATTTAACTTCCTATAAAATTTTAAATCATCTGCATACAAGTGAAACTTGGAGTTATGGAAACATTTCTTGATGTCATTAATATAACAATTGAACAGGTGAGGCCCAAGTGGAATCAGGAACAACGAAGGTACCACAAATACCCAGACACGAGCAAATATAGAAAAAGGTTTTTTTTATATTGACCCGACTGGGAAACGAACCCGGGATCTCAGAGATGATTACACCATGAAAACCGGTTTGCGTCATTCTTACACGGAGGTCGTCAAATAACAAAAAAAAGTTAATAGAAAGTTGCTTTTTCATCGAGTAACATAGGCTGTATTTTTTATAATAAAAGACGTCTAGGAAAATTATAATATATATATGTAATACAAGGTAACACAAAACTTCCTTACAAGAGTCATTGACATGTGCTGCCATTTTGTTACTTGTAGAAAAAAACACTTGTAGACAGAGGTCTCGTTTAGACAATTAAGTCCCATCGACCCACCTTCCGCCGAAGATATTTTCGGGACAACGTGACAGGTGAGTCCGTCGCCGTCTTTACGTCCAAGCTTGCGATATAAATCGTACGTGCGTTATGAAACATTTTACCTAAAACCTAAGTGTTGGGTTATCAGAATTCGAGTCAAGAGACCAGAGTTAGATCTCCAGGTTGCGGGCTCGTACCAATGGATTTTTTTCAAAACTTGTGTACGAATTATATCGTTGGCTTGGACATCGGCGACGGGCTCACCACCTGTCACGTTCTTCCGAAAATATCTTCGGTGGAAGATGGGTCAAGAGGACTTCATTGTCTAGACTAGACCTGTGTCTACCTCTGTATTGGGAATTGCATGAATTGCGTACCACTTAACTGGAATCGAAACGAGTTTGAATGGAGACCCAAATTCTGATAACCCAAACACTCTGCTATCATGAGTTTCAACTCTTAAATAATTGCAGATGCCTCTTCGACTTATAAAAAAGATATAGACTTTAACGAGAGGGAAATAAGCGCCATAATTAAGGCCCACAGCCTTCAGTTATTTCAATCACTACACGAAACAGAAACTCACGAGATACTTTCACTTACATACGTTAGACACAAAATAAAAAAAAAAGTGCAAATGAAATATTTCCTTCGTCCCTCACCCATGTATGTTGGCCAACTTCTTGTAGTCGCGATGTTCCTCAGCAATGGGTATGAGCACTTTGTACACCTCGTTCACGGTCTCGTACATGCCGGCAGTCATCAGCTCGCTCGCAGCGTGCTCGAGAAGCGCCTACGTACATAATATTATAACATTATTTTAGCCTATACACATAAAAAGAAGGAGAGAACACATATGCGGAGCACACGAATTAAACTAAATATGCAATTTTTACAAATGTGCGATTTATAGAAATACACACAAATATGCACTAAACAAATGTGCGGTGCACACAAAAATGCGGCGTATAGTAATGATGTATACATATCGCAGTCGACTCGAGCCGACTTCACCCGAACGAAGTTCGTGCACGGTTAGGCAGACCTCCGCGTCTATGCTACGCGTCAACTATATCCCTCTCGCTCGCAGTCGACTCGAGCCGACTTCACCCGAACTAAGTTCGTGCACGGTTAGGCAGACCTCCGCGTCTATGCTACGCGTCAACTATATCCCTCTCGCTCGCAGTCGACTCGAGCCGACTTCACCCGAACGAAGTTCGTGCACGGTTAGGCAGACCTCCGCGTCTATGCTACGCGTCAACTATATCCCTCTCGCTCGCAGTCGACTCGAGCCGACTTCACCCGAACTAAGTTCGTGCACGGTTAGGCAGACCTCCGCGTCTATGCTACGCGTCAACTATATCCCTCTCGCTCTCGCAGTCGACTCGAGCCGACTTCACCCGAACGAAGTTCGTGCACGGTTTGGGCAGACCTCCGCGTCTATGCTACGCGTCAACTATATCCCTCTCGCTCGCAGTCGACTCGAGCCGACTTCACCCGAACTAAGTTCGTGCACGGTTAGGCAGACCTCCGCGTCTATGCTACGCGTCAACTATATCCCTCTCGCTCGCAGTCGACTCGAGCCGACTTCACCCGAACGAAGTTCGTGCACGGTTTGGGCAGACCTCCGCGTCTATGCTACGCGTCAACTATATCCCTCTCGCTCTCGCAGTCGACTCGAGCCGACTTCACCCGAACGAAGTTCGTATGCGGTTTGGGCAGACCTTCGCGTCTATGCTACGCGTCAGTTTTATATATCTCTCTCTCTCTCTCTCGCAGTCGACTCGAGCCGACTTCACCCGAACGAAGGTTGTGCACGGTTAGGGCAGACCTCCGCGTCTATGCTACGCGTCAGTTATATCTCTCTCTCTCTCGCAGTCAACCGCGGTTAGGGCAGACCTCCGCGTCTATGCTACGCGTCAGTTATATATATCTCTCTCTCTCTCTCGCAGTCGACTCGAGCCGACTTCACCCGAACGAAGTTCGTGCACGGTTTGGGCAGACCTCCGCGTCTATGCTACGCGTCAACTATATCCCTCTCGCTCTCGCAGTCGACTCGAGCCGACTTCACCCGAACTAAGTTCGTGCACGGTTAGGGCAGACCTCCGCGTCTATGCTACGCGTCAACTATATCCCTCTCGCTCGCAGTCGACTCGAGCCGACTTCACCCGAACTAAGTTCGTGCACGGTTAGGGCAGACCTCCGCGTCTATGCTACGCGTCAACTATATCCCTCTCGCTCTCGCAGTCGACGCGGGCCGACTTCACCCGAACTAAGTTCGTGCACGGTTAGGGCAGACCTCCGCGTCTATGCTACGCGTCAACTATATCCCTCTCGCTCTCGCAGTCGACGCGGGCCGACTTCACCCGGACGAAGGTCGTCAGGTCGCCGACTCACCTCGAGGCGGCTGAAGATCTCGGGCAGCTTGGTGAGCGCGTGCTCCTTGTACACGAACTCCTCGCCGTGCAGGTCGCCGAAGCGCGCGCCGTGGAACGCCACGCGGAAGTACGCGCCGAACACGCGCCGCCCGTGCAGCTGCTCCACGCGCGACCACGCCTCGTGCAGCTTGCTGCCCACCCCGGACGGCACGACCGATGCGATGCATTTGTTATGTGGAGACGCTCGTCACGCATACAAGTACCAAGGTGGACGGAGGTCCAGACAGTTAGGTCCATTCGAAACACCTCTCGCAGACGTTTTTGGGACGACGTGACAGGTCGGCGAGTCTGTCGCCGTCTTTATGTCCAAGCTTGCAATATAAATCGTACGTGCGTTATGAAACATTTTACCTAACGACCTAAGTATTGGGTTGTCGGAATTTGAATCAAGAGACAGATGGCAGTCTCGTACCAATAGGGTTTTTCAAAAATTTGTGTACGAATTACATCGTTGGCTGGGACATAAAGGAGGCGACGGACTCACCACCTATCACGTTGTTCCGAAAATATCTTCGGTGGAAGGTGGATCAAGGGGACTTCATTGTCTAGACTAGAGTTCTGTCTACCCCTGCATTGGGAATTGCATGAATTGCGTACCACTTAACTGGAATCGAAACGAGTTTGGATGGAGACCCAAATTCTGATAACCCAAACACTCTGCTATCATGAGTTTCAACTCTTAAATAATTGCAGATGCCTCTTCGACTTATAAAAAAGATATAGACTTTAACGAGAGGGAAATAAGCGCCATAATTAAGGCCCACAGCCTTCAGTTATTTCAATCACTACACGAAACAGAAACTCACGAGATACTTTCACTTACATACGTAAGACACAAAATAAAAAGTGCAAATGAAATATTTCCTTGGTCCCTCACCCATGTATGTTGGCCAACTTCTTGTAGTCGCGATGTTCCTCAGCAATGGGTATGAGCACTTTGTACACCTCGTTCACGGTCTCGTACATGCCGGCAGTCAATCAGCTCGCTGCAGCGACGTACACAATGCGCGACGTACACAATGCGCGACGTACACAATGTGCGACGTACACAATGTGCGACGTACACAATGTGCGACGTACACAATGTGCGACGTACACAATGTGCGACGCACACAATGTGCGACGTACACAATGCGACGTACACAATGTGCGACGCACACAATGTGCGACGTACACAATGTGCGACGTACACAATGTGCGACGCACACAATGTGCGACGTACACAATGTGCGACGCACACAATGTGCGACGTACACAATGTGCGACGTACACAATGTGCGACGTACACAATGTGCGACGTACACAATGTGCGACGTACACAATGCGACGTACACAATGTGCGACGCACACAATGTGCGACGTACACAATGTGCGACGTACACAATGTGCGACGCACACAATGTGCGACGTACACAATGTGCGACGTACACAATGTGCGACGTACACAATGTGCGACGTACACAATGTGCGACGTACACAATGTGCGACGTACACAATGTGCGACGTACACAATGTGCGACGTACACAATGTGCGACGTACACAATGTGCGACGTACACAATGTGCGACGTACACAATGTGCGACGTACACAATGTGCGACGTACACAATGTGCGACGTACACAATGTGCGACGTACACAATGCGCGACGTACACAATGCGCGACGTACACAATGCGACGTACACAATGCGACGTACACAATGCGCGACGTACACAATGTGCGACGTACACAACGTGCGACGTACACAATGTGCGACGTACACAATGTGCGACGTACACAATGTGCGACGTACACAAAGTGCAGCTACCTGCAGCTCCTGGTGCGTGAGGTGGTGGTGCAGTGCGTCGGCGCAGCTCGTCCAGCGCGTTGTGCGTCACCGCTGCAGCAGCGACGTACACAATGCGACGTACACAATGTGCGACGTACACAATGTGCGACGTACACAATGCGCGACGTACACAAAGTGCAGCTACCTGCAGCTCCTGGTGCGTGAGGTGGTGGTGCAGTGCGTCGGCGCAGCTCTCGTCCAGCGCGTTGTGCGTCACCGCTGCAGCAGCGACGTACACAATGTGCGACGTACACAATGCGACGTACACAATGCGACGTACACAATGTGCGACGTACACAATGCGACGTACACAAAGTGCAGCTACCTGCAGCTCCTGGTGCGTGAGGTGGTGGTGCAGTGCGTCGGCGCAGCTCTCGTCCAGCGCGTTGTGCGTCACTCGCTGCAGCAGCGACGTACACAATGTGCGACGTACAATGTGCGACGTACACAAAGTGCAGCTACCTGCAGCTCCTGGTGCGTGGTGGTGGTGCAGTGCGTCGGCGCAGCTCTCGTCCAGCGCGTTGTGCGTCACTCGCTGCAGCAGCGACGCACACAATGTGCGACGTACACAATGCGCGACGTACACAATGCGACGTACACAACGTGCGACGTACACAATGTGCGACGTACACAAAGTGCAGCCACCTGCAGCTCCTGGTGCGTGAGGTGGTGGTGCAGTGCGTCGGCGCAGCTCTCGTCCAGCGCGTTGTGCGTCACTCGCTGCAGCAGCGACGTACACAACGTGCGACGTACACAATGCGACGTACACAATGTGCGACGTACACAAAGTGCAGCTACCTGCAGCCCTGGTGCGTGAGGTGGTGGTGCAGTGCGTCGGCGCAGCTCTCGTCCAGCGCGTTGTGCGTCACTCGCTGCAGCAGCGACGTACACAACGTGCGACGTACACAATGTGCGACGTACAATGTGCGACGTACACAATGCGACGTACACAATGCGCGACGTACACAAAGTGCAGCTACCTGCAGCTCCTGGTGCGTGAGGTGGTGGTGCAGTGCGTCGGCGCAGCTCTCGTCCAGCGCGTTGTGCGTCACTCGCTGCAGCAGCGACGTACACACGTGCGACGTACACACGTGCGACGTACACAATGTGCGACGTACACAACGTGCGACGTACACAAAGTGCAGCTACCTGCAGCTCCTGGTGCGTGAGGTGGTGGTGCAGTGCGTCGGCGCAGCTCTCGTCCAGCGCGTTGTGCGTCACTCGCTGCAGCAGCGACGTACACAATGTGCGACGTACACAATGCGCGACGTACACAATGCGCGACGTACACAACGTGCGACGTACACAAAGTGCAGCTACCTGCAGCTCCTGGTGCGTGGTGGTGGTGCAGTGCGTCGGCGCAGCTCGTCCAGCGCGTTGTGCGTCACTCGCTGCAGCAGCGACGTACACAACGCGACGTACACAATGTGCGACGTACACAATGCGCGACGTACACAATGTGCGACGTACACAAAGTGCAGCTACCTGCAGCTCCTGGTGCGTGAGGTGGTGGTGCAGTGCGTCGGCGCAGCTCGTCCAGCGCGTTGTGCGTCACCGCTGCAGCAGCGACGCACACAATGTGCGACGTACACACAATGTGCGACGTACACAATGCGCGACGTACACAATGTGCGACGTACACAACGTGCGACGTACACAATGTGCGACGTACACAATGTGCGACGTACACAATGCGACGTACACAACGTGCGACGTACATAATGTGCGACGTACAATGTGCGACGTACACAATGCGACGTACACAATGCGCGACGTACACAATGCGCGACGTACACAAAGTGCAGCTACCTGCAGCCCTGGTGCGTGAGGTGGTGGTGCAGTGCGTCGGCGCAGCCTCGTCCAGCGCGTTGTGCGTCACCGCCGCAGCAGCGACGTACACAATGCGCGACGTACACAATGTGCGACGTACACAACGTGCGACGTACACAATGCGCGACGTACACAATGTGCGACGCACACAATGTGCGACGTACACAAAGTGCAGCTACCTGCAGCCCTGGTGCGTGAGGTGGTGGTGCAGTGCGTCGGCGCAGCTCTCGTCCAGCGCGTTGTGCGTCACCGCTGCAGCAGCGACGTACAATGTGCGACGCACACAATGTGCGACGTACAACGTGCGACGTACACAAAGTGCAGCTACCTGCAGCTCCTGGTGCGTGAGGTGGTGGTGCAGTGCGTCGGCGCAGCTCTCGTCCAGCGCGTTGTGCGTCACTCGCTGCAGCAGCGACGTACACAATGTGCGACGTACACAATGTGCGACGTACACAATGTGCGACGTACACAAAGTGCAGCTACCTGCAGCTCCTGGTGCGTGAGGTGGTGGTGCAGTGCGTCGGCGCAGCTCTCGTCCAGCGCGTTGTGCGTCACTCGCTGCAGCAGCGACGTACAATGTGCGACGTACACACAATGTGCGACGTACACAATGTGCGACGTACACAAAGTGCAGCTACCTGCAGCTCCTGGTGCGTGAGGTGGTGGTGCAGTGCGTCGGCGCAGCCTCGTCCAGCGCGTTGTGCGTCACCGCTGCAGCAGCGACGTACAATGTGCGACGTACAATGTGCGACGTACACAATGCGCGACGTACACAATGTGCGACGTACACAATGCGCGACGTACACAAAGTGCAGCTACCTGCAGCTCCTGGTGCGTGAGGTGGTGGTGCAGTGCGTCGGCGCAGCTCTCGTCCAGCGCGTTGTGCGTCACCGCTGCAGCAGCGACGTACACAATGCGCGACGTACACAACGTGCGACGTACAATGTGCGACGTACACAATGTGCGACGTACACAAAGTGCAGCTACCTGCAGCTCCTGGTGCGTGAGGTGGTGGTGCAGTGCGTCGGCGCAGCTCTCGTCCAGCGCGTTGTGCGTCACTCGCTGCAGCAGCGACGTACACAATGTGCGACGTACACAATGCGACGTACACAATGTGCGACGTACACAACGTGCGACGTACACAAAGTGCAGCTACCTGCAGCTCCTGGTGCGTGAGGTGGTGGTGCAGTGCGTCGGCGCAGCTCGTCCAGCGCGTTGTGCGTCACTCGCTGCAGCAGCGACGTACACAATGTGCGACGTACACAATGCGACGTACACAATGTGCGACGTACACAAAGTGCAGCTACCTGCAGCTCCTGGTGCGTGAGGTGGTGGTGCAGTGCGTCGGCGCAGCTCTCGTCCAGCGCGTTGTGCGTCACTCGCTGCAGCAGCGACGTACACAATGTGCGACGTACACAATGTGCGACGTACACAACGTGCGACGTACACAATGTGCGACGTACAATGTGCGACGTACACAATGTGCGACGTACACAATGCGACGTACACAATGCGACGTACACAATGTGCGACGTACACACAATGTGCGACGTACACAATGTGCGACGTACACAATGTGCGACGTACACAATGTGCGACGTACACAATGTGCGACGTACACAAAGTGCAGCTACCTGCAGCTCCTGGTGCGTGAGGTGGTGGTGCAGTGCGTCGGCGCAGCTCTCGTCCAGCGCGTTGTGCGTCACTCGCTGCAGCAGCGACGTACACAATGTGCGACGTACACAATGTGCGACGTACACAATGTGCGACGTACACAATGTGCGACGTACACAACGTGCGACGTACACAATGTGCGACGTACACAATGTGCGACGTACACAATGTGCGACGTACACAACGTGCGACGTACACAATGTGCGACGTACACAATGTGCGACGTACACAACGTGCGACGTACACAATGTGCGACGTACACAATGTGCGACGTACACAAAGTGCAGCTACCTGCAGCTCCTGGTGCGTGAGGTGGTGGTGCAGTGCGTCGGCGCAGCTCTCGTCCAGCGCGTTGTGCGTCACTCGCTGCAGCAGCGACGTACACAATGTGCGACGTACACAATGTGCGACGTACACAATGTGCGACGTACACAATGTGCGACGTACACAATGTGCGACGTACACAATGTGCGACGTACACAATGTGCGACGTACACAATGTGCGACGTACACAATGTGCGACGTACACAATGTGCGACGTACACAAAGTGCAGCTACCTGCAGCTCCTGGTGCGTGAGGTGGTGGTGCAGTGCGTCGGCGCAGCTCTCGTCCAGCGCGTTGTGCGTCACTCGCTGCAGCAGCGCCGCGCCGCGCCCGGCAGTGCCCAGTTGCTCCGCGGCTAAGGCGGCTCCGTGCACCAGACACATGCCCGCTTCCAAGTGATTTGACCTCTGAAAGTGGTATCCACATCACATTCCGTCCCATCTTTCGTCATAATTTATAAACGTGTAGATATGGCATCTTACGAGTAAACTTGTCGAATAAAAAAACATACAATGGTTGGATGACGGATATTTTAAGCAACGATCGGCCAATTTGAAGATTGAGCGAATTTTAAATCACATTTTCCATCCCGGCTAAACGCACTCCCCAAGTATACAATTTCATTCACCTGTTCTAGACATACCTGATTTACCCATATTTCACACTTCGTTCTTTCTTTGTCCCTTTCAAATATCAGAACCTTAGTTTTATTAGTATTCAAACGGATCAGTAGTATTCAACCTTTAATTTCACATTCTTCTTTCATACACGTGACTAATGTCTGCAGTTCTGCCTCTGATGGTGCAATAAGCACTGCATCATCAGCATACAGCAGACAATTTACTTTTATGTCACCCAATTTCACACACAACTACCTTTCAGCTTCTATAAACAGCTGTCGAGATACAGTATGAACTGCCAGGAAGACATGACACAACCCTGTTTTTCGCCCGTTTGGACGCTAAACATGGGTGACAGGTCATGCCCTACACGCACACAGGCTTTACAGTCACAGTAAAGTGACTGCACAGCCCTTAGCAATCGACCATCCACACCATACCCCGGCAACAGTTCTCACATTTTCTTCCTTACAACCTTATCAAATGCTTTCTCAAGATCCACAAAAGCACAGAAAATACCAGAAGGTTAGCAGCCAGAAGCTTCTTCGTGATTATGCGGAGAGAAAACATTTGATCTGTGCATCCTCTTCCAGGTCTAAATCCGCATTGTGGCTCCCATAGAAATCTTTCCGATTTCTCTTGCATCCTTCGTGACAAAACCTTCGAGTAAACTTTACTTGCTAAACTGGTCAAGCTGATCGCCCGATGGCACCCGCAGTCATAATGTGAACCTTTACCTTTATATAAAGGCACAATGACCGCGGATTACCAATCATCCGGGACAGCCCGCGTCCGCCAGCAAAAAGATGAAAGTTGTCCCAGACGCGAGGCCCACCACACTTGACCATTTCAGCAGTAACTCTGTCTAGTCCCGCAGCCTTACCACATTTCAAACTTCGAATCGCACATTCAATCTCTTTCATACTGATAACCTCAGTGTCATTTAGGTCCGAGTCTGGCGTACCAGTCACGGCGTCACCCCGGATCTCACACTAAGATCATCACACGCATAGATTTCTATAAAGTTCGCTCCATCGCTGCATGACGTCCGATTTTTCAGAGAGGACGTCATTGGTTCCCGAAAGCACTTTGTTCATTCTTAAGGCTGTGGCACCACTCGAGTCCTTCCAACCTCTTTCCAGAAGAGTTTGAGTTCTCCTTGAAGTTGTGCGACATCCGCTTCCAGTCTACACCTTTCACGCACTTCCTCAATCAATGCTTTTTACTGCAGCTTATTTATAACTTTCTGCAGCTTATATCTTTCTTTCATCTTCTCTCTCATATCCTTATCATTACTAGAGGCCAAGTAGTCTAACCATGCCTTCTTCTTCTTATTTACTACTTTTTACTTCGTCATTCCACCATGCATCGCCCTTTTACTACTACCTCTTTTCACAGTTCCACACACGTCTTCCGCTGCACCAACCATTCCATCTCTAAGGCTCTGCCATATTTCTTCCACACATTCTTTCGTGACATCGATGCTGTCCAGCTTTTCGGCTACCCTTGCTTGACATTTATCTTTAGTGTCCGCTTCTTGAAGCTTCCAGCTTCGGATGCTACCGACCGACTGTGGTTCTGGTATCGCCGTCCGGTGGCGCCAACCCGCGAACAGACCCCTAAATCTAGTAATCACTAGATAGTGATCCGTTCCCAGGTAAGCACCGGAACACTCGCGTATCCATCACCTGTTTTCGCAGTTGGTCACCACCACCACCACCAGGAATAAATCGATCATACTTCTCTCATTCTCTCTTGTTCTA
Source organism: Sericinus montela (assembly GCA_029286605.1). Lineage (NCBI taxonomy): Eukaryota > Metazoa > Arthropoda > Insecta > Lepidoptera > Papilionidae > Sericinus > Sericinus montela. Next base: position 20,056,147 of record JAGSMR010000012.1, on the reverse strand, counting down.
GTATACATATGGATTTTCTTGTGACTAAACATAGTGTTTGTCACAAGAAGACCCTTCCTTGCATACAGCCAGTATAAGCATGCCAGGATCGTTAACCCTTTATCACCAAACATTCCAATCACCGACTCTTACCCCAGCCGAGTGGTTCCAACCCATCCATTCAAATCACTACATACAACAATTCTTTAGTTTACCCTAACCAAATCTAGAACTTCTCTCACATTCTCCCAAAACTCCTCCAGCTCCGCTCTGGACGCCGAAGCTACCGGCGCACAAACAGCTAAAAGGAATAACTTCCTAAGTCCCAATTTAAAGCGAACCCAGAGAAGTCTCGAGTTCACAACCTTATCTTCAGTCATAACATCGACTAACCGAGACGACAGCAGCACCCCCACTCCTGGCAGGCGCTCTCGCTCTCCGGGACTCCGGACCATAGAGCTAACGCCCCGCCAGGGAGCTCTTCAGTACCGCTGCCCTTCCGCTTGGTCTCCAACAAACACACGACATCTAATTCTCTTTCTTTCATCATTTCGATCAACTCATTCGTCTTATCTCTCATGCCTCCTCTAACATTCCACGTGCCAACTCTGTACTCCGTCCTCCACCTTCCGCCGTGTCGGGCTGTGCGTGACGGGTGGCGGTCCCCATCGCCGCTTTGCGCGCTGCATTTCACACCAACGGGGACGAACTGGTGTGCGTCGCCTTGGGGACGCCCTAACCTCGTCGGCATGGGTGCGCAGCTGTGTAGAATTGCAGCCCTGAAAAGGGCTGGCAGGGGTCTCGACGAGCACGCTTCTACAATGACCCTCCGCCTGGCCTGACGGACTTATAATAGATTTCATATTTATATAATATATGGTGAACAAAATGCATTTAGAAATTAATATGTACAAAGCAGTATAGGGAACATAAGAAACTTGGTCTTAAAAGTTAATATGCCAATGATAATAATGAAAATATCATTTGGAGTATTTCACACCAACTATTTTTGTATTGCCAGTATTTTAATTTACTATTTCCCTATCTTGATAACATTATTTCTACAATTTCCGCTGCCTAGTAATACTTTTCTATTACAATTATTTTTTTATGAACATTAAATTTTCAAAGGATTCCAACCTTTTCATTTTCTGAATATGAAGATGAAGTTCATTTTGAAAACCAAAATAGCGGTAATACTATTTTTCAAAAATATCGAGACGGGTGTCTCTTTTGATATTTCTCGAGTATTTCATGACGAAAATTACAAAAATTTTCAAATTCAAGATGTATGACTTAAGTTTTGGAAAATATTTAAAAACATTGATATTAGTTGTATATGTACTATTAAAAACATTGACATTAGTGTATCCATAAAGTGACATCCATTTTTAAATAGAAGATGGCGTAATTTTTGTGGCTTTTCGGGATTCAAATTAACATAGTGACCTAAATTTTTAAATCTAAGGAACTTCATTTCCAAAATCCCTAAAAATGATAAAAATTTCGAAGTTTTCAAAAAGTCTATATTATAATTCTTGCATTTTATAATCTTAATCCAGCGGTGCAAGGCTTGCAGCAATGTGGCTTTGTAGAGCATCGCTCGATTACTACTAATATACTTTAATAAACTTTTATGTTATTACAAGTTGCACACTAAAAAACTAATTGGTCGGTCTTATACCGACTAGCGAAAAGCTTTTGACAAAGTGGATTACAAAATGTTAGTGAACAAACTAGCATTGAACCGAATACGTCTCAATTTATGGTGATGGTTCAAGTCATACATTACCTATATGATACAAAAAGTTGTAGTGAACGGTTACGAGCCCGATTGTATATCTTATTTCTATCCGGTGTTCCCCAAGGATCTATTTTGGGCCGTCTTTTATTGACCTTTTTTTATTAATGACATGCATTAATGCTTTGAGTAATGTACATTTTTGCTTTATGCTGATGATCATAAATTTCAGCAAGACGTTAATCGTATCTCTACCATTTTTCTTAAAAATAAACTCAATCTTAATATTAATAAATGTAAATATTAATATAGTCTTACTACTGACCTCCATATGTTTCTGCGCCATGTTGTTAAGCCACGTGAGACGCAGATCGGGGCTGTGCTGGTAGCCGCGTGCGATACGGTGCATCAAGTCGAGGAGCATCTCCGGATCCTGCTGGAACTCTTTCATCTTCACAGTGTCACTTAAGATCATATGCAGATTGAAGACAAGATCTTTAACCTGGAGAAGGTAAAATTAATTAATATTAATGAATACTCATATTGATGAATAAAATTAATTAATATTGTGGCCTCTTGTTGAAACTTCATTTTTAAATGTAAAATAAATTCAAATTCACTTTCACACATTCCAAATTTCATATTTTATGTTTAATATGTTTTCGATCTCAGTAGACTATATTATTTGTAATACACCTTTGATAATGCCGTAAGGGCAAAACTGGACATTTTTTTGATAGCAAATAAATAAATAATCGAATGAGTAAAGGTGAATTAAAATTTATTTAATCAATGCTATATGAAGAATCTCGAAAATTCGAAAGATGTCAGAAATTGTGTCCAAGTTACCTGTTCAGGGAATGATGTGTCCTGCAACTCGACATCTTTCTCTGCGTACACAAGAACGGTCTTGAGAGCGCGCCGCAACGCTTCTTCACTGAAAGTAGTAGATGTGCCTACCAGGGAAGACAGCGACATTGTCACTTGCATTTTCACGCGACTGAAATTCTGGAATATGATATTGTTGTTTAGCTTTTATTCACTTTAGTCACGATAGCCGAGTTGTTGGGTGGTCGGAATTTCGAGTCGAGAGACCCGAGTTCGATCCCCAGGTGGCAGTACCAATGAGTTTTTCAAAAACTTATGTACGAATTTCATCGTTGGCTTGGACATAAGGGCGGCGACAGGCTCACCACCTGTCACGTTGTCCCGAAAATATCTTCGGTGGAAGGTGGGTCAAAGGGACTTAATTGTCTAGACTTGACCTCTGTCTACCCCTGTATTGGGAATTGCGTGAAGATTTTATTCACTTTAATAATTAATTAATTTCAAGAATTACATGGCACAAGAAATTTTTTTCTAAGTATTTAATTACTTTAAGTTACGATAGCCAGTGGTTACGACCACCCGATCGGAATTCCAGTCTAGAGCCCGAGTTCGATCCCAAAGGCTCGTATTTATGAGTCATTTTCAAAAACGTATGTACGATTTATATTGGACAAAAAGACATGGACGGGCTCATCCTCGGTCACATATTTTAATTATTTTATTTTGGATCAGAGAGATTTATTAGATATTTCTTTATAGAGACTGAGAATGAAAAATATGATTTGGCAGAAAAAGTTTAGCTGGAATATCGAAGATATTGTCTATAGCCAAAATATTTTGTAGTAAGTTAGTTAGTCTTTGGTGTTTATAAATATTTTGTGCCCAAACAAACAAATGTAATAGAAGTTAGCCCACCTTGGATTTTGTTAGTAATAAATTGCCCACTTTATGGATTTTTTTTAAAGAATAGGAAGGCAAACGAGCAGGTGGCTCACGTGAAAAAATGAGTAGTCGACTCGGTAACAAGTACTTGTGGTTGACATGGCAACATTCTTTCTCTTTGATTTGATTACTTACTATCTTTACGTACAATCCCTGACGGGGTAGCCAGACAGAGCAGACCTTCATGTGTCACGATCCTTTCATACCTCTTTCGCTTCTTTCAGATCATCATCTCCTTCGTGCAGGTAGGTGGTAACAAACGTACGTTTCCGAGTTGGTAGTGCTGGCGCATGAGCGCGTAGAGCGTGGCGGAGGCGTGCGCGCGCGTGCTGGCCGTGAGCGCGGCGCAGTGCCGCAGCAGCACGCGGCACGTGCCCGACTCCTCGCCGCAGCACGACCAGCCCAGCTGCGGCACGACTCCAGAATGATTAAAAATCATATTCTCTCCACCACGTTTTTTTCTTTTTTCGTCCAGGAACGCATATCTTGGTAGTTGCATGTGTTTTTACGGCCAGTAACCAATTTCGTTCTATGTCTGTCGCACTGTGCAACAATTGTTCTGTTGCAGCTTGAAGAGTAACTTACTATTATGTCTTGTTCAGTGCCCAGGAATGCAAATCACGATATGTCTAAAAAAGTTTTCACTTCAAAAATATGGTAAAGTTGTTATTAATAGTTGCAATGCAATTTTTGTACTACACTATGTGACATGCTTGATAGTGCTTTGTTTTGAGGCGAAACGCATGTCTCGTGATCGGTGGTTGTATATGGTTGACTGGTTTTGAGGGTAGTGGTGGTGGCACTTCTTTGCTTCGGACCAGGTAATATACGCTATTTATTTTTTTGCATGCGGAAAGGTGCAATGCAGTAGCAACGTTATTAATCAGAAATATGTCTCGAAGGAACTGGTGAATGTGAATCAGTATCAGTAATCAGCGAGGGCGTGCTACCTTGACGATGAGCGCGCGCACGGACGCGAACATGTGCTGCAGCACGGCGGCGCTCTGGCTGCGCTGCAGCGCGCGCAGCAGCACGCCCAGCGCCGCGCTGCACGCCGCCTGCCCCCACTCCAGCGCGCTCACCGACTGCGCGCCGCAAGGCAATACACCGGAAATTATTTGCAAGTCAAACGTACCACTTTTGCTGTGTGATATCTGCCAAACAGTTCTTTAATATTGTAAGAGGCGATCGAGGGAAACATCTTAAGAGATGTTTTTTACTTTTCTTTTAATTTTTAAGGTGAACTTATGGCGTGTCGAAAACAACATAAATCTATATGGTAGTTGTCTTTCAGCAGAACAACACATGTTTAAAAAATAAATGTCATGTTTAAATAAAATGTTAATTTTTGACTTCGGACTATTATTGCTTCCAGCCATGGTTCGATAAATTTTTATCTGGAAAAAAATATAATTAATAGGACGGGGACGGTCACAGAATAGTTACGATTATTAATCCTATAATTTTTGAACAATTGATGTCCACTAATTATTTTATAAAAATATTTGACCTGTCATTCCACTTCCATCTTTTGTGGGTAATCTAAAAAACTGTTTAGGTAATCTTAGAAAACTTTAATTTATCATTCTAATTATTTTTTGATTGTGGAAACATCGTTACAGATACTATGGAAACTTTTAGCCAAATTACAAGAAATGAAAGCGGTCCCAAATGAGACTCCATAAGTACGCATGATGGTAAAACAAATTCTGTTAAATCATATTCAGAAAGTAAAACCCGTTGTTGTCTGGATAAGTAACTACGGAATCAAGAGAGCTAGTGACAAATACAGAAAGTAAGTTACTTATTAACTAGCATTTTGTGGTTGATATTCTATCCTTTATAGATAATATGCTTATTGAAAGCTTTACTTATGTCCACATAAATTGCGTCTGTTAGTTAAGAATTGTCGATAGCATAGGTAAACTTTTCGATATGCATAAAAGATTGGATTGGGTTGATTTACTTTTCTGAAAACCATGTTGGTTTTATGTAAGCTAAGACTGGAAACATGAGTGGTATTAGACTTATTTCCATTTTAATAAAAGTTTAATATGTCGGAATGAAATATATAAAAATAAAATAAATAATAAATATCTTCACGCAATTCCCAATACAGGGGTAGACAGAGGTCTAGTCTAGACAATTAAGTCCCATCGACCCACCTTCCACCGAAGATATTTTCGGGACAACGTGACAGGTGGTGAGCCCGTCGCCGCCTTTATGTCCGAGCCAACGATGTAATTCGTACATAAGTTTTTAACAAACTCATTGGTACGAGCCAGCCACTTGGGGATCGAACTCGGGTCTCTCGACTCGAAATTCCGACCATCCAACCACTCGGCTATCGTGACTTATATAAAAATAAATAATTAATAATAATTATATAAAAATGACTAATATATAAAATCTTAAATTTTATTAACATTTGACGTTTATGGGATTGGGATTGTATTAGCAACGTACCAAATTTGTGAAAAGTTACCGGAACACACGATTAAAAACAACTATACAATCATGGGCAACACCCTTTGATTTAATTAGATATGATAATGGTTACTAATAGATAGCCGGATATAATGACAGTATACGTATAAAAGTATGATATATGTATGTAGGCAGTACAATAAACTAAAATAACGGAGTGGGTTGTAGGCTCAGTAGGAACTTCCGCATTCTACTTCCGCAGCGTTCCCAGTGAGTGAGTAAGCGAGCGAATGAATGAATGAATGAGTGAGTGAGTGAGTGAGTGAGTGAGCGGTCCCACCTGCACGATGGTCTCGAGCGCGTGCAGCAGCGCCAGCGCCACCTCGGCGGCGAGCGCGGCGGCCAGCGCGGGCTGCGGGCGCGCGGGCGAGGCGGGCCGCGAGCGCGCCGCGCCGCGCGCCGCGCCGCGCGCCGCGCCGCGCGCCGCGCCGCGCGCCGCGCCGCGCGCCGCGCCGCTCGCCGCGCCTGCGCCGACCACAATTGTTTACTACTCGTTTTTCAGTCATCACACTTTTCTTTACGTAGTACTAGTATAACGTAATAATAATAGTACGAAGCCTATGTTAAATGAGGCTCTATAAACATGGTATGCACGTGATGTATGTAAAATGCGGTAACATTTTTGATAGCACAGAATTTAGAATTTTCATGAACAAATGAATGCATATTATGTTCTAGTGTGCGCATACACATAAGTGTACCTGTATCTTGTACCTGGCGAAAGAAAACTACAGGTTACAGACATGTATTCAAAACATGTATTCAAAAGTGTGTAAAAAAAGAAGTTGCTGTGAAAGCCACTCAGTAACACACAACCAACACTTAATAAAATCTTCGATAAAATTTTCCATCTAAAAATTTTTTTAATTATTTATTTATTTATTCTTTATTGAACATTACCATAATGTAAGATCAAAGGGCGGACATAATGCTAAGAGCATTCTCTACCTGTCAACCTTAGGGAGTGAGAAAACGTTCAAGGCGGTTACGTACAATAAAAAAAATATATTGTGTAAAAATATAACGCTACATTAATATCTATATATACAAGCGCAATACCTACATTTACATAAATACCTACACACATATACATAAATATATATATACATACATACACACAGACATGTATATATACAACATATACATACACAAACAAATACAAAATATAAATATATTACTACGAAACAAAAGATTATAATTAAGATGTTAATTATGACGACAAATCAGGAATTTTTACTTTCAATAATTTATTGCATGAAAAATAATTTGATTTTATAGAGCGACGCCTCGTTCTACAAATCATCCTGATATGGAACTGATTAAACAAATATTTGAGGCTTTCGCTGCCCCAAGATGCTCTGAGTATCTTTTGTAATTTTTCCAAGGCTTTAGATTGCATCAAATAAAATGCAATAATCAGGAAGTTACATTATTATTGCATAAGAAGCAGCACACACGACTTTAATTTATAAAACAGTATAAAAAAAAACTGTAATTGATGATACAAGTTCAATGGGCGTAGTAGCAATGGGCGTTCCGCAGGGTTCGACTCTTTGCCCTTTTCTTTTTCTTATATATATTGACAATAAACATGATACAGTATAGTAACAAACTTCTGCGTTTCGCCTGGAGGCCCACGGACCCCCCCCCCCCGCCCCCCTATTCTGAGGGGGAGGGCACTCTAAGGCCGACAACGCATCTGCTACGCCTCTGGTATTGCGGGTGTTCATGGGCGGCGGTAATCACTTACCATCACGTGAGCCGCCTGCTCGTTTGCCTCCCTTTTCTATAAAAATCATGAATAATGCTGTATCTGGTGAAAAACAGTAATTGGTTTATTGAGAAAATCGACGACTTACTTCCTGACTTAATACATAATAGTTATACATACATACTTTAAAGTTGAAACAAATTGCTTAAAAGATTTTAAAGAAGACAACAATACCATAGAAGGTCTGATCATAACTCAGTAAAATATTTGAAATATTACCATAATAACTAGAATTACTCTCTATTAGTGAGAAAACCCGTTCTTGCTATCTATCTTCATCTACATTAAAGGTAAAATCAAGGTGGGATAAATTTTCGTATCGATTTTATATTAAATTATATGTGTCATACATTATACTGAGTTGGGACCAATAATAAATATAAATATTTACCTTTACGACGCATAATAAAGTCAGAACGAGCAGAGCCCTGTCCTAAGATAACATCTTCTAACTTTGCTTTAATATCCGTCGTCTTGCGGACATTTTGCTGCGTGCACTTTAGTATCTCTTTACGGCCCTGCAGATAAAATATAAAAACTATATAAAAAATTTACACACATACACACGCACGCATCCTGTACTCCTGGCACTTGAAGCACAGGTCGACGAGCGCCAGCAGCACGTGCAGACACACACACACACACACACACACACGCACCCTGTACTCCTGGCACTTGAAGCACAGGTCGACGAGCGCCAGCAGCACGTGCAGACACACACACACACACACACACACACACACACACACACGCACCTTGTACTCCTGGCACTTGAAGCACAGGTCGACGAGCGCCAGCAGCACGTGCAGACACACACACACACACACACACACACACACGCACCTTGTACTCCTGGCACTTGAAGCACAGGTCGACGAGCGCCAGCAGCTCGTGCAGACACACACACACACACACACACACACACACACACACACGCACCCTGTACTCCTGGCACTTGAAGCACAGGTCGACGAGCGCCAGCAGCACGTGCAGACACACACACGCACCTTGTACCCTGGCACTTGAAGCACAGGTCGATGAGCGCCAGCAGCTCGTGCAGACACACACACGCACCTTGTACTCCTGGCACTTGAAGCACAGGTAGACGAGCGCCAGCAGCACGCAGACACACACACACACACACACACACACACACACACGCACCTTGTACTCCTGGCACTTGAAGCACAGGTCGACGAGCGCCAGCAGCACGTGCAGACACACACACACACACACACACACACACACACACGCACCTTGTACTCCTGGCACTTGAAGCACAGGTCGACGAGCGCCAGCAGCACGTGCAGACACACACACACACACACACACACACACACACACGCACCTTGTACTCCTGGCACTTGAAGCACAGGTCGACGAGCGCCAGCAGCACGTGCAGGCGCGCGGCGGGCAGCTCGGCCACGCAGGCGCCGAGCACGTCGCGCTCCGTCCACTTGAGCACCCACACCAGGCACATCAGCAGGTTGCGGCTCGTCTCGCTGTTGAACGGCGGCCGACCGCTCTGCCACAAAGTTTTGAACTAAATAATAACTCCCTAAACTTTAAAATATCACAAACTGACAAATGCTAAATTTACTTGAAGGTAATTTAATATTTTTCGTAAATTTCGTAAATGAAATAAAATATTTTAAAGAAATACCTGTTTTGAATCTTCAGGGGTCGACATTGAATAGAAATTGCCAAACTGGCTCAATTCATTGTCAAGTTGCAGATTTTCTGAAATAAATAATGTATTGTAAAATAAAAAGGCATAAAATTATAAATGTTAAAAATTATCAAAATTAAACATTATTTAAAGCAGGCGCTCCATCCACCGCGGCGACCTACCTCTGCCGCAGTGCAGCTGCGGCTGCGCGTCCATCACGATGCCCAGCAGCGGCAGGTAGAGCGCGGCGACCTACCTCTGCCGCAGTGCAGCTGCGGCTGCGCGTCCATCACGATGCCCAGCAGCGGCAGGTAGAGCGCGGCGACCTACCTCTGCCGCAGTGCAGCTGCGGCTGCGCGTCCATCACGATGCCCAGCAGCGGCAGGCAGAGCGCGGCGACCTACCTCTGCCGCAGTGCAGCTGCGGCTGCGTCCATCACGATGCCCAGCAGCGGCAGGCAGAGCGCGGCGACCTACCTCTGCCGCAGTGCAGCTGCGGCTGCGCGTCCATCACGATGCCCAGCAGCGGCAGGTGAAACGCGGCGACCTACCTCTGCCGCAGTGCAGCTGCGGCTGCGTCCATCACGATGCCCAGCAGCGGCAGGTAGAGCGCGGCGACCTACCTCTGCCGCAGTGCAGCTGCGGCTGCGCGTCCATCACGATGCCCAGCAGCGGCAGGTAGAGCGCGGCGACCTACCTCTGCCGCAGTGCAGCTGCGGCTGCGCGTCCATCACGATGCCCAGCAGCGGCAGGTAGAGCGCGGCGACCTACCTCTGCCGCAGTGCAGCTGCGGCTGCGCGTCCATCACGATGCCCAGCAGCGGCAGGTAGAGCGCGGCGACCTACCTCTGCCGCAGTGCAGCTGCGGCTGCGCGTCCATCACGATGCCCAGCAGCGGCAGGTAGAGCGCGGCGACCTACCTCTGCCGCAGTGCAGCTGCGGCTGCGCGTCCATCACGATGCCCAGCAGCGGCAGGTAGAGCGCGGCGACCTACCTCTGCCGCAGTGCAGCTGCGGCTGCGCGTCCATCACGATGCCCAGCAGCGGCAGGTAGAGCGCGGCGACCTACCTCTGCCGCAGTGCAGCTGCGGCTGCGCGTCCATCACGATGCCCAGCAGCGGCAGGTAGAGCGCGGCGACCTACCTCTGCCGCAGTGCAGCTGCGGCTGCGCGTCCATCACGATGCCCAGCAGCGGCAGGTAGAGCGCGGCGACCTACCTCTGCCGCAGTGCAGCTGCGGCTGCGCGTCCATCACGATGCCCAGCAGCGGCAGGTAGAGCGCGGCGACCTACCTCTGCCGCAGTGCAGCTGCGGCTGCGCGTCCATCACGATGCCCAGCAGCGGCAGGTAGAGCGCGGCGACCTACCTCTGCCGCAGTGCAGCTGCGGCTGCGCGTCCATCACGATGCCCAGCAGCGGCAGGTAGAGCGCGGCGACCTACCTCTGCCGCAGTGCAGCTGCGGCTGCGCGTCCATCACGATGCCCAGCAGCGGCAGGTAGAGCGCGGCGACCTACCTCTGCCGCAGTGCAGCTGCGGCTGCGCGTCCATCACGATGCCCAGCAGCGGCAGGTAGAGCGCGGCGACCTACCTCTGCCGCAGTGCAGCTGCGGCTGCGCGTCCATCACGATGCCCAGCAGCGGCAGGTAGAGCGCGGCGACCTACCTCTGCCGCAGTGCAGCTGCGGCTGCGCGTCCATCACGATGCCCAGCAGCGGCAGGTAGAGCGCGGCGACCTACCTCTGCCGCAGTGCAGTGCAGTGCAGTGCGGTGCAGTGCAGTGCGGTGCAGTGCGGTGCAGTGCAGTGCAGTGCAGTGCAGTGCGGTGCAGTGCAGTGCGGTGCAGTGCGGTGCAGTGCAGTGCAGTGCAGTGCAGTGCAGTGCAGTGCGACACACGCACGTACCTGGAGATGATCTCGGCGGTGACGTTGTTGACGAGCGTGGTGAGGTCGTCGGTGAAGGGGTCCGGGGAGCGTGTCGCCGCAGTGCAGTGCAGTGCAGTGCAGTGCAGTGCAGTGCGGTGCAGTGCAGTGCAGTGCAGTGCGGTGCAGTGCAGTGCAGTGCAGTGCAGTGCAGTGCAGTGCAGTGCGACACACGCACGTACCTGGAGATGATCTCGGCGGTGACGTTGTTGACGAGCGTGGTGAGGTCGTCGGTGAAGGGGTCCGGGGAGCGTGTCGCTGCAGTGCAGTGCTGTGAGACACACGCACGTACCTGGAGATGATCTCGGCGGTGACGTTGTTGACGAGCGTGGTGGTCGTCGGTGAAGGGGTCCGGGGAGCGTGTCGCCGCAGTGCAGTGCAGTGCAGTGCAGTGCAGTGCAGTGCGACACACGCACGTACCTGGAGATGATCTCGGCGGTGACGTTGTTGACGAGCGTGGTGAGGTCGTCGGTGAAGGGGTCCGGGGAGCGTGTCGCCGCAGTGCAGCTGCGGCTGCGCGTCCATCACGATGCCCAGCAGCGGCAGGTAGAGCGCGGCGACCTACCTCTGCCGCAGTGCAGCTGCGGCTGCGCGTCCATCACGATGCCCAGCAGCGGCAGGTAGAGCGCGGCGACCTACCTCTGCCGCAGTGCAGCTGCGGCTGCGCGTCCATCACGATGCCCAGCAGCGGCAGGTAGAGCGCGGCGACCTACCTCTGCCGCAGTGCAGCTGCGGCTGCGCGTCCATCACGATGCCCAGCAGCGGCAGAGCGCGGCGACCTACCTCTGCCGCAGTGCAGCTGCGGCTGCGCGTCCATCACGATGCCCAGCAGCGGCAGGTAGAGCGCGGCGACCTACCTCTGCCGCAGTGCAGTGCGGTGCAGTGCAGTGCAGTGCAGTGCAGTGCGGTGCAGTGCGGTGCAGTGCAGTGCGGTGCAGTGCAGTGCGGTGCAGTGCAGTGCGGTGCAGTGCAGTGCGGTGCAGTGCGGTGCAGTGCGGTGCAGTGCGGTGCAGTGCAGTGCAGTGCGGTGCAGTGCGGTGCAGTGCAGTGCAGTGCAGTGCGGTGCAGTGCAGTGCAGTGCAGTGCAGTGCAGTGCAGTGCAGTGCAGTGCAGTGCGACACACGCACGTACCTGGAGATGATCTCGGCGGTGACGTTGTTGACGAGCGTGGTGAGGTCGTCGGTGAAGGGGTCCGGGGAGCGTGTCGCCGCAGTGCAGTGCAGTGCAGTGCGACACACGCACGTACCTGGAGATGATCTCGGCGGTGACGTTGTTGACGAGCGTGGTGAGGTCGTCGGTGAAGGGGTCCGGGGAGCGTGTCGCTGCAGTGCAGTGCAGTGCAGTGCAGTGCAGTGCAGTGCAGTGCCGTGCGGTGCAGTGCAGTGCAGTGCAGTGCAGTGCAGTGCAGTGCGGTGCAGTGCGGTGCAGTGCAGTGCAGTGCAGTGCAGTGCGGTGCAGTGCGGTGCAGTGCAGTGCGGTGCAGTGCAGTGCAGTGCGACACACGCACGTACCTGGAGATGATCTCGGCGGTGACGTTGTTGACGAGCGTGGTGGTCGTCGGTGAAGGGGTCCGGGGAGCGTGTCGCTGCAGTGCAGTGCAGTGCAGTGCAGTGCAGTGCAGTGCGACACACGCACGTACCTGGAGATGATCTCGGCGGTGACGTTGTTGACGAGCGTGGTGGTCGTCGGTGAAGGGGTCCGGGGAGCGTGTCGCTGCAGTGCAGTGCAGTGCGACAGACGCACGTACCTGGAGATGATCTCGGCGGTGACGTTGTTGACGAGCGTGGTGAGGTCGTCGGTGAAGGGGTCCGGGGAGCGTGTCGCCGCAGTGCAGTGCAGTGCAGTGCAGTGCGACACACGCACGTACCTGGAGATGATCTCGGCAGTGACGTTGTTGACGAGCGTGGTGGAGGTCGTCGGTGAAGGGTCCGGGGGCGTGTCGCCGCAGTGCAGTGCAGTGCAGCAGTGCAGTGCAGTGCGGTGCAGTGCAGTGCAGTGCAGCAGTGCAGTGCGACACACGCACGTACCTGGAGATGATCCGGCGGTGACGTTGTTGACGAGCGTGGTGGTCGTCGGTGAAGGGTCCGGGGGCGTGTCGCCGCAGTGCAGTGCAGTGCAGTGCAGTGCGGTGCGACACACGCACGTACCTGGAGATGATCTCGGCAGTGACGTTGTTGACGAGCGTGGTGGTCGTCGGTGAAGGGTCCGGGGAGCGTGTCGCTGCAGTGCAGTGCAGTGCGACACACGCACGTACCTGGAGATGATCCGGCGGTGACGTTGTTGACGAGCGTGGTGAGGTCGTCGGTGAAGGGTCCGGGGAGCGTGTCGCCGCAGTGCAGTGCAGTGCAGTGCGGTGCAGTGCGACACGCACGTACCTGGAGATGATCCGGCGGTGACGTTGTTGACGAGCGTGGTGAGGTCGTCGGTGAAGGGTCCGGGGAGCGTGTCGCCGCAGTGCAGTGCAGTGCAGTGCAGTGCGACACGCACGTACCTGAGATGATCTCGGCGGTGACGTTGTTGACGAGCGTGGTGAGGTCGTCGGTGAAGGGTCCGGGGAGCGTGTCGCCGCAGTGCAGTGCAGTGCAGCAGTGCAGTGCAGTGCAGTGCGACACACGCACGTACCTGAGATGATCTCGGCGGTGACGTTGTTGACGAGCGTGGTGAGGTCGTCGGTGAAGGGTCCGGGGAGCGTGTCGCCGCAGTGCAGTGCAGTGCAGTGCAGTGCAGTGCAGCAGTGCAGTGCAGTGCGACACACGCACGTACCTGGAGATGATCCGGCGGTGACGTTGTTGACGAGCGTGGTGAGGTCGTCGGTGAAGGGTCCGGGGAGCGTGTCGCCGCAGTGCAGTGCAGTGCAGTGCGACACACGCACGTACCTGAGATGATCTCGGCGGTGACGTTGTTGACGAGCGTGGTGAGGTCGTCGGTGAAGGGTCCGGGGAGCGTGTCGCCGCAGTGCAGTGCAGTGCAGTGCAGTGCGACACACGCACGTACCTGGAGATGATCTCGGCGGTGACGTTGTTGACGAGCGTGGTGAGGTCGTCGGTGAAGGGGTCCGGGGAGCGTGTCGCCGCAGTGCAGTGCAGTGCAGTGCAGTGCAGTGCAGTGCGACACACGCACGTACCTGGAGATGATCCGGCGGTGACGTTGTTGACGAGCGTGGTGAGGTCGTCGGTGAAGGTCTGGGAGCGTGTCGCCGCAGTGCAGTGCAGTGCAGTGCAGTGCAGTGCAGTGCAGTGCAGTGCGACACGCACGTACCTGGAGATGATCTCGGCGGTGACGTTGTTGACGAGCGTGGTGGAGGTCGTCGGTGAAGGGGTCCGGGGAGCGTGTCGCCGCAGTGCAGTGCGGTGCAGTGCAGTGCAGCAGTGCAGTGCAGTGCGACACACGCACGTACCTGGAGATGATCCGGCGGTGACGTTGTTGACGAGCGTGGTGAGGTCGTCGGTGAAGGGGTCCGGGGAGCGTGTCGCCGCAGTGCAGTGCAGCAGTGCAGTGCGACACACGCACGTACCTGAGATGATCTCGGCGGTGACGTTGTTGACGAGCGTGGTGGAGGTCGTCGGTGAAGGGGTCCGGGGAGCGTGTCGCCGCGGTGCAGTGCAGTGCAGTGCAGTGACACACGCCCGTACCTGGAGATGATCTCGGCGGTGACGTTGTTGACGAGCGTGGTGAGGTCGTCGGTGAAGGGGTCCGGGGAGCGTGTCGCCGCAGTGCAGTGCAGTGCAGTGCGACACGCACGTACCTGGAGATGATCCGGCGGTGACGTTGTTGACGAGCGTGGTGAGGTCGTCGGTGAAGGGGTCCGGGGAGCGTGTCGCCGCAGTGCAGTGCAGTGCAGTGCGACACACGCACGTACCTGGAGATGATCCGGCGGTGACGTTGTTGACGAGCGTGGTGAGGTCGTCGGTGAAGGGGTCCGGGGAGCGTGTCGCCGCAGTGCAGTGCAGTGCAGTGCAGTGCAGTGCAGTGCGACACACGCACGTACCTGGAGATGATCTCGGCGGTGACGTTGTTGACGAGCGTGGTGAGGTCGTCGGTGAAGGGGTCCGGGGAGCGTGTCGCCGCAGTGCAGTGCAGTGCAGCAGTGCAGTGCAGTGCAGTGCAGCAGTGCAGTGCGACACGCACGTACCTGAGATGATCTCGGCGGTGACGTTGTTGACGAGCGTGGTGAGGTCGTCGGTGAAGGGGTCCGGGGAGCGTGTCGCCGCAGTGCAGTGCAGTGCAGTGCAGTGCGACACACGCACGTACCTGGAGATGATCTCGGCGGTGACGTTGTTGACGAGCGTGGTGAGGTCGTCGGTGAAGGGGTCCGGGGAGCGTGTCGCTGCAGTGCAGTGCAGTGCAGTGCAGTGCAGTGCGACACACGCACGTACCTGGAGATGATCTCGGCGGTGACGTTGTTGACGAGCGTGGTGAGGTCGTCGGTGAAGGGGTCCGGGGAGCGTGTCGCAGCAGTGCAGTGCAGCAGTGCAGTGCGACACGCACGTACCTGGAGATGATCTCGGCGGTGACGTTGTTGACGAGCGTGGTGAGGTCGTCGGTGAAGGGGTCCGGGGAGCGTGTCGCCGCAGTGCAGTGCAGTGCAGTGCAGTGCAGTGCGACACACGCACGTACCTGGAGATGATCCGGCGGTGACGTTGTTGACGAGCGTGGTGAGGTCGTCGGTGAAGGGGTCCGGGGAGCGTGTCGCTGCAGTGCAGTGCAGTGCGCAGTGCAGTGCAGCAGTGCAGTGCGACACACGCACGTACCTGGAGATGATCTCGGCGGTGACGTTGTTGACGAGCGTGGTGAGGTCGTCGGTGAAGGGGTCCGGGGAGCGTGTCGCCGCAGTGCAGTGCAGTGCAGTGCAGTGCGACACACGCACGTACCTGGAGATGATCTCGGCGGTGACGTTGTTGACGAGCGTGGTGAGGTCGTCGGTGAAGGGGTCCGGGGAGCGTGTCGCCGCAGTGCAGTGCAGTGCAGTGCGACACACGCACGTACCTGGAGATGATCTCGGCGGTGACGTTGTTGACGAGCGTGGTGAGGTCGTCGGTGAAGGGGTCCGGGGAGCGTGTCGCCGCAGTGCAGTGCAGTGCGACACACGCACGTACCTGGAGATGATCTCGGCGGTGACGTTGTTGACGAGCGGTGGAGGTCGTCGGTGAAGGGGTCCGGGAAGCGCGCCTTGCGCGGCGCCGCGTGCGCTCCGCTCCAGCGCAGGTACTCCGCCATCGACTTCACCATCAGCTCGAACAACGCCCTACCATCACAGTAATATGTGTGTGGTGAATTCTTTTGCTTGGTATATATATATATACATATATATATATATACATATATATATATACATATATATATATACATATATATATATACATATATATATATATACATATATATATATATACATATATATATATACATATATATATATATACATATATATATATACATATATATATATATATACATATATATATATATACATATATATATATATACATATATATATATACATATATATATATATACATATATATATATATACATATATATATATACATATATATATATACATATATATATATACATATATATATATACATATATATATATATATATACATATATATATATACATATATATATATACATATATATATATATACATATATATATATATACATATATATATATACATATATATATATACATATATATATATATATACATATATATATATATATATACATATATATATATACATATATATATATACATATATATATATATACATATATATATATACATATATATATATACATATATATATATACATATATATATATACATATATATATATATACATATATATATATATACATATATATATATACATATATATATATATACATATATATATATATATATACATATATATATATACATATATATATATACATATATATATATATATATACATATATATATATACATATATATATATACATATATATATATATACATATATATATATACATATATATATATACATATATATATATACATATATATATATATATATATACATATATATATATATACATATATATATATATACATATATATATATATACATATATATATATACATATATATATATATACATATATATATATACATATATATATATACATATATATATATACATATATATATATACATATATATATATATATATATATATATATACATATATATATATATATATATATATATATATATATATATATATATATATATATACATATATATATATATACATATATATATATATATATATATACATATATATATATATACATATATATATATACATATATATATATACATATATATATATATATATATATATATACATATATATATATATACATATATATATATACATATATATATATACATATATATATATACATATATATATATATACATATATATATATATATATATATACATATATATATATACATATATATATATACATATATATATATATACATATATATATATACATATATATATATATATATATACATATATATATATATACATATATATATATACATATATATATATACATATATATATATATACATATATATATATACATATATATATATATATATATATATATACATATATATATATACATATATATATATACATATATATATATACATATATATATATACATATATATATATATACATATATATATATATATATATATACATATATATATATATACATATATATATATATACATATATATATATACATATATATATATACATATATATATATATATACATATATATATATACATATATATATATATACATATATATATATACATATATATATATACATATATATATATATATATACATATATATATATACATATATATATATACATATATATATATATACATATATATATATACATATATATATATATATACATATATATATATACATATATATATATACATATATATATATACATATATATATATACATATATATATATACATATATATATATACATATATATATATATATATACATATATATATATACATATATATATATATACATATATATATATATATATATTAATTAATAAAAATATTTCTAAGAATTTTGAAGCCAAATTTCTTTTTTGACACGGTTTTTTAGCTTGATATGTTTGTATCTAAGTAACGGAATGGTTGGAAAGAGATTTCCACCCACTGTAAACGCCGGATTGAATTGAAACAGTGTAGTG